>QUSF01000082.1:572095-868793 GCA_003676055.1 Chloebia gouldiae
TCCATCCATCCATCCATCCATCCATCCATCCATCCATCCATCCATCCATCCATCCATCCCTCCATCCATCCCTCTGGCTCCCAGCCCTCAGAGCAGCACTGAGCACCTCCCGTCGCCGAGGCACAAAGCTCGAGAACTCCAACACGCGCTCGCAGGAGGGGGCCCGGCTGCAGCATAAATGATCAAAGGGCAGAGCAGGCTGATGTGCAGAGAGATGCTGTGATACAGCAGCAGAGATCCCCTCCAGCCCTTGCCGATGCTAATGCATATATTTACCTCCTGATTGACTTCATAATTAATTGACTACGCGGGGAGGATCCTTCTCTCACCTCCCCGGCTCTGAAGAAGCGGAGTGGCACGGGTGTAAAATGGGGCCACGCGAGGGATGAATGAGGCCTTTTGTCTTTATTTTCTCTGCAAGTGCATAGAAGCCATAAGGAGCCTGTAAGGATATAAATGAGGCCAAAAATGTGTTTCTTTCAATCCCCAGACTGCAGCAGGAGAGAGTCAGCATAGACAAGGATTGAGACAATGGTTATAAAGTAGAAAGGTTTCTGTTTTGGCTCGAAGGTGGATATATTTAAAAAAAATTGTAGAAAAGTAGGGGAAATTAATACTTCCATCCCAACCCGAACGAGAAGAAGCATTTGTTATGCAAATCTTTTCATTATTGCAAATCCCGAGTGCTGATAAGAGATAAGCGTTGTTCTAGCTTTATTTCAAGTAGCTCCTGCCCAGACGCGGGGACGTGATTCTACTGCCGCGAGAGAAAGAAACAAACACACACATTTTCCCCCTGTACATTTATTTCTGTTACTGGAACACGGATTCTGGAGCTTGCCTGAAAAGGCATTTGGTCCATTGAGGCTTGTTCATTTTACTGCTTTGTTTTCTGCTAAGGTGACATCTGCTCCTGAATGACCTTCGCATCTTTTCTCAGCGCAGCCTGGCCCGGGTGGCCGCTCCTTTATGCGCATACATTAACGTGCGGGTGAATCGCCGCTTCAGGAGGGCTGTTCTTTATCCTTTTCATTTCCCCTAATCCCGGAGTCTGCGGGGAACAAAGGGCTGGATCCTCACGGTGTAAACGGTCAGAGCCGGCTGTGGGGATTTACATCCGCTATGGCGTGACACCGGTTATCTCCCAAAGCCATTCCCTGCTTTACCACCTCCACCATCAAATTCCTTGTCCTAAGTAGAATTTGTTGCTTTTCCCCCCCGTTTTTAACTGTTGGGAGGCAGCTGTAAAATCTGCACAGGGAGCAGCAGCAGGTCCCATCCCATGTCAGACACAATCCCGCTGCTGGGGCTTGGTGGTGTGGAAAGGTTGGTGCCACACATGTGGCATGGGATGCTGGTCCCCACCCCATTCCTGTGCCAAGATGCTCCCTATTTTTGTTGCCCCTGTGCAGGATCTGTCTGCTGTCCACTGTCTGATCCACTGCTGCCTTCCATGGAAATCAATGAGGTTTGCCCAGCCCTGCATTTAGCCGAGGCTCAGTCCTCTGCCTGCCTGGCTATTAAATTACTTTTCCACGTGACAATGGAGCTTCCAAAGTTTGCAGCATAATTTCAGTCTCATATGCAGCTCTTCAAGCCATTTCCCCTTTTCTCCCATTGTTTCACTGTTCTCTCAGCAGCTTGGTGTTGCAACAGGAATATTCCACTTGCTCCATCTCCCTTTGTCTGGCACTGTTGTTTTTTTTGCATCAGCACCAAATGAAATCAATTCTAGAACTGATTTCTCTGCCCTGGCACTGGAATGACATGCCAACAGTTTCTGCTACAAATTCTCCTTGCTGTCCATAATAAGTTACTTAACCATTCCATTATTTCATGCCGGCTCCCAGTGGGTTTGAGCTGCACAAGGCATCTTTCTGATGAAATTGGCACTGGCTTTTAAAAAATCCAAATCAATTATATCTCCTGGGCCTTGCTCAAGACTTTAAAAGAGGTTACTTAGTCAGGATCTTCATTTTGCACATCTGGGTGGAAAATGCATAGGCATTTTTCCCCCCTCTCCTGTTGGTTTTCTTTTTTTATAAAACAGTTTATCATTGGAAGAGTTGGGAGCTCACACCAGGAGGAAATTTGGCTGATATTTATGGCAAGGCTCCAGGGGCTCTAATGAATGAAATGCTGATCACTTGAACAACAGGATCAGCAATATGGCAGGGATGTGATAGCCCTTTTCTCCAGCCCTGGATATGGAGTACCAGATAACACCGTTGTGTCAGAGGGCAGGTCCCAACAGAGGGGAACAATCACGATCTGGGTGTCAGACTTGGTTTCTTTTCCCATCTCCAATGGCAGCTGGAATTTGGTGATCTCCAAGGTCCTTTCCAACCCTAACCACTCTCTGGCCTTCTCCCCAGGAAGACTGTCCCTGGAGCTAATCCAAGTCTTTTGCTATTCAGAGGGGTATTGAAATCCAGTATTACCTATCCTGGCAATCTTTTTGGTAACAATTAGAAGCAATTAATCCTAATGAATTTTTTAATCTAAAATTTCACTAGATTTCCCAATCTTCTCAAGCAAGTCTTACTTGATCTATTTTCTAAATGAATGCTGAAATGTTCCTTTATGGAAAGGAAAAAAATCAACTCCCTAACTTCTTCGAGGTCATATCGTTATGCAAAAAACCCACATGTGCACAACTTCCCACCTTTTTAAAAAATCAAACCTAAATCTGACTTCTTCTAAGTACCTAATGGGAGCTGCAATTTCTTGCTAATTATATAATTACTCCAGATTGTTATGTAGCACTGGCAATCAAACACTTGAAATACTTTTAGCTTGAAGAAAGTAATTACGTAATTCCAGCGAAGCCGCATTCATTGCTGCTCCCTTCTCCCTGTGGCTTCATGTCCGCAGCCAGCAGAGCTCAGACAACCCTGGCACATCACTTTATAGCACCTGAAGGCCAGGCTTGGTATGAAGAAAGGGTTTGATGTGAAAAAAAGATCTCATTTATACAAACAGAGTGAGATAGATATGTATATAAATATATGCATTATATTTTAGATTTTGAAGCCTTTTTCTTTTTAGAGGCCAACAGGATCATGCTCATCCCAGCATGGCAGTCCCCCAGGAGACCTCCCTGTCACCATGTCTGATACGGTTCCCGTCCTGGGGCTTCCCAGTGGATATGTTCATGGGAAGAGTTTGCCCAGACCCAGTGACAGCTCAAGTGTAGCCTGATTGTTATTCATCAGCTCCTGCACAACTGGACCAGGGCCCCACAGCTTTACACATCTGACCAACACAGAGAGAAAAATTCCCTTGTCCCCCATCCCTCAGGGTAATGTCCCTTGACACCGAATGCTTTCAATTCGGGTGACAGTTCTGCCTCTGGGGTCTCCACGTTCCCTGCTCTGCATGACAAGACACTCAGGTGATGCTTTAGTCTTCAGTCCTACAATGTAATTGCTTCCTTCTCACTGCAAGATTCGTGGAGAATGAAGCTGTGTGTGTTTCAGTGAGACACATTTCAACATTTCACTAACTTTTTGATTCAGACTTCAAGTAGGTTTTGAAAACAATTATCAGGTTTTTTGTAAGAAGCAGGGGGAAAAATAAATAAGAACAACAAATATAGTTAAATAACAGGCTGAATATTTGACAGAAACCAAAAGGACTGGGATTTGATGATGTTCAGTTGAGAAGTTTCTCATTGATATCCACTGAATTAAACAAGAACTTCCTGCTGCATTGCTTATATTATGGTTTCTATGATTCAAAAGCCAGAAATTATAATGAATTTTATTTCTGTCTCTATTTATTTCCCATGGTCCCAATGACTCTTCCTTCTTGCTTGGCTTTGTTTTGGTTATTTTTCATTGTTGTTGTAGTTTTGTTTTTTCTTCCCCAGGACTAAGGCCTGAGAGCAGATCCTCTCTTCATGGCATCACAGGAGGGTTGGCAGTGACAGAGGTTTCTAAAGACCACCCAGTGCCACCCCTCTGCAAGAGCAGGGTCACAGGAAAAGGTCACACAGGGTCTCATTCAGGAAAGAAGACTGTTCCTGTGCTCCTTCACCCTCAGAGTAAGAAAGTTTTTTTCCCCATATCCAGATAGAACTTACAAATGTTTTGGTTTGTGTCCATTGCTCCTTGAACTGTTTTTGGGCACCACAAAAGTAGCCTGACCCCATCCTCTTGAGAGCCATGCTTAAGTTATTTGTGTGCATGGATAAGATCCTCTATCAATCCTCTCTCCTTGAGGCTGAACAGATTCAGCTCCCTCACACTTTCCTTTTGTGAGATGCTCCATAGAATCCCAGCATCACAGACTGGCGTAGGTGGGAAGGGACCTTAAAACTCATCTCCTTCTGAGCCCCTGGCACAGGCAGGGACACCTCCCACAAAACCATAGATGGGATATTGGGAAGGAATTGTTCCCTGTGAGGGTGGGGAGTCCCTGGCACAGGATGCCCAGAGAAGCTGTGGCTGCTCCTGGATCCTTGGAAGTGTCCAAGGCCAAGCTGGACAGGGCTTAGAGCAACCTGGGATAGTGGTCTAGCTTAGCCCTCACTTTGGTGGAAAGCGTTTTCATCCAACCCAGAGTGAAAACTGACCTGGAAAAAAATATTTCTGTTGGAGATGATCAGAGATGATCTGTTTTGACTTGGCAGAAAAAGTACCCATATATTTATATAAATAACCTCTTCCATTTTCCTTGCCCCTCCTAAGCTGGGGGCAGTCCTCTGTTTAGTCATTCCTGGGGCTGAAACCAGCATGGAATGCTAAATGGATTAATTATTACTATATCACTCTAAATTTAGACAGCTTCCTTTCAGAATTAGATTTCTTCAGGTTTATGCCATTACATTTCTTAAATGTACATTCTCAATCATATTAGCAATTATGAATACATTACATTTATTTTCTTTTTGAAACATTTTACTGTTGTACCTTTAGGATATGAAAAACACACAATGTCCTACCCAGGCAGAAAGGTGAGGTCATTACCGCCCATGATTTTATTGCACATCTCACAATTTTAAGGATAATCTTGTGATCTTTTCCCAAGAACTATCTGTTATTTCCCTGTATAAGAAAACCAACTTTCATTTTTGAAGGAAGTTTTTATCTCCTGCACTTGCAGAGATACTGTAGAAGTTGGTCCCTATGGAGGGCTGGGCTGGAACTAGAAGATCTTAAAGGTCTGTTCCAAAACAAATTGGTCCAGGATTCTATGAGTCTTGAAAAACATGAAGCATTTGCAAAAACCAGGAGGTGAAGAAAAACATTTGACATTCAAACTAAAACTCCCGGTGGTCCTGGCTCCCATGCCAAAGGGCTGCTTCTCCTGGGGAAGGGCCCAGGGCAGTCCTGCTCCAGGATTGCCTGCACTGCTGGCAGTCACTCAGACCTGGGGACTTCCTGGTGCCCTTTGGGGCTTGGTGCCTCTGCTGTGGGGCTCAGCAATGCTTTTGCACCTCTTGGCTGCCATTTCTTGGAGCCCTCTGCACTCCCTTCCCATTGCATGCAAACACAGACAGGTTATGGATAAAATTGTTTTAATGGAAAAGCAAAACAGTGAACATTTTCTACAGCTACATCTCTAGCTCCAGCCACAGCTACTTTTTCATCTACATCTACATCTTCATCTACAACATCAAAACCAGCCTTCCTCCATCCCCAAATGATGTGAACCCTCAAAAGGCCTAATCCTACATTTCTGCTCCAGCTCTGCCTTTGGCAGCCTTGAGCTTGCTGTCAGCTCTGGGCAGAGGGTCCTTCTCCCTCTTCTTCCCTCACCTTTCCAGCCTGATACCACGTGTGGACAGCTGCCCTGGGGTGGTGGCACGTCTGTCCCTGCATCCTGCTGTGGCTCCTGATGTTTCCTGCCAGGGCTCCTGCCATGCTCTGTGCTCAGCATGACTTTGGAACTCTGTTCAGAGAGGGGCACCTTCCCAGGCACTCAGAGCTGGGTGGTTTTGCACATGGGGCTGGTGCCACCGGTGCCTGCAGAGTCCATGGGGGCATGGGGACACTTCTGGGATCACCCAGGGCACCTGGGGATGGGCAGAGGAGCTCTGCAAGGTCTGCCCTGGGCAGAGTGGCTCAGGCAAGACCGGGTGCTGGCCGTGCCCTGCTGAGCCCACGGACCACAGCTGGCCGGGGCACAGGGCTGCTGGGGGGCTTGGCTGATCCTGGGGGAGGTGCAGCCCAAGCTGGGGGGCAGACACGGAGGGCACTGAGGAGGAGGAGGAGGAGGAGGGAGAGGGTCAGGGCAGGAAGGGCTGGGAATATCCCCACAGTGCATCCCTGGGCTGCTGCAATCAGCATCAGGCTCTACCTGTGCTGCAGGAGGGCTTGGGGGAGAGCAAGGGCTGCAGGAGCTGAGCCATGGAGGAGCTCCGGCTGCCACAGTGATGCCACAGAGCTGAGAGGACCACGGTCACTCAGGGTCTCTGTTTTCTGGACTCTGCTCTTGGAACATCTCCAGGGCTGGAATTGTTCTGTCACACAGAACAGAATGTCTCCAGGGCTGGTTGTTCTGTCTCACAGCCAGGAAAGCTGGGGCTCCCCTTGTCCTGCCCCACACACAACAGCTGTGCCAGTTCTTGGTGGGGAGAGAAAGGGTGAACCACAGAGTTGGAATTACAGAGTATCCTGAGATTTAAGGGACCCACCAGGATTATTGATCCAAGCCCTGGCCCTGCACAGACCCTCAACAAACCCATCCTGTTCATCACTGAGGGAATTGTTCAAGTTCTTCTGGAGCTTGGCAGCCTTTGGGCTGTGCCCATTCCCTGGGGAGCCTCTTCAGTGCTTGACATCCTCTGGGGGAGGAACATTTTCCTGATATCCAACCTGATATCCTCAGGCACAGCTGAAAGGGTTGATGAAAGAGGTACCTTGCTGCAGGGAATTTGTGGATTTTGGAATCAGGACAGGCCTGGAGAAGGCCACTTCTACAAGGCCTCAGTCCCCAGCAATGCCATGTCTTCATTTGTGTGATTCTCTCATTGTGCTGAGGAGTGGGGAGATGTGAGCAACACTCTCAAAGGGATTTGGGTAAATCGCCTGGGTCTAATGGTTTAATTAGATGTACCATTCCAAAATCAGTTTTATGAGATTGGGCACTGAACCTGTCATGGCTCATGCTTTAGGTTTCCCCCATCAATCCCACTTCAGAGGTTCAATCTGGTAGGAAGGTTTTAGCGAGTCAGGACAGCACAATCCAGAGAATTGGAGAATGGTTTTATTTTATTAATTCTGGGGACGGGTTTCTCCAGCAGGATGCTGGATACCGAGGATTTATGCCCTCCTTTCTCTGAAGAGTTTAGGCCCCCATGTCTCTGCAGAGCTTTGATCCCCTGATGGGGTGTAGGTGCATTATCTTTCTTCATTGGAAGTTTTTCAACTTTACTTGGTATTTGAATATTAAATTAAAGAAAACACAGACCTTTAGCCTGGAAGGGAGGCCCAGGTGAGGCCTGTGGTGCTGGGCTATAAGGCTGTGAGGGCAGAGAAATGGCCAGCACATTCCCTGGCCTAGTTTAGGTCTGTGCCAACTGACATTGACACAAAAATTGCTCAGACACAGCCAAGGGCCAGGGCTCGTTCCCAGTGAATGGTGTGGACATGGCCAGCCTTGTTTTGGGGACAGGGAGCTCAGTTGTACCATTTGGCCTCAGGGCAAAGAGCCATTCCCTGGCCTTTGTTCATGCCCATTTAGTTTGACAGTGAGAAGGAAGGTGAGGGATTAATTGATGGAGCAAGGGCTGGGTCACAGGGCTCTCCCAGCAGCTCCAGGAACATATGGCCCATTAGAGACCCATCTCGACAGCTTCAGCACAAGGAGTTAAAAGGGTTCCCTCCCTGAGAGGAAGGAATGTGAGGGCAAACCTGCTTGTCCATCCCACCAATTTACTTAATAGTGGATGTGTTGTAACAGTACTGATTTGTCGAGCTTGAAAAGAAAACTGCATTTTTTTTTCATGACAGCAAAGTCTCAAGTACCTAAACTATGAAATCTGTAAGTGGGAAGGGTCCTAATAAGATATGGAAAAACAAGTGTCCCTTTTGATGCTACAGAAAAGCTGCAGAGGCTGGTGCTGCCCATCCCAGCCCTGCCCCAGTGCAGGGGGCCACAGCAGATCTCAGGAGACACAGCACAGCAAGGTGCTGAGACAGCTCCTGCTCACGGCTTTATGGTTCTAGGACATGGCAAACCTCCTTTGAAAATTCGGTCCTGGTCCTAGAAAATTTAATTCTGGTCCTAGAAAATTTACTCACAGGTCTGTGGTCAGAGAAAATTACGGTCTGGCAAAGAAATGAATCTCCATGTGTGAGGCTCATGACTTAAAGCTGTATATAAAAGTAGAGATGGGTGAAAATACAAATTACACATCCTTTTATTTAACTGTATGCAAACACATCTACATAAGCTGATTTTGACACACACACAAAAACATTGAAACTTTAAAGTCATTTCACAATGAAGAGTAAATGGGGAAACATGTCTCTTTCAAAGGATTGATTTTACCATAAAACTTGAGGATGAAGCAGCTTTGCTGTGGCTTCATCCAACTCATCCCACATTGTGACTAGAGGTGGAAATGGAGCCCAACACCCTGCCAGAACTGCGTGTGTCACATATTAAACACACCCACAACACCCCGTTTTTTCCCAGTCTTGCACTTGCTATTTTATATCTCATTTCTAGGGTCGTCTTGCTGGTCAGTCTTAGCCTGGGTGGAAAACTCATTTGCCACCTGAGATTTAATTTTCTGCCTCTTTCTTCCACCAGTAAGTGAATCTTTGATGTTCTCTCTGCCTTCCTGCAACTTTATCTTTGGCTGGATTGTACTACCTTGGGAACAGGAGCTTGGAACAGAAGAGCACTGATGCAGAGACTGTCAGTCAGGGAGAAGTCAATCTTGTTCTTCCTTTAATCATGTGGGCTTTCCCCTCTCCAATTCTTGGTGACTTTCCTCCTACAGGAAATGAGTAGGATCTTCTGGCTCTGACTGTTATAACATTTTACCACAAGTGTTCTCTTTTGTTCCTAATTTCTCTTCAAAAGCGACTGCCTGGGTTGCTTTTCCCATGCTAAACCTGGTGAAAAAAATAGATTTTTATTTCTCCTTCAGCAGCTTGTGACAGATCTTGAAACCTGTCCTCATTGTACAGTTCCCCATTGTAGTGTGTATTTTTACTATTTCAGGCAGTAATTAATTTTATTTATGCTTGCAACACCCCTTGCCTTTGCAAGGGGAGAAACACTGTGCGCTTGTCCCCACTTCATGGATGTGGTGTTCTACAGAATCACAGAGTGGCTTGGGTTGGGAGGCAGCTTAAAGATCATCTTATCCCACCCATGCCATGGCAAAGACACTTTCCACTATCTCAGGTTGCTCCAAGCTCCATCCAGTCTGGCCTGGGACACTTCCAGGGATTCAGGGACAGCCACAGCTTCTCTTGGGCCTGGAGAATTGGGACTCACCCAAGAGAACACTGGAGCAATGATGCCAACCCCAGACATAACTGGGCACCCACTTGGGGGTCCATCCCAAGATGGAACTGCCCCCACAGTTGCCTCTGTTGCATTAAATAGAAACTCACCTCAGATGAAGGCACATGGAAAAGACTTTCTAAAAGACCTCAGCAGACCTTGGACCACTGAGTCCAAGCTGTGACCCATCCCCACCTTGTCACCCAGAACAATGCACTGAGCGTCCGTCATTCCTTGGACACCTCCAGGATGGGGACTCTAAACCTCTCTGAGAAGCCCTTTTCAATGCCTGACCACCCCTTCCATGAAGAAATTCCTCCTGATGTCCAACATGACCCTCCCCTGGCACAGCTAGAGGCCGTGTCCTTGTGTCCTGTCACTCATCCATACCATGGCATGCAGCATTGTCCGTGGTGCTTTGCATGATTCCATGATTTTAGAGCTTATCATCTTCCAGCTGCTGGGAAGGGCACGTATCAGAGCCATAATCAAGGCAGAATTCTGCTTTTAATTACAACCCTTGCGACACGATGAAATCAGCAGCGCCGCACAGCCCCATCGGAATGCTCAAACGAGGAAACCGGAGAAAGGGAAGTGAAAGGAATTTGGTAAAACTTTTGTGTTCTGCTGGACACTCAGAAACTGAGTTTGGTTTTAAGAAACTTTTGCTGAGGGGAAAATTTGGCCTTTTTGCTCTCGTTTCTTGTCTTTTCTAATTAATTTTTAATCTTTTTGTTCCACAGGACATACTAGTTTAAAAAAAGAGAGACTGAATGTCAAAACTACTAAAAGCAAACTTTGAAAACCAAGGAATAGTTCATTTAAAATCAGCATCAAACCCTCATGTTCTTCCATAAACTCCTCCAAAAATTAGGTGTTTCAACCAGAGTAGTTAATTATACCGACACAAAGTGGAACAAGACATTTATAAAATCCCCCAATGGCTGATGGAATCATCAGAGCATCACAAAATATTTGCAATTAAACAGAGAAATATTTGTGATTTCTGGTTGTGCCTTGCACTGTTGGTGGTAGTCTTATAGTGGCATATAATAAAACAGTTCTAAAAGGAAAGAAATCCCCTGGAAGACCATGTGATGAGAAAACACACTGTGATCCCAGGATAATAAAAACCTGCACTGATTCTTAATCAGGATCAGGTGAATGAACCTGTTTCTCAATGAGACAACTGCATCTTGTCAAACAACTGCTTACCTCAAAGATAAAAACATCCAGTAATTATTTTAATATGCAAGAAACTTGGATTAGAGTACAGGCATAAAATAAGAGTGTTGCCCCACTTGAAAAGAATTGGTATTTTGCATGCAGAAATGTGTCTTTTCCTATGAAAAACACGTGGCCTGGGGAATAGCTGAGAAACTATTCATGCCCCTTTCTCCTTTGTTTGGTGGAGGATCCCACATATTCTCCATGCTCGGTGTAGGAGTCCTATGCTAATGTCAACACAGATAAAAAATGTCTGAAATTTTGAGGAAAACTTCTGGGAGCAAACAACCTTCCTTATTGCTACCAGTTTGCAAAGAAGTTGAAAAAAATTCTGTATATCCAATAGAGACACACAATTTGTATTCAGAACCGGCTTCTGAAGTGACAGTAAGATTTTTCCACCGGAGATTCCCTCAATTAACCCCAAGACATGCAAATTGGCATTTTTACTAATATTCTCCAAGGTCTCAGGCTTGTGATGAGCAGAGTCTCTCATTAGCACACCTGTACGAGCTCTGCAGCAAGTGCACACAGCTCCTGGCATCGGAATGTTTTCCAACTCCATTCCCAGATCAGCAGCTCCACTCTCACAGGATGCAGAGGACAATGCCTGGATCGCAGCAGGGCCTCCTGCTGCTCCAGAATTTGCAGATCAACGATGCCACTGGGGTTTGGTGGCAGTCCCCTCCAAAAAGTAGGGCTGAGGAAAGATTTAGTCCCCTAAAACATGAGCGAATGCACATAAAACAGGATCAAATATAGATATAAAGGAATATAATGTTATATAAGATCTATGATATAATATCAGGAAATCACCGAGTGGTTTGGGTTGGAAAGGACATTAAAGCTCATCTCCTTCCAACCCCCTGCCATGGGCAGGGACACCTTCCACTAGGCCAGGCTGCTTAGAGCCCAATTTTCAGAGTCATTACATGAAGTGTATTAGAAGCAGCATCTCCCACCCTCCAGGCAATGTCCTTTCTTTGCTGAGAGTCCAGACTCCAGCTCCCAGCTGTGAAGATGCTCTCCTGACCTTCAGCTCATCCCTCCTGGCTGTACAACTGCCCTGGTGTGAGTGTAAAGGATGGTGTTTGTCTGGAAATTGAATCCTGGCCAAGGATTGTTTGTTCTGGACAGAAGGGTATGATGAAAGGTGAGAAAGACACTGTGGGAAGTGGTGAAGATCTCTTGGAGCAGGATCCAAGAATAGGACAACAACAGAGATACTCCTCAATGGCTTGGCCAGGGCAGTGCCACTGCCTGAGGTGTCCCAGAGGAGCCCAAAAATGTTGGGGGTACACAAGATGCAATAAAAAGGAGAAACATTTTTGTTCATGTACAACGGATAAATATAATGGACACTGAGGGTAAATGTTTAGATACCTGTGAACAAACACTCCTTGGAGATTTAGTCATTGGGGAAAGAACTCCTTGTGCAGCCTAGGATCATTATGGTGTTATCAAAGAGAGACTCTGTAGGAGAAGAGCCATAATGTGCTTTGCTTCAGTACAGTCATAGGAACAAGGCAGCCAAAAATATCACCAAGCACAGCGCTGGATTTAAAAAGGAGCCCTACGAAAAATGAGGCGACTCGTTCAAAGGAAATTAGTACAAGCCACAACGGGGTGAAATGTTTGCAAGCAGCAGAGATATTGTTTAAAGACACCATATTAGAGGCTCAGCGAAAATACTCGGAGTGTATCAAAAAAGACTTTTAAAAAGACCAGAAGAAAGCTACTGTAATTAAAGATCAGAGCGAAGGAGGCTGTTACAAGTAAGAAGACTTCGTGTTCAAACATGGAAAAAATAGAGAGCAGGCATTCTATTAAAAGGTAGACTAAGAGATTTGAAGAACTACTTTCTAAGAGAAGGAATGAATTATCAATCCTTTTACAAACACGAGTGGATTAGGAAGCCTGCCAGGCAGTGTGAAGGGCCAAGAAAGGAGCAGGGTGTAAAATGAGTAACTTCTGATCTGCAGGCCATAGCGAATGGATCAAAGAACACCAAAGGAACTTGAAGTGTCTTGGCAGAGAAAGTTGCTTGAAATTATGACAGAGAAGCTGTGGCTGCCCTCGATCCCTGGAAGTGTCAGGCTGGATGAGGCTTGGAGTAACCTGGGATAGTGGAAGGTGTCCCTGGCCATGGCAGGGGGTAGAACTGGATAAGGTTTAATGTTTCTCCCAACCCAAACCACGCCATGATCCCACGATTCTGTGATTTGAGTGGAGACATCAAAATGTCCCCCCCAGCCAGGATTGCTTTGCATGTCTCTACATCTTGGTGCCTCTGCACCTTGAAAAATCCGTGCTGCTTGAGTTTCCTTTCTCCCCCCTCAAAAAGGATGCTGGGAAGCTGGAAAAGTATGAATGACAGGAAGAAGGATGATGGAAGCAGTGGAACAGCACTAACACAAGAAGAGGGGAATTTAACTAAACTGCACACTTGAGCTGAAGAAAGATGGAGGGAGTTCTGCACACAGACACACTATAAAGAGATGAGCAGGCAGCATTTATAATTTCATAGCACAAGATCCAGAGATTGTCTGTGCAAATGCCTGAAATGCAGGTTCACCAGCAGCCAGGAGCTGGGGAACAGTCGGCCTCAATCTCCCATTTCTCTACGTGTTTGTGAGTGATTTCATCAGAAAGAGAAAACTCCCCAGTGGAGTCTGTGCTGTCTTCCCAAGTTCCAATGAGCCTGCAGTGAAGCAGCAGAAGATCCATGCACAAAAATACCTCTGCAAGGCTTGACCCAGCCTTTGTATAAACTGGAATAAAGGGAAAACAGTGAAATGAGTCTTCCTCCAACCTCAAATGCTGCTGAAACATTTCTGTAGGTCAGGTCAAGATCAGTAAAAGTTTCTAAGATGGAAGCTCACAGTGGATAAATAGAAAAGCTGCTGCCAGGGCTCCTGTGCTTTGTAGCTCTGAAACCTTCTCCTTTCTCCATCTGCTTTTTTAACTGGCAGAGCACTCTGTGTTTTCATCCTGAGGGCTGGGAAGGGCAGAGGGAGGAGGAGGAGGAGGAGGAGAAATGGTGGGTTTGCAGCAGTGGTTATTCTCCCTGGTGACAAGCTGTATTTGTCTTTGGGGAAAGGTGACTATTGCCTGCCTTTGTGACATCAAGATTGATCCCAGAATGTTTAAAATAATAGGAAAAATGCATTTCCCATTGACTTCTTTGGGAGCAGCTTGCACAGTTCTGCAAGCAGATGGCATGATGTATATTAAATTATCACTTATGTCGGGGGGCTTATTTTAAGGATGGAAGTGTCGTCTCTTGGTATTTGTGCCAGAACTGCTCATCCCCAAATCAGGATTTTTGTATCCTTCCAGCCATCCTGGAAAATATTTGAAGGAACATGCCCTTCCCAAAGAGAGGTAAAAACAGCATCATCTTGTTCTTCTTTTGCATCATTCAATGAAAAGCAAATCAACTTTAAAAATCTTTATGACAGAAAGGTCCAAACTGTTGTAAGCCGAACTAAAGACAAATGTCCCCCAGAAATCATTGTAAATCTCCTCCACTTGGGTGAAGGTTCACACTGACAAACAGTGACAACAGGAATAAGGAGTGCAGACACGGCTGGTAAAGCCCAAGAAGTCTAAAGTAAATGCTGAGTCATCAACAATATTTATAACCTCCAACACTCAGAATAGAAGGTACCAAGGGACTGCAATTACTGAGATATACAAATGTTGAATTTTTATTCACAGCAGCTGCAAGACACTTGGTTATCCAAGCACATTGCTGCTGAAAGTCACAACCTTTGCTTAATCCATGGACACGGGTTCTAAGTTATGCTCTGCCCACTTTGTGAAAATACTGCCGTTGACAGCCCCTAAAAGTTATGCCCAGTTTTGCAATTCTCCATATCCCACTTGCCCATTTTCTATTCCTCTCTCTAATCTGTTTTGATAACAGTCCAATTCTCTATGTCACTTGCCAACCCTCTCAGGATCATTTTGGTGCCTTACACCCCACAATTGTCATGACATTCTTCTGTGGATGGTCTGTATTTAATACTCTTCATGTCCCTGTTTCCAAACCAGCCTCACAATTCTACCCCATCACAAAGAAAAAATAAATTCAACAAACAACATCTGCACCAGGTTCATTATGGCCTTCACAGAATCATAGAATAGTTTGGGTTGGTAGGAGTTTTTCAAAGGTCATCCAGTCCAATCCCCTGCCATGGGCAAGGGACACCTTCCACTAGGCCAGGTTGCTCAGATCTCCATTTCAGGATGCTCTATCTCATTTGGAATGTAACCTCCTGGGGGTCAGAAGAGGTGACAAAGTCCCACGGATTTCCCTGGGACTAAAATATCTATACACCGACAAAACTTCAATACCTGAGGATCTTTTATGCTTGGAAATGTCTAAGGCCAGGCTGGACAGGGCTTGGAGCAACCTGGGATAGTTGAAGGTGCTCCTGCACATGGCAGGGGCTGGAACTGTATGATCTTTAAGGTCCCTTCTAAACAAAACCATTCTGTGACTCAATGATCTGGAGCTGTGTCTTCCTGTAAGCACTGCAGAGCAACATCCAGTGTAACAATTCCAATAAAGAATGGAATCGAAAGTCACTACATCCCATGGATGATTAAAGATAATCTAATGGGCATCAGATATATTTTACATATGCTGTTAATTTATTTTCTTCCAAACAGAATATTACCTGGCATTTAATTTCCCTCAAGGATTCAGATGCTGTCAGGAAATATCCTGATATTTTTGTTTAAAGCTAGGAGGCATTTCAGGTGTCTCTTAATCCACTTTATTATGATTTTTTCAATGAAACCACCTCAAATACACAACCTTTCCATTTCCATCAGCACGTGAGTGCATTTTGCCAAGCAGTGACAGGCTGCGCTGCAGATCTATTCCCAGAAGAGCCTCCTGTGTTGCAATTCCATAATCACTGTTATTGATAGATGCCACAACAAAAACGAGGTATTTATGGTCGAAACCCTAAACATTTCTCATGCCTTTAATGAAATACTAATTTTGCTTTATTTTTACATGTTTCCTTACGCAGGGAGATGAGGAGACAGCTCACATTCCATAAAGATCAGCTTCTTGGAGACCAGTAAATGCCTCATTTGCAGGATGTGCTGTTGCAGTGGAGGAAGGAGCCCACGAGAGGGCTCAGGGAAGCAGCCCTGGACCAGCATCCCTGGGAAGCTCCTGGGCAGGAAAAAGCAGGGCCTTGAGGGAAAGCTCATCTCTTCAATCATATTCACCTTAAATCATCTCATCTAGGGCAAGCCAATAAACAAGCAGTCCAAACAACATCAGCTTTTATTACCACGGGTAGTATCACGCATGTATTTTTAATCTTTTGCCTGTGTATTTCTTACAAACTTTATTAATCCCGGGAATGCTGCTGCAGGGAATATACGATGGCACTTAGAGCTGATGAAGCTCCCTCTCGGTTTTATGGTGTCGGCACAGCGGGCTCCGCTCAGCGCCACATGAGCACATTTATAAAAAGCTTATTACAGCACATAGCACAAGAGTTGTTTGGTTTGGTTTTTTTTTTTTCATTTTAATTTTTTTTTTTTTTTAACTGGCAAACCAGCACCATTAAATCAGATTATTTTCTTTAGCAGGGCAGCATAAACAACTCTGTCATTTGGTTTTATAAAGCTGTCAATGCCACCGAATACAAACCAGCACCCACTGATGAGGCCAAGGCAATGCATTTAGAACCACCACCAGAGCATGGGTGTGATCCTTAATTTTCTACCAAAAATACAACTGATTGCTTTTTTTTTTTTTTAACATCATTCTTTACAATGGGAGTTACAAAGGAAACCCAGTTATTCACCATCCCCTTGTATTTTTCAGCTCAATCTCACCAGTACCTCCAGCAAAGCAGTTGCCTTGGTGAAATGTTACCCCAAAGTTAACAGTTTATCTGTTTTCACGCTTATCTCTTTGCTAATGATAATTTAATATCATGCTTATTTCTTCACTAATGGTAATTTAAGTAAATAAAAGTCATTAACATACTTCAGCCACTTGCTTGTGAATGGACTTCGGACTTTCAGCGATTAAAAACAAATATTTGAGCAAATAGGAATCTGGGGTTCAGAAAGAAAAAAGGTTTTAATAAGGGAGGGATGAAATCTTGAGGACTATGATATCAATATGGAAAATGTGGAGTGAGGAATTAAAATGCTATTTAGGATGGAGAATGTGAAGGATTTTGTGCTAAAGAGTGAATTTATTTTGGAATTGCTAGTCAATGTGTAATATAAGCAATATTGTTATGGGGTTAAAATTTGCTTTAAAAGTCTTCAATTTTTCCTAGTTAAATAAAAGAAAAGATGTTCACAAAGTCAGTCCTGCAAAAACAGAGCTAAGGGTGATAAAACCATAGAAACCCCAAAGCAAATGGAATAAAAATATTTATTGAGAAATTTCTTACCAAAATTACAGTTTTACAAAAAAAAGCACTGTGTCATGATGACACAAGCTAGTGAAATCTGTATTAAAATGTCAGATTTTAGGCAAGGACACTTCCAGAGACCATCTAATCTAACATGCACAGGACAGGCCACTTGATGTACCCAGGAATTTGTCCTCTCCTGAAAATGACCTATGGAGTATTCTGTAGCACAGTGGGAAATCTTGATTTAAAAGCTGCAGAGCCAAGCCTCTGCTGCTTGGAATTCAATCCTAGGAAATCCATGGAGCTGTGAGAAGCCATGCTGTCGAAGGAGATCTCTGCTAAAGCTGGGGGTACCCAGCTGCAAAGTGTGAATTCTGACCTCAGGCAGATGGGCCACCAGAATGCAGGTGCCTGTCACAGAATCATGGAATGGCTTGGGTTGGAATGGGCCTAAAGCTCATCCCAGGGTGTCAGGGACAGGGACACCTTCTACCAGACCAATTTGCTCTTGAGCACATCCAACCCGGCCTTGGACACTTCCAGGGGTGGGGCAGCCACAACCTGGGATTGTGTGGTGATAAAAGTGTACCCTGAACTCCAGTGAAGGGAAGAGAGAACCAAAGGTTCTTCCTGAAGAGAGCTTGTGCTGTATTAGCAATTTCTCTCTCATTGCTACAGTGCCATGGAAAAATAAAGAACCTTTGTGAAGAGCCTGTTTGTATCCTGTGTTTTCATCTTCTTCCTGGCACATATGGTAGACTGTGTTCCATGAAATTGCCCATTGTTTTTGCCATCCCTCTGTAAATCCCAAATCACTGCATTATCCTGAGGTACAGTGCTGATGGCTCTTCTATGTCAGCTACATTTTTAGGATAATTTATGTAGCTTAGTATCTATCTCAATGCTCATCTAGATCCCAAATGGAAGGCAGATGAATGACTGATTAAATATTCCCTCCTCTCTCCAGAAACCATCTCACGTCGATTACTGTGTTATCATCTTTGCTGTCCTTCTGGGCTAACAAATACAACTGTTGATACAGGAATTCATGTTTCCAAAAAGAACTGTGGCACTTAAAGTCTTTGGGTCCCTTAAGTGAAAGACCTTAGAACTAGTTTAGGCTTTTTTTGCTAAAACTGGGAAACTGACTTATGTGTCCTGGTGAAAATTCGAGTTTTTTCAAAGATCTTGTTATCTGACCAGTCACAAAATGTGATAGCAATGAGGCACTCATTATGGGGTTACTGTATTTATAGCAATATAATATCAGCATCAATCCTGAGCTCTATTACGTACTGAGGCATAGGCTGGAAATGTGCAGAGGTGCTTTAGGTTGGATATAAGGAAAAGGTTTCTCCCCTAGAGGATGTCAAGCTCCGAAGAGGCTCCCCAGAGAATGGGCACAGCCCAAAGGCTGCCAGGCTCCAGGAGCATTTGGTCAAAGCCCTCAGTGATGCAAAGGGTGGCATGGCTGGGGTGTCTGCAGGGCCAGGGATCACACTGGTGGGTCCCTTAAATCTCAGGATATTCTGTAATTCCAACTCTGTGGTTCACCCTTTCTCTCCCCACCAAGAACTGGCACAGCTGTCGTGTGTGGGGCAGGACAAGGGGAGCCCCAGCTTTCCTGGCTGTGAGACAGAACAACCAGCCCTGGAGACATTCTGTTCTGTGTGACAGAACAATTCCAGCCCTGGAGATGTTCCAAGAGCAGAGTCCAGAAAACAGAGACACTGAGTGACCGTGGTCCTCTCAGCTCTGTGGCATCACTGTGGCAGCCGGAGCTCCTCCATGGCTCAGCTCCTGCAGCCCTTGCTCTCCCCCAAGCCCTCCTGCAGCACAGGTAGAGCCTGATGCTGATTGCAGCAGCCCACTGTGGGGACATTCCCAGCCCTTCCTACCTTGACCCTCTCCCTCCTCCTCCTCCTCCTCCTCCTCAGTGCCCTCCGTGTCTGCCCCCCAGCTTGGGCTGCACCTCCCACAGGATCAGCCAAGCCCCCCAGCAGCCCTGTGCCCCGGCCAGCTGTGGTCCGTGGGCTCAGCAGGGCACGGCCAGCACCCGGCCTTGCCTGAGCCACTCTGCCCAGGGCAGACCTTGCAGAGCTCCTCTGCCCGGCCCTGGGTGCCCTGGGTGATCCCAGAAGTGTCCCCATGCCCCCATGGACTCTGCAGGCACCGGTGGCACCAGCCCCATGTGCAAAACCACCCAGCTCTGAGTGCCTGGGAAGGTGCCCCTCTCTGAACAGAGTTCCAAAGTCATGCTGAGCACAGAGCATGGCAGGAGCCCTGGCAGGAAACATCAGGAGCCACAGCAGGATGCAGGGACAGACGTGCCACCACCCCAGGGCAGCTGTCCACACGTGGTATCAGGCTGGAAAGGTGAGGGAAGAAGAGGGAGAAGGACCCTCTGCCAAGAGCTGACAGCAAGCTCAAGGCTCCCAAGGGCAGAACTGGAGTAGAAATGTAGGATTAGGCCTTTTGAGGGTTCACATCATTTGGGGATGGAGGAAGGCTGGTTTTGATGTTGTAGATGAAGATGTAGGTGTAGATGAAAAAGTAGCTGTGGCTGTAGCTGTAGATGTAGCTGTAGAAAATGTTCACTGTTTTGCTTTTCCATTAAAACAATTTCATCCATAACCTGTCCGTGTCTGCATGCAATGGGAAGGGAGTGCAGAGGGCTCCAAGAAATGGCAGCCAAGAGGTGCAAAAGCATTGCTGAGCCCCACAGCAGAGCCACCAAGCCCCAAAGGGCACGATGAAATCCCCAGACCTGAGTGACTACCAGCAGTGCAGGCAGTCCTGGAGCAGGACTGCCCTGGGCCCTTCCCCGGGGGAAGCAGCCAGGGAGCTCGGACTGGTGGGGCTGTGCCGGAGTCACGGACGCAGCCTCATGCCCAGAGAAGTCCTGAGCACACCCTGGTACATTCCTCCTTCCTTGGGGTTTTAGGTTCTTCCCCCAGAGCATGATCAGGCACTTGAACAGCTCCCCAGGGATGGTTATGGCCCCAAGGCTGCTGGAGTGCTGGGAGCATTTGGACAACGCTCCCAGGGATGCTCAAGGTGGTATTGTTGGGGTGTCTGGGCAGGGCGAGGAGCTGAACTCAATGATTGTTGTTGAATCCCTTCCAACTGAGGAAATTCTGTGATTCTCTGATTCACCATTTGACAGTTTTATCAGCTATGGAGAAGAACTGGGAAAATGATTTCTGTCAGCAGCTGAGGAGAAGCTGCAGGAGCAATAGCAACAAAAACAAAAACAAGGGATTGGAACAAGCCTAGATTAGTGATTTAAATGGTGATAAGGTCTAGGCACAGAACACAATTTTCTACATATCTGCCATAATCTCCTTTATATTTCTATACTTTGGTAATCAATTCCTTTGGGAGCCCTCAAGAAGTCACAGCAACATATCTGTGAGGCTGGAATGTCTAATACTGCTCTTGGACAGATTAAGGCACATCCAACCAGGAATCAAGGAACCAGATTACACTAGCACTTGCCTGGTCTGAGCAGTACCAGAATGGTGAATTCCTTACTCACATCTTCATCAAAGTGGGAAAAAAAAATCAGGAAATACGTCACCTAAAAACCTGAACAGCAACCAGAGATGTGCAATGACTTAAGAGAATTAGAAAACATCCTTGACAGTGATGAACTCCCAGAGTCCTGTTTATCTTTTCTTGAGGGATGACTGCAGCCTGCAGCACTAAGTCTGGATAACAAAACCTGGATAAAAGCAATCTCTTCATTCCAGGGAAGATAAGCTAAGATGTGACGGGTGGGAGCCAAAGCCAACCTAAAAATAAGCTGCATATTTTTAACAGTAATCAAGCACTGAATAATCCACTAAAGTCTGTGGAGGATATTCTTTCACTGCATGTTTTCAGACAAAAAAGAGATTGCTTTTCCAGGAGATGCACACTGCAGCACAAACCTGCCTTCCCAATCCCTGTATTTCCACGGAGATGGCCACAAAGGGCTTTATCAGTTTCAAGATACGACAGATTTTGTTACATGGGGAAAATGCATCTATTCCAAACCACAAAGACTAGGAAATTTAACTCTAATGGATTATATATAGGAAATGTCAGGTCCTGGAAAAAAAATTGTGTGTATTTTGAGCAAGTTCTTAGGACTGGATGAGTAGGAATTTGCGCAAAGCCCTGGCTGAAAGGAGAGAGGTAAGCCCACGTCACTTTTTTTTCCTGCTCTCTCTCTCTCCTCTCTTTTTCCACCTTCACGGAAAATTTTTAGCATCTGCCATAAAATTGCTGTGCTGGGAATACTGTGATAATTACATGGGAATGCAAGCACTGTGTGGGTGCCATAATCCAGGCTTCTTTTCCTGATATATTTCTTAATTCAGTGCGTTAGTACATGGAAAGTCTATGTTTAAGCGTGAAGCATAATACACCATAAATAAAAAAATAATCACGTTCTTCTGCTTGCTTGTAGAGGTAAAAAAAATAAGAAAACTTTAAATAAAGTTAGTGTGTAATTTTCAGAGTCTCTCACCCAGACCTCACCCTCTGCAACAAGCGGAGGGGATAGCCCACACTTTCCTGAAATATAAGCAGGATTTATCTAATTTAAACAGTCTTCTGTTTCCATGGAGCCAACAAGCACTAAACCCTTGTGAAAATCAGTTTTTATTTGTTAAGTGGCACGGTGGCTTATTACCATTTAATACTTGGGATTCAGTGACAAGTCAGGGACAGGGCGCGTGAAGTGCCACGCAAACAGGGAACGCCAGGCTGATTCCTGCCCCCAAGAGCTGTAATTTTCCAGCATCAGCAGCCCTGCTGTCCCTGCTCTGGATCCCAATCCTCTGCTGTTTTCAGCCTCACGAACAAAGCAGCTCGACTGGGTGATGGGTGACAAAGCAATTTTTCCTGGAGGAATTAATGCACTGGAAAGAGCACCCGTGATTTAGGGAATACACAGAGTACCACCACCCGAGGACAGCACGTTCAGCCAGCATCACTGGAGTGGAGGCAAGGCTGGCTTTTCAGCAGCTGGAATTTCGGAGCACATCAGGGCTCTGGAACACCTCAGCCACTTCACCTGTGAGGCTGAGCAGTCAAACACAGCTGGTTTTTCTGCCCCTCATCTCTGACTGCCCTCAGTTCACCCAGGAAAGGTGGCAATGAAAACAAAACTGGTCACTAAGAGGCAAAAAAAAATCAAGCTTGCAGGTGGAGACATTAATTCTGAGGGGAAAATTCTATTGCCATCCATCGTGACACTGAGCAGTGCATTTTTTAGGAACACCTAAAAAGAGAGGTGTGATGAAAATGAAGAGATGGGCAGTGTAAAATCAGTGGATGTCGTCATCTTTCGTGGCTTCTTACAAAGAAAGAGCTGGGAATTGACACCGTGACCATAATGAGAGAGTAACTAATTAGGTAAACACGTTTCAAATGAAATTCACACTTTTTTATTGAGCATTTCTGGTTCTTACTGACTTGTACTCTGAAAACATCAAGTTATTTATCACAAACATCTATACTCACTCATTATTCAATGGATTTTCTCCAGATTATTACAAGATAATTTTTCAGGTCACCTGAGATCCTCTCCAGTCCTGACCTCAGTAATTCTACTTACCATTAATTAGAAATTTTGTTCATGTTAAAAATCTTGAAAAATTGACTGCAGCCTTGGGTCTACCTGTGCTCAAAGAGGATTTTGTTCACCTTTCAAACACAAAACAGGGAACCTGAAAGCTGAGCTGGGACAGTTCTGTTTCTCCTGTTTCTGTCTGAATTTTTAATTTTGAAGAAAACCCAATTCCTCAAGCATGATTTTCCCACTCTAGATTGTTTCAAGAGCACCTGGGAATTCTCAATATTGCTGCAAATATCCAACAACTTTATATATATTAATTAAATTCTAGGATTCAGGAGTATCCATGTAAAACCCAGCTCGACTATCAACTGAATGGAACTGCATCTGTCATAGACAATTTTTTCAGAGAATTACCTGACCTTCCTCTCAGACTAGGCATTAGTCTGTTTTTTTATCATCTCCTCTCTATTCAGCCAACAACTCAAATTTTTCAAAACCCTCCAGATGAATTTTGTAAACAGTTAATATCTTGTTTCTTGTATAGTCCAGTGAAAGTGTCCCTGCTCATGGCAGGGGGGTGGAACGACATAAACTTTAAGGTCCCTTTCAACCCAAATAATTTTATGACTGTATGCATATGTACTGCATTACCCTCAAAACCACAGAGGGTATTTTCCACAAGCACTTACACTCTGATCACATTTTATGTTTTTATTGCAAACATAGGTGCAGAACATTCTCCCTGGAGATTTATGCTGTTTGGAACATATTCACTGAAAAAATACTCTGCAAAATTGGGATGATACAGTACGTTGGCTGAACACAACACAGGAGACTCCTGTCAAAATTAACAACCAGAAAAACCATGGAAAAAATTAAAAAATTATTTTTAATATATCTATATATATCTATATACATATATAGATATATACTATCTATATTATATATAGATATAATATATATTATTGGGAGTTGGAAATAAGCTTAAATCCCTCTTCTAACCCAAACCACTCTGGTAATCATACAAATAAAACACATTACTGCATGAAAGGAAAGTGTAGAGTGTTTTCTTAAATAAGTCAGCAGAAGGCCCTCTAAAAGCGGGCGTGTGGACAGGCCAGAGGGTGGATGTGACACGGATGAGGACACGAGGTGGAGGCGACGTTGACTCCATGAAGGTGGCAAAACTTTGAGAACAACGCCGCGGGCGGACTTCAGAGCAAGCAGCGTTCCACAGAGGCGCTTCCCAGGAAGGCGGCCCAGCGGGCAGAGCCACGGAAAGGGAAATTTGGGCATAAAGAGTCACTGAGGACACCTGGGGCGCTCCCCTGAGGGAGGCGCCGCCTTGCCTTGCCGCTCGGCAGGGGGCGCCCTCCCCGCCCCGCCCTCCCCGGGACCCCCCCCCCCCCCCCCCCCCCCCCAGCGGGCGATGTCTCCGCGCCACCGCCTCCACCTCCTGCTCTTCCTCCGCACCCTCCACGGCTCCGCCTTCGGCATGGGCGACTGGGCCTCCCGCCTGCCGCAGGCGGGCGAAGCGCTGCCCGGCAGGACCCAGCGCATGGCGGTGCCAGGTGAGTGCGAGCTCCCTTTCCTTGCTCTCCTCCCCCCTCCTTCCCCGCTCCCGCCGCCTCAGCCGCGCGCCCCTTTCCCCGCACTCCGCGCGCGCATGCGCGGTGCCCTGGCGGCGGCGGGGCGGGGCCGGCGCGGCGCGTGCGCGCTGAGGGGCGGGGCGGGGCCGCGGGGAGGAAGATGGCGGCGGCGGGGGCTGCGCGCCGTGAGGGGGGACGGGGACAGCGGGGTAAATGTGCCTTGGGAAGGGGTTTGTGTCGAGGTTCGCTGGCGCGCTGGTGTTTCTTGTGTGCCGTAAGAATAGGGGTGGACGGGTTGTTGGAGCAGCTAGTGAGCGCGGCTCCTGTTGGCCTAGAGAAGCGGTGGCTGCCCCGTCACTGGAAGTGTCCAAGGCCAAGTTGGACGGAGCTTGGAGCAACCTGGGATAGTGGAAGGTGTCTCTGCCTGTGGCAGAGGGATGGAACTGAATGAGGTTTAAGATGCTTTTCCACCCAAACCGTCCTGTGATTGTTTTCCATAATTGCTTTTTGCTATCTATGAATTTACTCTTTTATTTTTTTTACTGAAGCCAGCAACAGGGTTTTTAGCAGATTCCCTTAGCCCTTACTGTTTTTGTTAAATAATAATACTTAAAAATAAAACCATGACATTCTGTGTATCTTCTGTGGGTACTCTAGGAAGAAATCCTTCCATGTGAGGGTGGGGAGGCCCTGGCAATGGTTTTCCAGAGAAGCTGTGGCTGCCCCTGAATCCCTGGAAGTGTCCAAGGCCAGGTTGGAGCAGAGCTTGGAGCAACCTCGGGTAGTGCAAAGTTTCCCTGCTCATAGGAGGGGATGGTATGAGATGATCTTTAAGGTCCTTTCCAACCCAGATAATTTTGTAATTCTGTTCACGAAGTGCTTTTAAGTTCTTAATAATTCTTCCTATTATTTTTCTCCTTTGAGTAGATGTATGCTGTCAGGTAAGCAAACTAGCAACCCAGAATTAATGAATTTACTTTCTGACAGTCCTCCTAGCAACGACAGGTGTTCCAAGATGACTGTCAGTGCTGTTCAGGTGGAATTTTAGTGGCACTGCGGTTCTCTTGACACAGGTATTGGATAGTTCATATATGAGGTATTTATTGAACAAGGTGTTATTTATATGTATCTCTGCTGCAGGCTCTATGGACCCTAACAAAGTATGAGAACTTTGGCCTTAATATACATACTGAAACACCTTAAGTGCATAAGTGCTGGTGGAAGAATTATAAATGGATGATGGCATAAGCCCAGTGGTTGAGAGGATAATAAAACCTTGCATGTAATAGATATTTAGTAAAAAGCTGAAGGTAGTGGTGAAATTAAAGGTGGCAGGAAGAACATTGTTTCTGCTGTAGAGAAAGTGAACTCAGAGGAGGGGTGCAGAGGTGGGGTTTGCAAATACAGCAGTGAACTCCCGAGATGGCACCAACAGTAGCACATTGCCTGGATTGAAGTGGCAGCTTCATGCTGGTTGTTGAGAAAACAGAAGACACACCAAGCTCATTTTATGCTGAGTAACTGCACAGATAGAATAATTTTGGGCTGCTGTAGAAAAAGCATCCTCATAAGAGCAAATATGTTGTGGATGCAGGCAAACCCAGTGGGAAGAAGTGACGATGTCTGACTCAGTTCAGAAGGCTGAATTATTTCTTTATTATGATAAAATAAATTAATATACTATATAAAAGGAAGATACTAAAAACTACATACTACTTTCTCCTACTCTAACTCTAATCTAACTAACTCGTGACCCTGCTTGCGAGAGTCCAGACACAGGTGGATTGGATTTGCCATCAGGCTCAAACAATCCTCACCAGAATCCAATCAAGCACTCACTCCAGGTAAACAATTCTCCAAACACTTTCCACATAGGAAAAACAAGGAGCAGAAATAGAAATTGTTTTCTCTTCCATTTCTCTCTGTGCACCTCTAGGAAAAATCCTAAGAGTGAGAGAAATGTGCTTGCCACATAAATACAATTTTTAAAAATGTTTTTCTGTGGCTAAATGAGGTATTATGTATGTAATAACAGCATGGTCCCCCAGTGAACTGTTAATGTTAAAATAAGATGTAAATTGCTCAGAAAAGAATGGCAATTAAAATTTAAGCTGATGATCAACTCAAGGCTGATTGACCTTGCAGACCCTTGCTATGTTATAATGTCTTTTGTGAGTTGGGAACCAGAACTGGACCTGGTATTCCAGGTGAGTTCTTACCAGTACAGCACAGAAGAGAGGGATTTTTCTTTTCTCTGCAGTCCAGAGTCACAGTTTGCTTTCTCTGTGAAAATGTGCACTGTGAGCACATTTAACCTGGCATCCAGCAGAAGCACAGCTCCTTCCCAGCAGCTCTGAGATCATCTTGCTCTTGTTGACCTCCCTGAGTTTTCTGTTGGTGTAGACCTGGAATTGTTCCAGGTCTCCTCAGCTAAACCTCTGCTGTTTGCTGTGTCTGCTCTCGCTGTGTGTTTAGTGCTGCCCTCAGATCTGCTGAGCGTGTTTTCTGTCGCATCACTCACTTTGCTGTTTCAGCTGTGGAATGATTCTGGCCCCAGCATCAGCCCCTGGGGTCACCTGCTGCCCACCAGACATGAAGGTATCGATCCCTGCCTTTGGAGGCTGCTGCTCCTGCCCAGTTTTGACATGCAGGCTGTTGCTCCAGCCAGGACTTTGTCAGCTTCCATAGAAAGTGCTGGGAGAGAGGGTGTCAGAACCCTGCTGAAGTCAACATGGGCTACAGCCACTGCTCTGCAGAGCCATCATTTCAGCCTACAAGGGCAGCTCAGCTGCACAAGCATGATTTGCCTTTGGTAAATATGTTGGTTATTCCTGATTACTTTCTTCTTCCCCGACTGGAAATAATTTCTAAGAGGGCATTCTCCATGATATTTTCTGGGACTGAGCTGAAGCTGAGCATCCAATACCCCCTCAGTAATATTTTTCTCTTTCTTAAAAGCAATTGTTACTGTAGCCCAGTTATCATCATCAGAGATCCCCAATCATTATTTCTGATTTGTCACAGTGTTCTGAAGCAAACTTGGCCTCCCAGCTCTGGAAAAACTCCACAGGGCAGCTTGGATTTAAACACATGTAGCTCCTTTAAGTAGCCATTACCCATTTTTCCTCACATTGTTTGGTGCTTTTCTTTTTGACTGTACCAGCCTGGAGAGATTTTGGAGCACTTGTTGTTTCTGGAGATTTGTGCAAAAGACGTTTAGAGTACTTCAGTCTTTTCTGTACACACTTCTAGGCTGTCTCCTGTATGCATCAATGCACTTTGATTTTTTTTCTGAGCTTCTTTTCACTCCTTAATTTTTGTGGATTCATTTCTTATTGCCATTTGTGTCCCCAGCTAGGCTGAACTCCAGCTTTGTCCTCACTGATTTTGTGCCTGAATGCTGAGGTGCTTTTCTTTGTCTCCTGTGTTTTTGGTGTCTATATTTTAATCCATTAAGCAGCTCTGTGTTTCTGATGAAGTTCCCACTTTTTCTATCTGATGTTTTGTTCCTTAACTCTCTTAGAAAGTTTTTTTTCCCAAATTCAGACTACCTTGAAGAGCCTTTTTCTCCCTCTGGCAGCCTTCCAGGGGCTTCTACCTCTCAGGGGCTGCAGCTCCTCCGAGGGGACAGTGAAGGGACATTTCCAATCTCTGCTCTCTATGACCAGGGCCCAGGGAGCAGCTGGGGCTGTGTCAGGTTTGGGTTGGATATCAAGGAAAGGTTCTTCCCCTAGAGGGTGTCAGGCACTGGAACAGCTCCCCAGGGAATGGTGACATTCCCAAAGCTGCCAGAGCTCCAGGAGCATTTGGACAATGCTCTCAGGGATGCACAGAGTGGGATTGTTGGAGTGTCCTGGGCAGGGTCAGGAGTTGGACTCAATGCTCCTTGTGGGTCCTTTCCAGCTTAGGAAATTCTGTGATTCCATTATAATTCCCTATTATAAGCCAGAGTTCTGCAAGTAGAAAATGCTAACTATGTACCTTTCCAGCCTTCCTTTGGATCCCCATCTCCAGTCTTCTGGTTACTGGCAGGACTGTTTCCTTCTGGAGTCCTGTGCTCTCAAGGAGTTGTGTTTCTTCAGAGTGCAGCTCCCCATGCAGTTTTTCTGTGCTAGGAAGGCTTATTCCTACATCCTGCATAACCTGTTCTGATCCCTGCTCCAGCTGTGTGTGCTGTGCCAGGCCTCTGATTCTTGTCACATCAGAGGTCTGTGACCACACCTGGACATCCAGGTGAGCCAAGCTCTGCCTTAGGGTGCAGACACTTGAGGAAAAGTTCTGCCAGAGCTTTCTGGACCTGCAGTGTCCATCCTCTTCACCTTCAGTTGTGTTAGCAACTTTTACTTTCCTAGGTGAAGAGCTGCAGAACATTTAGCTCCTTGTCTCTTGGAGATCCTGTTGATTTCCTGCTCCTCATCCTGATGGGATAAAACATCCTTGGAGCTCCTTCCTTGTGCTGCAGCAACTGCGTCTGCCACAGCGGAACTCCCAAAAGTGGGGCTGCTGCCACTGCTGAGATCCCTGTGGAGGAGCACCAGGCTCTTCCCAGAGTTCATCTGGAGAGAGGTTCAAGTTCCAGAGATGTTAGTGCACACTGAGGATCCAAGAAAATCATGGATAAACGGCTCTGCGTTAGCTGAAAGGAGTACAGACATTAGCAAACTTCACTTACTATTCTGTAAGCAAGCTGAGTTTATCAGGTTTTGTACAAACTTCATAATCTGGGAATTAAAGTTTGTCATGCACTTTTCTTTCCTTGCAATAGAGCATCTGCATCCATTTTTAAAATTACTTCTTTAATATCCTTGTATAATGGTGCAATAAGATGTTGTGCTTTACAATAAAAACGCACATTATTTATTGTGTCTACCTTTCTAGTATAACTCTACTTTCTAGAGTTAATTTTAGTTTGATTGCTGCTGAAACATTGCTGTGTTTTCTGAGTATATGAGGATATATTGCTTACACTATTTAATGAACTATTTTATTTTATGACAGTGGTAGGAGCAGTAGTCAAGGAGCCCTATGAATGTAGATGTTGAGTAACATACATATATATATATATATATATATACACACACACACAGTTTTTTCCCTGCTAGATATCCTGAGGTAGCAATGTGTAATAAATTAAAAGAATGTTTTTACTACTGTTCCCAATGAGCAGTGTCAGAATATCTTACAAATCTGTAGTGACTTGACTTTTTTGATCAGAGAAAGTCCAGCTCATGGGTAGAGAGCCTTAGGATTGTTTAAACCCATTAGGCCTCTCAGCTTTATAGCTAAAAATTAATAGAGCAGTAATTACAAATGTGAAGAAGGTCATGGTGAATTTTAGTCTGACCTTCTGAGTAAAAAAAAAAAAAAAAAGCACAGCACTGCCATGAATTAATTCTTGCTTAAATCAGATCACGCTCCTTAAAGAAAACATTGATTAGAAATGTCATTTGACAGATAATCCACATGCTCTCCCTGTTAGTCTCTTTTTACCGTTGTTAAGACACTAAGCAGAAATTATTGTGGTCAAACCAATGGCTTGTGGTCTAGTACTTCCATTTGTCTCACCACCATACTCACCATTAAACTCAAAATAAGGAATAAAATTAAAAATATTCATGTTTATTTCCTTTATTGGTTAAAAGAATTTGTAATAATGAGCAAATATTTTTTTCAGAATTCAGTATCACTGTATCTTAGGTCTAAAATAAAGATTTCTTAGATCATATCTCAGTACAAAACCTCAAAGTTCATCTTAAGGTTTAGGAGGATATCTTTCTTCAAATTTTCCATCACTTTGTTTATGTGGTACAATTCTTCATAATGAATTAATTAGTTGTCCATTTTAATTGAGATTGTATGAAATATGGGCCAAAAAATGTGAGACTTGATTTTTATTGCAGTTCAGTGGAGTGTGTTGAGTAACAATGTCATATGTGGTTTAGCATTTTCCAAATTGCAATTTACCTTTCTAACTCTAGAAGAGTTAATTACTTATTTCTTCATTCTAGGAGACAGTCTTTGCCTCAAACACACTCAAGCCATCCATTTCCATAAATTATTAAATTTCATTACAATTTTGTTGTGTATGCCAAGATTGAAGGCAGAATGCACAGCAGAGAAACACCTCACCCCAGTGATTGTTTATTATCTGAAAAGACTTCTCAAATTTGTGGTTACAGCTTCTTTACAGGTACATCCAGGATGAATTTCCTTGGAAATCCTGCCTATCATGGCTTTTTTTACTCCTCTAATTTTTTTGTGCACTTTGTCATGTAATTATATTCACACCCTAAACACCTAATTTTCAAGCCAACTGTACAGCTGTAAATATTGTGCTATCGTTGGAAAAACAGGAATTACTTTTAACCCCCCCATTGCATTTTACATTTTGGAAGGTGCTGCAAGGAGTAGCAAAGATTTAAGTCAATATAAAGAGCTTTTTTTTTGCTGTTGTTTGCTTGTGCTTTTTTGCTCTTGGCAGCTGGAAAACAACAACCCAGAGGAAGTGAACAAGCACAGAGGATGCTGGAGAGATGGAAAGCATACAGGAAATATATTTACAGAGCTGCACATCCAGCTGCCAAATGCTTCTTTTGAGGTGGAATAACCTTGATGGAATCACCCTGTGCTTTACTTATCACCTCTCACTACATCCCAAGAGAAAGGGTGACATAATTCATCACTGAACCCCTCAAAAAATACAACAAAAAAGTGAAAAAAAAAAGTAATTCTGTTGTTTGAGTTCCTGGAGCTCTGCTTAGCATGCGGCTCACAGCCGGGGGGTGTGGAGGAAGCGTTCCCGGGGCTTCTCCTGGCAACAGCCCGGGTTGCTGGGAGACAGCAGCGCCTAAATGGGGAGAAACTTCACCCAACTGGCAGCCTCGTGCATCCAAATGAGGCTTGGTGGAGGCTTCTCGTGCTGATGCTGTGATTTCCCTCTCCGAAATGAAAAAGGAATCCAGAGGATCTTTACCTAGAGGGCTGTGTGTGGATGCTGCTCTGAGGGATCATTCAGGGTTGTGTAATAAAAGGGATAATTATTGCTGGGTGAAGGTAGTTGTGATACACAGGGTTCAGGAGCTTCTCGTTGCTGCTGTTTTGAAAAGGGATGTACATATCTGAATTTGCCAGATTTGGGGTGTTAAACCTGTCTGTTACGAGAGTTAAACACCAGGTTGTATTTACTCAGGTCATTTTTCTTGACTAGGGAATATTTTCTCTGATTTTGTCTCAGTCCTAGGATACATTTGGTTGCTTTGGCTGATGTTGTCCATTTATCTTTAGTGCAGGAATGACACTGCACTACACATTTAGGTAATGTTGTGCCCTGGATCCCACATGTTCCTCTATAATTAAGTGAATGAATACCCCAGGCACAGACATGGAATTAAGTTTCCCACTGCTCCTCTTTCCACAGCAGGTCAGAGAGTGTGGGGCAAACTTTACACTGCAGCAGGAATAGAGTGGAACAGAGCATGGGCAGGGGCTGGGTGGTGCTACAGCAATACCCAGAGTTTGGCTGTTACAGGTAGAACAGGCACTGGTATGTTTGGTTCATCAAATTAGGGAAACAATGTTTAAACCAGGGAAATAGTGCCCAAAATGCTGTTTTTTTGCACTGGCTGCAGGAGGGTCTGGTGACCAGCTCCCATGGAGGTGTCTTGTGATAACCAGCCACAGACAGAGCCCTGGTTTTGCTGTATTAATGACCTGTCCATGTAGTTGATAGTCAATATAAAGCCATTATTTTTTAAAAAATTTATTTATTGCCCAGGGTCAAAAGCTGTATTTTTATTTAACTCTCTACACCAAATACCAATTCACAGAATCAAAGGTTTTTCCTTTACTTTCTTTAATTTTCCTGGTTCATGCTTGTATACAATATTGCTAATAATGAAGGAAGGAATTTCCAAAGTCAGGTTATCCAAATGAGAATGAAGTTCCTTACACATGGAACTGCATAGATGCAGCATCTTTAGTTCCTTCAGAATACACAAGGAGTAAATAATAAAACTCCTCACTTTAATTGATTTGAGAGAAGATAAGTGCAGAATAACCCTTAAGGCAGATATTTAAGGTAGCTTGAATATTTCAGATATTAATTCCTGTGTCTTAGTCCTTCTCTGTTTCTTTGATATACAGGACTTCCTTTTGATTTTTTTCAGCTTTGAAAGCTTCTCTGGTTTAATTAATGTCTTCTGTCAAATTTATACCTTCAAATTACAGTGGTGTACATTGCCTTAACTTCAGGTTTATGTACTTTTTATTGAATTTATTTTTACTTTGCAATCATTGAATTATTTGGCTTGTAATTTATTGTGTGATAGGCATTGCTTTATCCTTCCATGCTTATCTTTTAATTATTATGTATAGTATTTCTGTGATATGGATACATTTGATTATTGCACTTATTTTGTTGCAAAGTTTTATGATCCATATGAAACTTGCATTTAAATTTCCAGTACAATTAAAATAATGCACATAAATAAGCCCTTAGTACAAATCAGATGAAAACTTGTGCAGTAAAACCCATCACATTCCAGGGATGGTTATTGCAGTTTCTTATCTATTGCTTGTAGTTAATTCCTGTTGCATATAATGCAAAATTGGAATTAGTGGAATTGCTTGGGTCTTTATTTTGAAGATAAGATCTTATTTTCTGTTGAGAAATGTGGCCAGGTAGATGATACCTGTATTTTTACTGTAGTTTGGGCGTGATTGCTCAGGAATTTGACTTTCTAGGAGCCTCCAAAGATACTTTAAGGAATGCCCACATTTGAGGAATGGCTGAGAAACAGAACTCCAGCAGAAACTAATTTTTTTTAGTGTCTTCAGTGTGAGACAGAAATCCCTCATCTTGAGGATATTTGTTTAGGTTTGAGGACTTTGGGGGTAGAGATTTGGTGCCTGAGCCTCAGGGTCAAAACTTTGAGGAACCCAGTGAGGAATGAGAAGTGTTGTGCAAGGGACAGACAGTGGAAGTGTCCTTGTGTTTCTGACCTTGCCCATCACTGTTTACAGGCTCAGAAATGTCCTTTTTGGTTCATCAAACATTCAACTCCTGAAAATTTCATCCCAGAACTTCTAAAGTGGGAGCAGGAATTGAGGGAGTCTGGCACTGCTGACTTAACAGGCTGAGGGAGGAGAAGGATGACTCCAGACAGCTCTTGGTGGGACTGGCAGGGACTGGTACCTGTGTATGGCAGAATGGGATCACAGGATGATCCAGGTTGGAAGGGACTTCAGGAGATCACTGAGATTTGGATCAGTAGATTGGCAGCTGATCTTCTCTTCTCGGAGAGAAAATGTCTGTAATCATCTCCTCCCAAATGTTGAGTTTACATTTTAAGTTTACATTTTAAAAAATAGCAAAATTCCAAGTCAGGGAATCAGTGGCTTATTTAGCAAACTGCTGTAAGATTTCATCTAAGGTAATCAGAATCAATATATCAAAATAACTGTATCAGAGATAACATGACAATATATAGGGTCTGTGTGGACTATTTATATTGCTTCTCCTTTGTTTATGTTCTTCCTTAAGGATTCTCCTTCTTACCTAAACAGGGATATGTAAACCTCCTTCTGCGCTTACTGAGCTTGTCCTGGGGAGCAGAAATAAAATCGCATCTTGAAGATGTTGCACTCAGACAACTTCTGATAAAATAGAAGAATAATAATGCTTCATTTCAGTAGGACCTTGAATGACAATTTTGCGAGTTACCACTCAGAAAGGGAACAGGAAAGGGAAGAAATGAGCAGGCAAACCAAATGTAGAGGGTGGATTCTTAAGCAGAATGTCCTTGTATGTTCTAATATGTCTTTATATGAAGAAGAAAAATGCTCATACGATGACCTAGAGACAAGTTTACAGTTGGTTCTTAAGATGTTAATTTCAGGAAGTCAGAACTTAGAAAAGACCCTTTTAAAAAAAATATTTTAGGATGTTCTGACCCTCCACTTTGTTAGCATTTCTCATAAATCCAGCCAGAAATGGGTATAACTGCCCTGGAGTCCAGCTGCATCCTCTGGAATGAAGCAGCAGGACCAACAGCCCATCTGTTTGCCACATTCACTTCTGAAGTTCTGCTTCTGAAAGGTGTCTTCTCATGTTGTTGGCAGGAATTGAACACAATTCCTGTTTAAAACCTGAGTTTTGAGCACTGAAAGGATTTTGGGGTAGGACCTCACACCTCCTATCTTCCTGTTGAGTGGCTTTAATGCATTTGTTCTCTTACCAGTTGTCTACACTTGTTGCTATTTCATGTAACCTGGTCCCTTGTGTCATTCTTAGCCATCAAATTACTTTTCAAATGACCTGAAAGATGATGTCTTTTACTGGAGGAGGATCTCATCCCACTCTGGAAAAGCTGGATGCAGCCTAACACTGCATTTCAGGGTGGGAATTGCAGATTGTTTCTGTGACTGTGAATGTGCCCCTGGGTGGGGACAAGGAGATGATTCAGATCATCCTTAAATCCTTGGAGAGATCCTGGGTCTGCCCTTTGCCTGGTCAACCAGTACATTCCTCTGAAATTCCTGGATTTGGTACCATTCCCAGTTGACAGCTGGGCACAACATTATGTTTTGGATGCTGTTGGCTGTGCCTGGGCTGGTGACATGAGTCCAGAGGATGGGATATGGAGGAGCCAACAGCAGGATTTGAGTGTCCCTCCATCCAGTCCTTGGTGGTGTGGAATTGCAGACACCCACACTCACCCTTTTGCATTAACTCATTTCTCCTTAAGTCCTTGTTTAAGGAGTCATCTTTGTGTTAAACACTCACACACCAATTAAAACCTATTCAGTCTTTGATTTAGTTTACAATAAATAAAAGCAATCTTTTTGAATGAGAGGCAAAAATATCACCAAATGTGTATTTTATCCTTTTGAATACTTGTGCACAGATGTTCCCAGGTACTCCTGTTGTGAAAGCATTAAGTATAATGGAAAGGGAAAATAAGGAAAACCCATCACTCTTTGGGCTGATGGCTGGGCGAAGATGAGGAATTCTGTAATACTGATCTCTGTAGAACCATTTAAAATATTTAATTAGTGAAAATTCAGTTGCTGAACACAAAGCACTTTGTACCTGAATTTTACAATACATCTCTTTGTTACTGCAAAACAAAGAATATGTTCTGATTCCTCATACCTGGAATTATGACAGCCTAACTGGACCAAATTTTAGATGAATTCTCATAGTTATTTGATTTTTTTTAGAGCCTCCATTTTCATAACAATTGAAGATATTTGAAGATTTCTAGCCACAAGTCTATTTTCACTCCACCCAAGTTAACTGTAAGTGGATTTTATTAAGAATAACTATTTATACCTCAAGTTTCATGCATTTATTTTTAGTGTTGCACACTGCAATCACTTTTTAAATGCCACTCAGCCCTACCTGTAACTGTTTTTCTCCTGAGAACTAAATGGAGATAATAAACAATGGTACCAATGGTATTTAAAAATCCATGTTTCACTTTATATTGGAAGTGTTCTGGGTGGTACAAGATGGAGAGAATGGGAAAAATATTTAAATCTAGGAATGCAAATTCTGTTGGCTATACTCTGGAAACGATCTGGTCCAAAAGAAACTGAAGAAGAACACATTTAATGGAGATGACCCATGGATTTGGAATTTCAAATTAGGGTGGAATGCCAGCACATGATGAGCAGTTGAAAGATAATCCCACAGTGATTTTAGGAAGCTGTTGACAGCTTCCCATAGAGTTTGGTCTTGTCATTTATTTGCCTTGCAAAGCTGGAGGACTCCACCCCACAGTGTGACAGTGCCAGCCCTAAACCCACTGGGCTCGTGGATCCGCTGCTTTGATTTTCACCTGGATTCAGCTGGAACTCGCCATTCCTGGGGCTAATGTTTTCCATGGCACGGGAAGAACCACAGTCAGGCATACATGATGCTGTCAAAATGATAAATGGTAAGTGCAGGTAGTAGGGGGGCAGCTGCCAGGTGGACACAGCCCATCCTGGACCAGAATTAATTGGGGATGTGCAAAACTGCAAAACAAGCTGCCAAAGGTGGTCACTCTGTTGACTGATCTTGGGAATCTGCAGGACCCAAGGCTATTGCAGATCTAGTCCTTCATGTTCCATTTTTTATGCATTTATAGGTCTTTATTCTTGTGGTTTTGTATTTTTTTCATTTTATTTGGTTAATTCTTGAAATGTCGACTTCAGCTCTCACTGTCTTCCCTTGCCTCTGCTGGGTGACTGCAATATTCCTTCTTTTTTTTCCTTCTCTCAGTATTCCTTCTCATTTTATTGGTTTCTGTGTAACAGCTACAGTCACTCACTTAGATATTCTTAGAGCTTCCCCAGTGTTTGGCTGTTTAATAATAAAACCCAGAAAAGTGGAGGGTCAATAGGAAATTCTTTGTCATCATCTCTGTATGAACAGCCCAGGTAAAAGGAGCCTTTTTCCTGTCACATGATGCACTTTTACCCTTCAATAATAAATCAGCAAAGCATCTGGCTCCAAAATTATGCTCCTAAAATCCTCTGGCTTGTCCTCAGAAGCATTGGCTTCACTTATCTCTAATGGAAATGCCCACAAATGATAACCAGGAGTGTGATAGCAGAAAGACTGATAGAGTTAGCCCTGATATACCAGATACTCCAATGTGTTTAGTTTTAAAATAAAATATTTTGGAGGCTATCACACCCAGACTGATCTCATGTCATGTGGTCAGGATGAAGCATTACACAGCTTTCATTGGTCCATGACACTGAGGTGTCCAGTGAGGAAGGGAAAAAGGGAAATAAAAGCTATACCTGACATTTGAAAGTAACTTTTTTGGGATTACATTCCAAATAGAACAGCTTGAATGAACAAGTTAATTCTTCTATTCTGAATCTTTCCACTTGGGAGGTGGGAAATCATTCCCACTCCACAGGTGCACGGGGACAGGTGTCCAGGTGTACCACACTGGGGAAACACAGAGGCATTTGTGAGAGATGGAGAAATACATGGATAAAAGGGAATATGATGACATCAGGAGGCTTTCACTGGGAGAATTTTGAATTAACAAATTCCAGGGGCATGAAGGTAAAATGCAAAAAAGATCACAGAATCATTAAGGTTAGAAAAGAGCTCTAAGATCATCAAGTCCAAGATGAAAAAAAAAAATCGAAATGAATGATGACCAAAGTAGAGATCAATATTATTTTTTTCCTAATACTTCAAAGAATGACCACTGATAACTAAGATACTGTGAAAGGATAAATTCGGGGATTTTTCTCTGAGCATGGGGATATAGATGGAGTTGAAGGACAGAGCTTCATGTGGTTCTGTAATGGTAAACATCAAAGGTGGTAAAATTTGAACTGGAGATGGATAGGAAAATACTTGGTGTGATGAGGAATTTGACTCTTTCCATATTTTGTGCGTTGGAAGAGAATAACATCAGAGAAACATCAGTAGGACCACTGGAGAGAAGAAAATGCTCAGGAGAAGCTTGTGAGGGTGGAAAAGCACTTTATGGAGCCACTAATACAGAACCTGGTATCAGGAAGCTGAGTACTGGATTATTGAAGCCTTCCAAGGAAAAATCCATAGACTTTGTGCAGGAAGGAGAGGAAAGGGCTGACTTGGGAACTGTGGGAGACAACAACAAGAAGAGCAAATTGGAGAAGCTGAGGAGGGGACATGGTGAAAACCAGACAGAAAATGTGAAAAAAAGGGCCCAAAACAAGGTATGGAGAAAGTTTTATGTTTTTCTTGCTGTCTGGAGGTTACTGAATGCTCAGTTCATTGGGCTGGAAACTTCTTTATGTGAAGGAGGAGAAGTGAAGGAGGAGAAATGAGTTCCACTGAAAGATATCAACACCTTGGCCTGGAGGATGCATCTTGGAAGGTGTCACAGAGGGAGCTGGGAGCAATTCCAGAGGACTGGTGCAGTTGGAGTCCTTAGGAGGAGAGAGGGAATTAGGAGAGCTGCAGTAAACTACACCTTGGACAAAAGGCTTTAAGGCAGGAAGAGTGGACTCGTTCCTGCACATGAGATCCACTCTTGTTGGGTTCACTGCCTTTGGAGAACTATTCTGAGGGATAAAATAAGGCTCTTTATCCTGTTAGCAAATTCTTTTCAGGAAAATATTTGGCTGCTCAGGAATATATTTGTTTTTACTGCCTTAACTTTCACTAAGAGTAATGAAGATATAGTTAAGAGTTAATCTCTATTGGAATTTTATATATATTTTTAGTGTTGCTGAAGTCCCCTGTTGTCAATGCATACATTTTTTGAAGGAAAACTAATTAAAAGCCGAGCATTTAATAGTGACTGCTGCAGTGGTGTAGCCTTTCAGAGTTAATTCCACTGTCAATAATTTCCATGAGATCTTTTTGTTCCCTTGTTGATGCCTGATGGTCTTTCAGTAAAGGCAAAGCAACACATTAGAGTTTGCTGTCAAGTGCACAAAGAAAAGAAATAGAAGATTATACATAGTTTTTTCCCAAGTTGGCCCTGTCATGAGGATGCAAGGTGCAAATGGAAATGAGACAGTGTGCAATATTTTGATGCAAAAATGTGATTTTAAAGTTAATGGTATTTCTTCTGGAGTTAGGAGGCTACTGGGAAAAACTGATGGGTCTGTTACAGTCATTGCAAACAAGATAAGGGGAACTTTGGGTAGATGTCTGACATCTGAAGGGTAGAGAATTAACCTTTTTTTTTAAAAAAAAAACATTAGATAAAGTCACCCAATCTCTGACAGAACAGAACCTTAAGAAACAGAGAGGATACAGAGAGGAAACAAAGAAGATATTGGGAAGGAATTGTTCCCTGTGAGGGTGCTGAGTCCCTGGCACAGGGTGCCCAGAGAAGCTGTGGCTGCCCCTGGATCCCTGGAAGTGTCAAAGACCAGGCTGGACAGATCTTGGAGCAACCTGGGATGGTGGAAGGTGTCCCTGCCCATGGCAGGGTATGGAACAGGATGGTCTTTACTGTCCCTTTCTACCTAAACCATTCTATGATCCTGTGAACTTCTGAAACTCTCTATTGGATAAACTTAGAAAATTAAATGCTTCAGGAAGGTTTTTTCCCTCAGAATATTCTATTTAGCTCATTAATGTAATGCATGTATTTTAAAAAGTTGGCATTTTGCCTTGGCAAATAGCTTGAAGATAAAAGAAAGTTTATTCCTGTAATTTTCCTCGCATGAATTCTTGTCATTTAGAATATCTTGAATGAAGTTCCAAATATAATTTTCTATCCCTTAAGTCTTGCAACACATCAGAAAATTTCCCACCAGAGCTGACTGTTAATGCTGAGCCATTTCTGCTCTGAGTGCCACAAAACTTGAGCTGTTGAATTAACAGATGACATCACTGGATCTACAGATGTGGGGAGATTTTTTGTATATAAGCCAGGATCCAATTTCTTATTAATTTTCAGCTGATTTTTTAATAATGGTGTAATTGAGAAGAGTGGTTGTTTTCAAGCTGGAGTTCAGATAAAGTTAAAATGTGCGTGACTTCTGAGTGTGATCTTAATTCAAATCTATACGTCTCCTGCTCCTGGCACCTTCCCATGATTATGGGGAGGAGGGAATGAAAACACATTATTTTAAGGAGTATTTGGTGCTTATTAAAATTACACATACGCCCGCCTTCCAAAGAGTCTTGATTTACTGCAGGTTGTTCATGTGTCGTATGCGGACATTTTTAGCGAGCAGATTTCTTATCCCTGCGAGAACAGGGAATGGCTTCCAGTGCTCCACGATCGGGGAGCACAAACGTTGCATCCATTGTAAAAGGTAGGGAACCATGAAATCTATAAAGCCGATTTGGCAGGAGCAGCGGCTGTTGGTGCCAAGATTTGGTTACTGACCCACAGTTTCCTGTTTGGAAATCTATTAATTGATTTGCAAAGAGCATCTTTTTGGAAAACAAGGATTCAGACAGGCTGGCACAGGCTGGAGCTCCGCCAAGACTGCTCGGGAAGGTTGCCATGCTGGGAGCGAGCGAGCGAGAGAGCGAGAGAGCGAGCGAGGCGAGGGAAGAAAAAAAGGCAAGACTTGGCACGGCTCAGTCAAATCAGCTTCTTTTGTCTGCTGTCTCGGCTTGAGCTTCGCGAAAGAAAACCGTCCTGGGGTACAGAAAAACTCACAACTTTTTTTTTTGGTTTTCAAACTTCCGTCGCTTTTTAAGTCTCTTGGGCTCTTGGGAAGTGGTGGTGACATTAAATGACGTCCAGTTAGCAGTGAGCAGAGAAATAAAAGCTTTTAATGAAGCCTCCAGAATGTCAGTTTGTACATATGGGAAATACGATATTTGGTGATTTTTTTTTTCCTATGTCTGATTAAATTGTAAGGGAGCCGAGTAACTTGGAAGATTACAGAGGGAATGTGTAAATAAAAGGGAGAATTTTCATTTTTTTGCAGCAAAACAAAAACTTTTCATCGACACTAACATGCTTTAAAACCGAACCTGACCTCCTTCGGAACATACTCGGAACGGGAATTTCAGCGTTTCTCTCGATAGAAATGAACTTTTAATGGAACCTCCTTAAAGATTCATCTGACCCAGCAGTGAAGTAAGAGTAGAGAGAAAGTTGTGACTTCAATAGAAAAGTGAGTATGTTCTTAAAGCCACAACGTTTGTTTTTGCTGCTTCGTGCTGTCCTGGCTCCATGTCCCAGCCTTTAGGGACAAACCTGAAGACCCAGCAGGACACGCCGAAGACACCCAGGCTATGCCTGAAGGGCAAAATCAGAGCATGGTTATTCTGCTCCTGCTCTCAAACAGTCCCTTCAGTGTATCTTCCTAGAGAGCCTCTGAAATCGCTGAATTTTCTACTTTTAGAAGCAACAAGAGATTGAAAAATATCGTCTGCTGCCAAGTGAGGGATGTTTGAAGATGACACAGTTGATGGCACTGGATACGGAAACTTGAGTTTGTAGTTACAGGACCTGTTTGCTGCAAACAGTGAAAAAATCTGCTCTTTTCTCAGGAATTAAAAGAAAATGGACCAAAAAAAATCAGTGACGGCTGAAGCATGGACGCTTTACGATTTCAATAAAATGAAGGACCTAAAAGTCCATTGTTTTCTCCAAAGGTGCTTGGTTTTTCAGAGAGAGAGGTACCTGCCTTCTGATTTCCTGGGAGCAAATATGATCACACTGCCTATTAGGCCTGGATGTGCTGGGATTATCCTCCTGCTGCTGTGACAATCAGCATTGTTATTTCAGGGAGTAACTGTAAACCGTAGATTTTTATGGATCGGCTTCGCTTGGAGTAAGTATTACCCTGTCCTTAAAAACTGGATTATTCAGCCTGAGATGTGCAATTCCTGGCATGCTGCACAAGTACATTTCCCTCATTCTTCCCTGCTGAAGGGAAGAAACAACATTAATGGAAAGGTTTTTAGCAGGAATGTGTTTGTGTTTTAACCGTGGCATTTGGATTATGAGACTGCTAAAATTAACTGGTCTTTTTGACGATGTCAAAAACTTGGGTTACTTAATATTACATTAAATTGGTTTCTTAGCAAGATCTGTCTGCATTTTTCCTACATCAGTGAGCCTTTTGAAAGATGCTGTAGTTAAATAGTGGGTAAGATGCTGTTGTGATTAATATTTGGTTCACTGAAACATTTAACAGGGTTTCTTAGGGGGTTTTGAAGAAAAAATTCTATTATTTTGTCTTTCTAAATCCTTAAAAAATACCTTCAGCAGCTCTGTGTGGGAATAGCTATGCCGTGGGGGATTTCAAATGGATCCTGGGTGGAAGGGGAGTGTTTGGAGGAGTTGAGTTCTGCTCTCTGTGTGGTTCTTGTCTGTGTTCCTGCGCAGGCATTGCCATGGGATGTGCCTGGGGACACGGGGATGTGCTGGGCTGAGTCTGCATCACAACAGTGCCCTAAGTTTGTCTGTCTGTGGGGAATTCTGGAAGGAATTCCCATTATTTCTCAGAAATCCTGTGCAGTCTCAAAATTTGCTGTTTTCTTTAGTCATTAAAAAAAAAAATCTTTACTGTATGCCCCTATTAAAACTCAGAAAACAACAGAAAACATTTATGTTACTGCCTCTAAGGGAAATATTAAAATGACCATTGCATTTCTAAGCAATACATTAAAATAACCATATTTCTCTCCCAAGTACCTACATAATTTCATAAATTCAGGATTTAAACATGATCAACATGTGGGTGCTTGCAGTGCATTTATAAAGACAAATATCTGTACAAATATTTCAACATATTTGGACACTGAAGATATTTTGAAGTGGTTCCCAAAATGTTGGAAACACTGTTTGTCTCTGAAATATCTCGTCAGTACATTTTGGGTTCCTAAATGAGATACACACCACTGCAGGTTTCTTTTGGCCTACATAATAAAATATTTTTCTTCCTGCTAAACTCTTCGATTTTGAAAGTTCATCTAAGTGCTAATTTTTTTGAAAATATCCCAACTTGGCAATTTAAAACTGAAATCGGAATTGCAAGGTTTAAATGGTTGGAACTTGAACACTGGTTGGATTGCATGCAAATGGAATTTCTGGTGTAATTTGACATGGTTTATTGTATTTATGCATTTTCTTTATCAGCTGGACTTTTCTGGATACTTTAATCTGATTATTCATTGCCACCATTAATCTATGATCTTTAATTATTGGATAGGTTTAATAACTTCATAAATTAACAATTTGTGTTAAATTCTTAATGAATCATTAATATCTATTTTAGATTGGATTGTACAGTTCCTTAATGTGGCATATTTCAGTGTGGAGGTGAGGGTTGGTGGTTGGGATTTAACTTCATTTTTGTTATTAAACCAGAGATAATATTTCACATTAGAGCATCACGTTTGATACTGTGATGGGCCAATGTCTGATTTCACTTGTGGTGATTAATAGGACATCAACCAAGGCTTACTCTGCTGTTTTAATTAGTGTCAAAGTAGTTTGAGATCAAAATGGGCCTGGAATGGGCTTAGTTTGTGCCTTTTATATTGATATATCAAAGCATTTTAAAAATGAATGCTTACTCTGAACTCCTGTGGTTATTGGACAAGGAAGAGATGAGCAGTTCTCAGTATTACTGTGGATTCTCCCTAAATACGGATGTATGACAACAATACAAATGATAAAATGCAGTTTATAGAGGTTTTGGGTGTTATTTTTCATTCCTATAGCCATGGGAGATTATCTTGAGATTCTTCATATGGTAGAACTCCATGTGCTGAGGTGTCTTATCTATAACAATATTTAAAAAAATTAAAAAGTTAAATTTGATATAAATATTTTAAGGCTCCTTCTATTTACAATTAATCCAGAGCAATTGCTTATTTAGTAGTCCACCATTCCAAGGTGTTTTATCTTGGCATGGTAGGATTGACTTGGGTGGAATTCCACTTCTTTATTCCGTATAAGCCACAGTCTTTATCCATGCCACAAAAATTTTGAGCAAAGTCAATGTTATTTCATCCACGGTAACTCTTAAAATACCATTTAAGTGAGTTGAGTAACTTTTGTAGTCATTGTGAAGGAATAAACACCTTTAGGAGGTGATTAGGGAGGTTGTCCCATCAGTCTTGTGAGTCATTCTCTTTATTGACCATAAAAAATTGAAAAATAGAAGAAAAAATGGTAAGAATATAACAATATTAATTTGTAGTATTTTTAAGTTATATTGTCATTTGTTAATAGATGAGGAATAGCTCACAGTTGTTTAGGATCTGATTGATTGTGATCATTTTCTTAATGAAATTGTTGCAGAAATAATAGAAGCTTGTGCTGTTAATAATTATGGACATCCATGTTTTTCCTATTTTTCTCTATAAGTTATGCCCAGTGTACATCTGTTCCTCTGAGTCACCAGAGCAGTTTTTTCATATTTATTCAATGCTATAGAATTGAAAAAGTTTTTAGAGATAAATTATAGGCCATGCAAAAAATTCCCATTATTGTCTTTCCTTTACATTTGTTTAATCACCTATTTTTGCTAAGCTTCCCAGGATCAAGCAGAGTCTTGGTGCAATCTTTTCTCCTCTTTGCTGCTGACCTCTTCAGCCTGTGTCAAATTCTGCTTTGTATGAAGTTACAACCTCTGTACTATCAAATGTTGGGGTTTTAAACCAGGAAATGCACAGTGTTTGCAGCACTGTTTGCTGTGTGTGCTCCTATCTTGTTAATCAACAGATTAATTGGAGAGAAATCAGGGAATATTCAATCCCTGATCTTCAGCAGGGACACCTTCCCCTATCCCAGGTTGCTCCTGGCCTTGGACACTTCCAGGGATGGGACATCCAGCACCTCCCTGGGCAGCTGGTCCATGACTGATGGTTCAGTCACTTTCAGATCCATGGTTTAGGAATTAATCAGATCCCAAGAAAAGTGTCTCCTTCGTAAGGACACAACACTTTTGCTGAATGCCAGAGGAATCTGGAATGGTTTGGTTGAATTCACTAAACTACAATGAAAAGATTTTCCATATAAATTAATATTAAAAGGATAAGAGAAGAAGCATGAAAAAAACATTGTTTTTTTCCTCGGCTAAATTGCATCAGAGTGGAAAATTTCTTTGACTGTCTCCTTGGATTGTGCATGAAAGAGTTCCTGCTTTTTCCCTGACACGTAACAAGGGTTTAGTCCTCATTCTCCAAATGCAAACTTTGGATTTCAGCATGGAGAGGTTTCCATTGTATTGATTTTTCCATGCAAACCTTCGTCCCTTTCACACCTCAGCACAGCCCCAAGTGTGGAGTAGAAGGGTAGATACAGAGCTTTGCTCCATGAAAGATTTCTGTGTGGTTTTGTTTTGGAAGCCCCACAGCTGTGTTTTTTCCAGTCCTACAGATAGGAATAGGAATAAAGTCTGTTTCTTGTTCGTCTAATGCACAGCAAATAAAACCCAAGAACCCTACAGACTGTGCAGTGTTAATTAAGATGAATCAAATTTTTGTTTTCCACAGACAGTGATTTTGGAAATAAAAACTCCACCCCAGAGTAAAGTACCTGAAGAGACTGTAGAGAGGACAGACTGTGAGAAAATGTGTAGATTAAGGAGGAGCATACTCAGAAAATCTCAATTTGTTTTGATCTGTATTGGTAGAAATGGTTGAACATGGTAGGTTGGGAGGTTTTGCACTGATTTGTAGGTGGTATCCACTGATAAAATCTCCTCCAGGGCGTTTGTAACCTCCTCTTATTTTTGGCAGTTTTCCCATTTCTAAGACCAGCCTGGTGTTTGTCCATGAGTTTCCATTATAATCTGTTCCTAGCTGGAGAGGGCTGTGTTGGTCTGTCCTTGGCTGTGAATTGTTTGTTCATTGTCCATTTTCTTTCTGATCTCTGTAGCTGGGAAGCCAGGAAGGACTTCAAGGAAAGAGAGGATCTCTTCTTTACTTAGTTAAGGCTTACAGCTTTCATTGACACGATGGAATCATGGAGTGAGGAATCCTTTGGGTTAAAAAGGACCCTAAACTCATCCAGTGCCATCCCTGCTGTGGGCAGGGACACCTTCCACTATCCCAGCTTGCTCCAACCCCATCCAGCCTGGCCTTGGACACTTCCAGGGATGCAGGAGCAGCCACAGCTTCTCTGGGCACCCTGTGCCAGGGCCTCCCCACCCTCACAGGGAACAATTCCTTCCCTCTATTTAATCGAAATCCACCCTTTTTTGGTTTAAAATCATTCCTCCTTGTCCTAATGGCTTCATTACCTGCCTTTTACATGGCTTTTGTTTATATCTATGGCTTTATATTTATATTTTATGTCTTTCCATTAGTTGTTCACAGTTGTGACGTGTTTCAAGGGCTTGAGATATTTTGTTGTGGTGCCATTACACTTCTGGCTTTACTTTTCTGTTTTTGTGCACCCAGTGTAAAAACTTCATATAAATGAGTTTTTGTAATATCTACTGTGTTTATTTTTTTTAAAGCCATGATTAAACTGGTAAACTCATTGTGTTGGTATAGTTTTGCATTTAAGATACATTCTGCTGTTGCAATAAATCCCATTGTCCCAGTATAATGCTTTTCCTTTCTTATGGATTCATGCTCTAGAACATAATTCTTTCTCTTTGGTAGAAATTCATCTGAAAAGGAACTATTAAAAGCTAATATATTTGTAGTGAATTAAGCAGTTTTTGCAGAGAGAACAATGTGGTTCTGCAACACTGTCTCACTGTGTCCTCTTGAAAATTGCTCTGGTGCAGGAGACTGTTGTGGCACTTATTTTTATAGTTGGGAAACATTATTCTTGTTATTTAATTCAGCTGTTGACATAATGAGTGCTCAACTGTAATGAATATTTGATGTGTTTATGCTAATGTAAAGACCCAACTATTGCCAGTTCTCTCCAACCTTTCTAACTTTTTAGACAACAATTCTAAGAGATGCACTTTGCCCAATGTGTCTTGATGAAAAGGGAGAATATTTTTATGGATGCTCAATTAACAATTTGTAAATTCATTTTCTTGTGGCCTTAGCTGTTACTCTGTAAGATTTTAACTTGAAACGGTCTCTTTAGACTCCCACGAGAGAATTGGGCCAGGATCAGGATGTGCAGTGTAGATTACTTGTGTTTTCCCTCAGAGTCAGCAGCCAGAGCTGTGCATTTCTAGGGAAATTTGGCCATTAATTCCAAGCTATTGGAGCTGCAGGTGGAATAGTTCCCAGTAAAACACAGAAGGTTCTAAATAATTTTCTCCTAAAAGCAGCATAAAAAGACACAGACATGTTTGAAAGGTTTGAGAGAAGAGGACAAAGATTTTCCAGGAGCCCCTCTGCTCTGGATCCAGGCTGGGAGAGCTGGGGGTGCTCACCTGGAGAAGAGAAGGATCCAGGGAGAGCTCAGAGCCCCTTCCAGAGCCTAAAGGGGCTCCAGGAGAGCTGGAGAGGGGCTTGGGACAAGGCATGGAGGGACAGGACACAGGGAATGGCTGCACACTGCCAGAGGGCAGGGATGGATGGGATATTGGGAAGGAATTGTTGGCTGTGAGGGTGGGGAGGCCCTGGCACAGGGTGCCCAGAGAAGCTGTGGCTGCTCCTGGTTTCCTGGAGGTGTCCAAGGCCAGGCTGGATGGGGCTTGGAGCAGCCTGGGATAATGGAAGGTGTGGCAGGGGATGGGACTTTAAGGTCTCTCCTGACCCAAACCTTTCCAGGATTTTTTCAAATCCTGCACCTACCCCTGCCAACTAACGGCATCTCTGGATTTTATGACCTTGTAGTGCCACAAAGTTCACAGTATTCTGATCACTCTGTGTGAACTCTTAGGGTTTTTTCTTACTCTACTTTTTTACTTTTAAAAAGGGAAGTTGTTTTTGTGCTCCGTTGTCCTTTTGTCATGCAAGGGACACAATGAAACTTGTGTGTCCCTTGCATGACAAATGTCCTCACAATTGTCATTATCACAAACAATCTCAGTGCTCCTGACTGCAGACTTCACCTTTGAGCTGTCTGTGAAACGTGGAGAATTTTGCCTGTGGTATTTCCTCTCATCTGCTCCATCCTCTGAGATCAGGCACAATCCCACTGGCAGGAATAATGCCTGATATTACTGGAAAACGTTCCTGACTGTGTCTCATTGTGAAAGGGCACAGCCCCTGCCCCAGAGTGGCCAGACTTGGATTTACTTTGTGGCTTCCTTTGCAAGGAGCTCATTGAAACAAATCTTTTGGGTTTTCAGCAACCAAAGATAGTTTGAAAATAAAAAAAAAAATTAACATAATGAGATAGTGAGAAAAATGCAAAAAATGACAGAAGTAGGAGGAAGGAAACCAAGTAAAGGAATGGGGGATGAGAAAAATGCTTTTAGGTGAAGTCTTGCCAAGAAGTGACTCCAGACAAGTTTTCATGATCACTTTCCTTTTGCTATTAGGGACAGAAATCTGTTGGTTATACAGAGCTCTTTTACTCTGCAGCATCAATCTTCCTTGCCCTCCGTGCTTTGTAGTAAATGATCAACCTCCTGTGCTGGCAGGGAAAGAGAGTTTTATCTTTGTCCTGTGTTCCTGGGGTATGAGGGAACAGAGCCAATTAAATTAATTTAATTTTGGACAGCATATTAAGAGTCAGTAATCCTATTGTATTACAGATGCATGTCAGTTAAAGCTATTTGCACCCTCTACTTGCTTGGATTTTTTTCGCATATTTGGATTTTTCTTTATGTTCAAGAAATATTTTTTTCCTTTGCTTTTGGGTAACTGCAATGTCCTTATGTGCATTTTTAAAAAATTATTCTTAGTTTACTGGTGTGTTTTATGAAACCTAATCTTTCAGATAGAAGATTTTATTTAAAGAAGAGAGGGGTGTGTATACATCTATATGATATGTATATGTATATGTATATGTATATGTATATGTATATGTATATGTATATGTATATGTATATGTATATGTGTATATATATATATATAGATATGTGGTGAAAGACTTTTTGCTTTTGTGCTTCTTTGAGGTAATTAAACCATTTACATTTTTGCATTATAATCAGGTATTGTAAAGTTTGTTTAAAGATTTTTTCTTTTTCTCATAAATTTTCTAAATATTCTGGTATTCAACTCAGTTTGTACACCTGCCTCAGTTTGAGTTTCTGGGTGACATTTAGATCAAAAACTCTGTAATTATTTACTAGCAGATAATTCCAATTTCATTTGTAATAGTTAAAAATAAACCAAGGAAATGTGTAAAGTCCTTGTCTGCCCATCCTGTAGTGATGCATTTCCTTAAAAGCCTGTGGTGGGAGCTGCAGTTTCTCACGTTGCCTCAAATTCACTGTTTTTCTTTTACAAGTCATTTTTGTGTGTAAAAAGTTCATCGATTTAGGTAGTGAATACAGTTGTTAGATTTAAAAAGTGCCCTTCAGCTTCAGGCTGGCTTTTGTTTAATGCTACAATGAGGGACATGCTGACCCTTCACTCGCCTTTCTGAGGGACATGTGAAAATAAAATCTGTCATTTGCGTGTCTCAGGATGAGACCGGGAGGCTTGTGGGGCCCAAAAGTCAAAACACCTGATGGAAAACTTGGAGTGCACTTCCTGTGATCCTAAAACCATTCACAGACTGAAAGGCAGAACCTCCACTGGTCTTTCTGCTGCCTTGAAGGCACCTGCACCGTTTGCTTCATTTGGGATTTCTTCTGGAGCCACCTGAGTTTTCTCCTGCCACTTTCTGTCCAGATGGGGTCTTTTGTATTGCCAGATTGGACACTCACATCTCAAAGTTCTTGTCCTTATGGATCCTCTAGAGATGGCAGCAGTATGGAAAATTCCTTCCTGTTGCTGGGAAGCTGAGGGGCTTTGCTGTGAAGCCACCTTAGATATTATGGAGAAATTCTTCCTTGTGAGGATGGGGAACTTGCCCAGAGAAGCTGTGGCTGCTCCTGGATCCCTGGAAGTGTCAAAGGCCAGGCTGGACAGGGCTTGGAGCAACCTGGGATAGTGGAAGGTTCCCTGCCCACAGCAGAGGGTGGGATTGGATGAAGTTTAAGATTCCTTTTCCAGCCAAACCATTCCATGATTCCTGGATGCTCCACCCCAAAGAGAGACCCCACACATGCTGCAGTTACAGAAGGGGGAACTGAGACATTGAACACAGTTGATGAAAATGTTCCCACCTTTTCCTGCAAATAAACCTCACTTGCTGTATTAAAAAAAAATCCCACGTTCTGGCTCCTCAATGAGAAAATAAATGATACAAAAAAGGTTTTTTTCTCACTCCTGTGGGTGCTCAGAAAAGGACTTCAAACTTCTTGTCAGAGTTGCAGACCTAAAGATACACCTGAAAATAATGCTTTGTATGGATAACCTGCAGATCCCATATTCCAGGCTGCGATTCCTAGTTTGGGAATCACAGATTGGGAGCAGTAAGAAGAATATCTTTCTCCAGTAATTCAGTATAAAGTGCAATGGCTTTAATATTGATGGAAAGGCTCCCTTAGATTATCCTTTAAATTGTTTTATTCATAACCTATGAATATTGCTTTGCACTTTCAGATAAAATTTGCTTTATATAAAATTGAAGAGCCTGGAGAAAATGTTCTGTGTTGTTAACTCTGCTTTGGCTGAGTTGAAACTTGCACCTCACAGGCTGAACTGGGATTGGTCTGGAATGGTGGGACTTGAGCATTTGCTATCCCCACACAGCTTCTGTCTGAATTAGATAAAACCTGAGCTTTTAAAAATTATTTTTGTTTGCCAGTAAGTGAAATTAAACCCTTCTTCTCCCCTTCCAACCTGGGAAGTGTCACCTTCTTTATCTGATGATTTTTTTGGTCAAGCAGTTGCAGATTCCAAAGTCCCAGTGCCTTTAATGGAATGGCTTAATTTTAAGTGGTCATAAAGGTGATTAAAGATATTTTGTGTAGTTCAGACATTGTTAAACCAAGCTGTAATTTTGTCATTGGTGTCAGCAGCTATTCCAAAAAGACGTTCCTGAAGCAGTTGGAACCCTGTGAGTTCCATGCCTTGGGTAGCAGGAACAGGCTTCCAGGGCTTCCCAGATTTAATTTCTGCACTGTGACAAAATATTTGAAGCACATATGTTGAAAGTGGCTTTCACAGCCTGTATTTGGGCTTTGATTTTATTGGAAGGTGTGTGATACTGCTCCTTTGGAAAATCAGGCTCCTCTAATTACGTAGGTAACATATTTTAAAATGTTAGAGTCTGCCTATGAATCATTTCTCTCCCATTATTAGAGGTGACATTTCCATTTAATTTCCCAGTGGGATTCCATTTAATGTTTTCAAAACAGCATCAGTCGAAATCATATTTGTTTTGGTTGTTTGCCTTTACAAAGAAATTTTTATGAGAGGAATTGCAAAGTTTTTCAAATGGAAGAAAGAAGAGTTTTTAGACAGGAAATATTTGCAAAACTTCCAGTTGTTATTTTCTTTCAAATTTGGTACCTTGAATAGATCTCAGACTCATGACGCAGCTGGGACATGTCTAAATATTCTCAGAAACTAAGGATTTGGGAGTCTGCTGATTTTTTTTATTTTGATCCTGTTCTCGTTCAATGAATTGTGCGTATTTAGTGCTGTGAATGGAGCTGGTGCTTTGCTTTGAATTCACACATGAAGAGTTTAGTCCATCCTTGGGGTATTCAGAGCATCTGACCAGGAATATTTTTTTCAGCTGCTATATTGAATTTTTGTTACATTACGGTTCTGATGGGATGTACACAGGCTGTTCTGGATATGCCTGTTCTAAAGAAAAGTGATTTTTGATCCTGAGCACACATGGCACAGCCTGGAGTTGTCATACAGGTCAAGGCAGGGTTCAGCCAAGGGGACAAGACTCTGTGTTCTCAAAAAAGATCTTATTTTTTGTATAGGACAAAGGCTAATTGTGGCTTGAAGTTTTATGAGCCATCACTAATAAGATTCTGGGAGATATTTGAGTCTCTGCCTTGTTTTGGGGTTGGTATATCAAATATAAAGTGAAACTGAAATGTTACAAAAATTGTAAATAAAGAAAAATGCTTCTGCTTTTAGGAGAGTGAAAAGGGAGGGAACAAGCAAAGAGGGGAAACAACATGTGAAGAATAAGAGAGACATAAAATCTTAGTATGCTGCTTATTAATAGGATTTATTGCTGCTATTTGTAATAACCCTGATTGAAAGCATTTCTTTTACATCACGTGCTTGATATTTCCCAAGAAATTAGAAGAAAACATTAAATGTGTTGCTTTCTACCCCACATCTCCTTTCCCTTCCCCTGATCTTTTTTTTACTTGGGAGGTTTTAAACATTTATGGGGGAAAACCATTTTAAAAAGGGCATGTAGCACCAAGGTAATAATCACAGAGCTGTGCTGCTTTATGGGGCAATAATCCAGTTGCCTTGTTTGAAAAAGCTACTTGGCCTTCATTCTCCAAGGCTTTTCCTTAGGGAATGGGGCTGGATTATTGCCTTGTAAAACAGTGCTGCATCCCTCTTGCTGATTAATTATAAATCTCTGCTCATGGAGTACTTTCTGGTTTACAGCATTCCCATTCCTTTCCTTCATGGCTTTGTCCTGCTGTCTGAGAATTCAAAAATAAAAGCTGAGTTTTTCTCGATTTGTGGCACTCGAACGTTAATCTTCAATTTGGGAGTTCTTCTATTAGCATGTTACACATTTATTTTCTCCAAATAAAGGGGAAGCAGTTTACTCAACTTTCTACCATATATCCACTTTTCTGTAGCCTCTGATATGTATAAACCTGCAATAAATAAATGTTAGCAAGAACTCGAGTGGTACCACCTATTTGAATTTCCTGAATCTCCTTAGGTTAGAGCTGGGAATGTGGGCTGATACCTCATGGTGCCACTGTCAAGCTATTGTCATTGTTAGCACTAAGATGGGTATTGAACCTCTTAAATACTGTTGACTGATCTTTTTGGGCTCTTCCATAAAGTTTTTAAGTCTTTTTCCACTTCTTGAGAGATTCTGGGAGTAGGAAGGAGCTGTCCAGAAATACCTGAAATAACAAGAAGCCAGACACAGCCATGGTCAGGTGGTTGCTGGCAGGACATTTTCCAAACTCCAGGTAAGCTGGCAGGGCAGTCAGGTTGGAAGTGTTGCCAAGCACAGTTCCAAATTGATAGACCCAGTCCAAATTGGAAGATTATGGGATTTGTAACATTGCCTGTAATTTGTGTGCTGAAGAGGAGTGTGAATAATGTTCTGATGTCTTTTTCAAGGGGTGTTTGCTCAGTGTACAATGAGGGAATGGGTATTTTTGGATGTCACATTTATGATTTGTGCTTAGCAAAGTGGCCATAACCATTCCTGATTTATTTATGTATCAGCCTCCATACAATGGGCACAGTGCTTGAAAATAATTTGGAAGTTGAAGCTGCTGTGTGTCACGAGCAGCTTCCTGAGCCATGTTTGATACGGAGGATTTATCACACCTCCAGCTCCACATCAGTGATGATTATCAATTGTTTTCTTGATGAACAGCAGAACCATGACAGGGAAAGGCGTGATTGCATTAAGGAAAATATTCTTCATAGTCAGAGTGTGAATCACCAGCCTTGGAGAATTCAAAAACTTGATTGGAGGTGACCCTGAGCAGTTGGATTGAATGTTGGATTTGTTCCACTGTTAGCAGGCGTTTGGGCTCCACATTGTTGTGATAGGTAAAAGAATTATAAAAGAAAGGCCTCACAAAACCAGGCCTTGCTCTGCTAGATTACCAGCTAGCCTGTCCCTTCTTCTAAGTGCAGCTAAGCAGCTAGCTAAATTCCCATGTGAAAATATCCTGAGAAGGACAATCCATTTGCACAACAATCTGTTCTTGGGGAGAAAAGTAAGTGGCACCTGCATAAACAATCGATTATCCCATGAAAATCAGTAAAGAAAATCTGTAAACAATTTAAGAATAGAGAGATTTGGTGGACAAGTAAAATACCTTTTACTAACCAATAGAGTAATTGGAAAGAAAACTGCTAACCAATTGGTGTTGCACACAGGGTCTGTGGAAACTGTATATAAGTGAGTTATGTGAATAAAGAATGGGCTTTTTCCTGCATGAAGAAAATGGGGTCTTGCCTGATTCATTCTAATACCACACCTCAGTGATCCTTCCACACTGAATCCATCAGTGACTGAGAGTAAGAGGTGCTGCCATGGGTCCCAGTGAATTCCTTCCATGTCAGACAGCTTTTCTGTGTTCCCACTGCTTGTGGGAGCCATCTTCCCATTCTCCTGCTTTAGAAGCTCATGAACTGTGCAGCCATGTGGAGGAACTTCTGGATAAGTTGGAGAATTCATCCTTGGGGTCTGTGTGTGTGGGACAAGCACAAGTGTTCTGCTCCCTTGGTTTTAGAGGCACCACTAGTTGGTGGAGTAGCTTTGTGGAGTCAGCTGCTCTCAATCCACACATTGCCAGTGAGGTGAGAATAGAGTGGGGAATATTTACAAACTTTTCAAATTCTTGACAGAAAGGAGCTCAGCCCATGCTTGGTTGACCCATCCCAGGATCACACCTGGAATACATTTCTGTCTGTGATAGGCTGTGTCCTCATAGTAAATGAGTTTTCTGGTTTTGAGTCAGTCTGACCACTGTTAAACTCCTTCAGCTGACAGAGCACTACAGCAACACTCACAACAGCTTTTGGGGAGGTTCCTGGTCTTACTGACACTTTTGGAGTAGAGAAATACACAGCCAGTCTTCAGGACTCTCTTGGATCCCAGAATCATGGGAGGGGCTGAGCTGGAAGAGACCTTAAGGATCACCTCCTTCCAAACCCCCTCCATGGACAGGGACACCTTCCACTAGACAAGCTTGGCTCTAATGTTTAAATTTCCTTAAATTAGAATTTTTCTCCCTTTTCTTTCTTCCTCAGCTTCATGATTTCTTGTAGGTTTGTCTCTGCTTCTGTTCCTGACAGCTCAGTGACCTCACACACTGAGATCACACTATTTTTTGACACTCCATATGCAAGAACCTCTTGTGCTTGACTAAATTACAAGGAGGTTATTAACTCCTGGTGGGGTCACTCCTCTTTCTCACCCAATAAGGCAGAGCACAGGTTTCACAGTGACATTCTGTGCCCTGCTTTTTGTGGTTTTTATAAATACAGGCAGTTACAAATGGGTGTTATAGACACATAAATGGGAGATGGCTGTGTCCTGCTATTGAATTTTGTTTGAAACCAGACACTGATGATTCACCACCTGATGGTGACAGTGAATTTTGGGTGTCTGATCCTCAGTGTTGTTTTTGAGGGAATTCATGATACATCTAGATATTCTTGATGTTTGGATGCTTCACAGAGTCTGCTGTTCTCTGTGTGAAATGGTAACAGGTGTGATCACCCAATAAATGAGAATTTTTCAGTTCTTTGATTTAAGTGATCAGTGCTGATGACTCCTCACTTTTACAAAGGTCTTTTTGATTCTTGAATATTAGAGAATCACAGAATGGTTCAGGTTGGAAAAGACTTTTAAGATCATCAACTGTTAACTCAGCACTGCCAAGCCACCACTGAACCATGCTGAACGACAGAGTAAAGGTAAATATTTATCAGGTTACCATGCAAATCAGTTTAACACTAACAATATCAAAAGGGTTTTTATGAACAGTGCATACTGATGAATAGTGGTGTATTATTTACAATCATCTGCAGTTATTTAATAGTTTGTACTGTGCATTTTTATTTTTACTGTGTCTGAATTTTGGGTAGAATGGATAAACATGTTCAATTATCAAAGAGATTATTTACTGACAAGTAGAATTAGAAGGAAGGCACAGGTAGGAGGATGAGTTTTGAGAAGCAGCAGGAGAAGGTTACTGTGTACTTAAAGGGCTGAATTGCTGGTTTTGGTTGTGGCAAATCTCTGAAAAGATTTCTAATGAAGAACCAATTTAAATTTAGAAAAGATGAATCCTCATGTGCCATCACCTGCTTTGAGACATGCAGGTTAATAAATATTTTCCTTTTATATAGCCTCAAGAGAGGCATCCCTTAAAAATGAAATACATTCCTGCACCCACCCCCCGCCCCTAGTTTCTTATTGTTTTGTGCAAATGAAGTCAGAGCAGGAGGGAGTTTTAACTTCACTTAGAGTAATAATTGGTAGGATATATGATGCAAATAAATTGGCTCAAATTTTCCCTTAATGTATCTCGGCTTCAATTCTCCTGCTGCCCTTCTGAACTGTAGTTATTGTGCTGGCACTGGAGGTACCTTTGAAGAGGCAGAGCTGCCTGTGGCAGTCGAAGCAAAATCAGAAAAAAATTTAAATGATTAATTAATGTAATCTAGTGTCTGTTTTACCAAAGGCTTTCGAGGACTTATTGAGCTCGATTAATGAGAGAAATTCCTGTAGCAGGTTTGGAGAATGGGTTTTTGAAGAGTGGAAATGACACAGCTGCTGCAGGGGAAGTGATCAGGCACCTCTTCATATTAAACCACCTACTGAATTAGGACTGAGGAAAAATATTCTCTAAAAGCTTTTCTTTTTCAGTTAATTATTGTTTAGTGTTTGTAAAAAATCAACCTGCTACGGAATTGCTTTAAAGCTGTAAAGGACAACAGGACATAAATCTCATCTGTAGTTTGTGAGCTGTAAGTGTCCACATTCCTAAAAGGGACTGGGCAAACTCATGGAAGAACCACTGGAGGATATGGAATAGAGGTGGAAAATACTCTAGGAAGTTGCTCTTCTCTTGGAGGGAGAGCCAGGTTCTGTACTGACTTCTAGTTCAGCTTGGGCTATTTTATGTTTTAGGGTTCAGAAATACCTGCAATCAAATGAGGAAGGTAAAAGAAGTAAGAATGTTGAGATATTTAAAATCTAGAAGTATTTTTGTCCGTTTAAAGTTGTTGTTATCCTGCTTAAATTTGAAGACAGACAACGATGAACTAAAATATTATTTCATACTGTTACAGACAGGTTAGGGATTCTGGAAGTTTATACCTCAGTTCCTTGCTCTGAGCAAGGCAGCCTTCAAAGTCTGGGCCTTGCTCATTGACTTCTGAAAATCTCCAAGGTTTTAATCCCATTTTTAGGCACCTTGTTCTTGTGCTTAACTACTTTCATTGTGAAGAATAGTTTCCTTTTGTGGAGTTTTTCTTGCTGTGGATATTTTTGTTTCAAAAACATATAACTAATACTTGTGAAGCATTTGCAGGATTTTTTTTTTGTTAATAATTTATTTAAAATGAAAACCAAAAGTGAAGGTTTGAACTGTGTTGCGTCATAGTAGGGTAGTGTAGATCAGAAGAGTCATCTGGAGGTCTGTGGAGGTGAAGTTTCCCACCCATCTAAATATAGATAGCTCTCTATAAAAAAATGTTTTATTTGTGGAAAGTAGATTTCTTTTCTTCTGAGCTGTCTCTATTAAGAGAATTTTTAGTTTATCTCTTTCATGAGTAACTTCCCCAAATTAGGGCATGTGATATGCCCACATTTTAATATCAAGAGGTTTCACTAAATGTGAAAAGTATCTTTTTTAAAGCTTGCATAAAATCTTGCATTTGAATACAAAGCAGCTGCTTCCAGGAACCATAAACCAGCCCCAAAGCACCAAGGAGGTTCATTATTCAGCCCGGGAACATTCATGCTCCTCATGCTCACAAATTCAAGCACAAATGACCTCCCTCTGGCTTTTGGTTTAGTGAGGGCTCTGCTAACTACAGATCTATTTCTTCATTGACTCCATAAACAGCTGGATTTATCCTGGTTGCCCAGCCAGCCCATCTTGTTCTTTGCATTGTAAATGCACACAAAACCTTGATTTTTTTAAGATTATGATATGGAAGTGACAGGTTAAAATGTCTTTAAGTAGCTTCACCTTATCCACAAGTACCAAAAGGTTCTTTCATCCCTTTTCTGTAGTTTCTGTTTTAAATGACCCTTGGTCTGTGTCGAGGGGTACCTGCCAGGGCAGCAAAGGATGAGCTGTGCTACCTAAAAATTGTCTCTGTTTGGTATCTGTCAGTGATAATTCTGTAACTGCTGCCTGCAAGAAAGATGGAGAGACTTTGGACAAAGTCCTGGAGTGACAAAGCAAGGGGTGATGGCTTCAAATGGACAGAGAAATGGGATATTGGGAAGGAATTCCTGACTGTGAGGGTGGGCAGGCCCTGGCACAGGGCGTCCAGAGAAGCTGTGGCTGCCCCTGGATCCCTGGAAGTGTCCAAGGCCAGGCTGGATGGGGCTTGGAGCAACCTGGGATAGTGGAAGGTGGCTCTGCCCATGGGAGGGGGTGGATCTGGTTGAGCTTTGTGTTCCCTTCCACCCAAACCATTCTATGTGCATCACACATTCTTTAGTAGTTATTAAGCCTTTAAGACATCGAGTTACTGTGTTAGAATTTTTTTTTATTTAAAAGATATTTATTTAGCATAATTTTAAAGTTACACGTTGTATTGATCATTCTTTAATAAAGATAAATTTAATATAATGTCCATAATTATTGATGATTTGGAACTGTAGTGTCCTAACAGCTGAAATCAATTTAACAAAAAAGGTTGTGTATGGAGAAATTACTTTTCCCTACTTATGAATTAATTTTATGCTCTTGGGATTGCAGCCATATTTTTTTTTTTAATAGTCTTCACTCCTCTTTATTTTCTCAGTGCTTTTCAGTATTTTAATACTTTCTAAGTGGGATTGTTGGGGTGTCCAGAGGTTGGACTCAATGATCCTGGTGAGTCTCTTCCAGCTCAGGCGATTCTGTGATTCTGATTCACTTTGTACCAGATCAAAAGCTTCTAAATGTCCTTTTATACCAATGGTTATAAAGTCCCTGAATTCCTGATTTTTTCTCACTGCCCAAATGAGTCTTGAGATTAATTTGATTAATTTCATGTCTTTATTAGGATTTTAATTTTGGCTTAATCTACTTAATGTTTTCACTCTGTCTTACAGCACAATCCCTGAATAATGGATGCTTGTGAGCATTAATATTAAATATTATTTAAACCTGCATTTAAAAGCAAACTGTATTTTAAACAAAGCAGAAGCAACACGTTTGAAGACGTAACCTTTGCATTTGATACTGTAGTTACTGCAAGCTTTTGGGAATGTTAAAAAGTTATTGTTGATAAACTTGAATGCTGGAGAAATCTTGATCTCTCAGCTTTGTATCATTTCATGCCATGCTTGGCTTAAGGGACTTTTTCTTTTCCCATTTTGCATATTTTTTAAAAAACAAAGTCACATAAATCTATTCATTGATCCAGAGGAGAATTTTTAAATTTATAGAAAGCATTTTGTACTTATTTACATTTTACACACTGATTTTTTCTGTCCCAGTAAAAATGCCAGTTTCTAATCATGGGTTAGATTAGAGGACCAAGAGCACTGTCAGAATGGGGATGAGCTCTCCCAGAATCACTTCCTGCTGCAGATCTGGGGAGTTCAGAAATCGTTCTGCACTTTCCAAGACGCTGCCTTGAACCACGAGAGACATTTCAAAGAACTCTTCCCTTCTCACAGGGGTATTTGCTTAATCATCTTTGCTGGAACAAGTTCCTTTGGAATGCTAATGAATCCTCAGCTCCGGGAGGTTCTTTGTACAAAGTTGCTCTACATGAGATTTAACACTGTGAAAAGCACACACAAGAAAATTTAACCCCCAAAACAGGGGTGAGCCCCATTCTTGCTGCTCCCTGACACGCAGGACATGAAGAGGTGATTGACTGAAATAAATGTTGTGGGGTTGAGGAGGGACAGGCTCAGTTGTAACCTTGCTCTGCTGGATGTAGGCAACGCCCTGGGGTGATGCTCTTGTAGGTCCATATTAATTATTCAGTAATTATGCAAGGAGAGAAGTAAATAATTTTTTGAGAGAAGATATTAGAAGGGATGTTGTGTAGTTGTACTTTCCATTGAAAAAAATAGGCTTTCCTGTAAGCTCTCCTCTTTTGCCAACTTTCATGACTTTTAAGAATTCTCCTTTATAACACATCAGCTTGGGGTGTCAGAGAATTGTGGAATGGTTTGTGTTGGATGAGAGCTAAAACCTCATCCAGTTCCACCCCTGTCATGGGCAGGGACACCTTCCACCATCCCAGGTCATGCCAAGCCCTGTCCAACCTGGCCTTGGAAACTTTCAGGGATCCAGGGGCAGCCACAGCTCCTCTGGGAATCTGTGCCAGGCCCTCCCCACCCTCACAGGAAGAATTTCCTCCTCACACCTCATTTCAATCTCTCCTCCTTCAGTTTAGAGCAGTAAATAAATACCAGCCAACAATAAGATTACCTGAAAATTTGAAGAAGATTTCCAAAAATTGCAAACATCAAGTTTTGGACTGGCTTTCCAAAGGCAGTAGTGAGGGAAACAATGTAAATGCTGTATAAATTAAAGGAACAGGGATATTGCTGGGAGCATGGGATTGACTCAGTGACCCAGGTGGTTCCTTCCTAATAGAATAACAATTAAACAGTAACTGAGAATATGAAATAATTTGCAATGCGAGTTGTGTTTATCAGAATATCTATCTTTTTTTAAAAAAATGATTTGACTCTTCAACCTTTATGAATTGTACAACTAGGGGCTGAAGATAAAATTTTAACTAATTGAGGAAAATACGCTGCCATTATTTGGGAGTCTTGAGATGTGCTATTATTCCATTTGATAGTTGCAGAAATATACCTTGTTGAATAAAAGTATTTTTATTAAATTCCTGCTATCATATCTCCCTTTTTTACATTTGGCAGGGATTAATATTATTCCATCGTTTAGTCATAAAAGAAGAGGTCCTTGTAATGAACTGTGTCAGGGGAGAGGTGAAGGAGAGCTTTGATAGACAGATCTGATATAATGACACAGAAGATAACACACAATCCATGGTCCTCATATCTTGATCTTTTATATATGTTCAGCTGTAGGAAAAATTGAGGGAAAAAAGCCTTTTATTAAAAGAAAAAAGCACTAAGATAGTTTGATTGCAGAAAACTGGCTTGAATTACTGCTGTGGAGGAGGAGAGAATGTGTGTGACCACCTGACCCCCTTTTCCTCTTCATGGGGGAATGGGAACTTTCTCTCACTGGTCACTGGAGCCTAATGGAGGAATCATTTTGCTGAGATGTCTTCAAGACTGTTCATTTATCCTGCTGAAAACTGGGAAGACTTTGGAGATGACAAAGGAGAGAAGATTTCTCCTTGGAAGTGTCCAAGGCCATGTTGGGGTGTTGGGCTTGGAGTAACCTGGTCTATAGGAGGTGTCCCTGCCCATGACAAGGATTGGTACTGGATGATCTTTAAGGTTCCTCCCAATCCAAACTATTCCATGATTCTATGACATTCAATATTTGGGCCATTTTGGTCATATTTCTTCTTTGTCTCCTTCTGCCTAAGGTGTAAAAAAAATACTTGCAGCTTGTAGCTCTGTGTTAGAAGCACACAAAGCATCTGTGGTTGTTCCACACGTCTGTCCCTGTTGTTCCCAGGAACTTGTGATCCAGCTGAGCAGCCTCAGGGAGATTTGAGGGAAGGACGGCATGAACTGAGGGAAACAGAGCAGAGGGGGCTCACACTGGTGGAGGGGCAGGAAAGTTCAGCTCCTCTGCTCCAGGGGCTCTTGTCACATGGATCAGGGTGTCCTGGTGTCTAAGTTATGTCTCAAACTTCATTTGTTTCTCCAGCAGCAAAAAAAAGTGTCAAATGATATTTGGAAAGGAGCTCAGTGATCAGTGAGAAAGTAGAGGGAACAGAAGTTTGCAAATAAATAGAAAACCCATCCCTGGAAGTGTTCCAGGCCACACTGGACAGGATTTGGAGCTACCTGGGGTAGTGGAATGTGTCACTGCCCATGGCAGGGGGTGGAACAAGGTGATCTTTAAGATCCCTTGTAATCCAAACCATTCTGGAATTCTGTGACTCTCTAAGGTGTGAAGCCAAGCCAGGCTTTCCATGTAAATGTTTTCCTACACACAGCAGTGACAATGAACTGTCATTCAGGGCATTGTCCTTTCTTTGCCCCCTCCTTCAGCATGAGTCTCCCAAAATTCACATTTTACCCTCATTCTCGCGGAAAAAAAATGTCAAAAATCTGAAGGTGGAAGTTCAAATCCTCTCCACCTGCCCAATCCAATATAGTGCTTCCAAGGAAATATTTTCTGCTCAAATACTGTCTCCTAGCTCAGCTGTTAAATTTTAATTTGAAGTGTCACCCTGGAGCCAAAGAACTGCCTGGTTTTGAAGAGACCTAGTTTCTATTTGCTTGTGACTTTAATCTCCATAAAACTACCAAAAGAATGATTTTAACTCAGTACCCTTTGTTTCTTTTGTTTAAAAATGTGTTTAATTCTTCTTCAAAAACTTTTTTTCAATGAGATATTATCATTAAAATAACTGTATTAAACTCAGCATCATGAATAATTCATAATGCAATTTTGAAAAAATGGTCATGCAAAACTCCAATAATTAGTTTTATGTGATAGGAAAAGCATTATTTTCATATTTAGACAGGAAGTGAATATTTATTTAGATACAACATTCAAGGTGTACTAAATTATGGCAGAAACTACTCTTTGTAATTTAAAAAAATGACAAGTTAATTTGAAAGCCAGGTCCAAGATGCAGACTCATAGCTTGCAAGCTACCTGATAAAAATGATTACTTTGTGTATTTATGCATTTGCTGTTAAATGGGTGGTTTTCAAATGTGATCACACACTGAAAATGAGACTCGAGCCCATGATGGTGCCTTTTATGATTTTTTTTGGCATTTATTTGTGAGATTTGCAGTAGTAATGTCTATAATTTTCTGGAGACACAATGACAATTGTCATTAGTTCCCTCCAGCCTTGCAGACAGCATTAAGGAAGTTGTGGGGTGGTTGGCAGGAGTCATGGCACACCTCTCAATAGATGAATTTTCTGGATCTGGATTGGAAGCTGCTTAACTCCTGTTGCTCAGTACTGTCCTAAGTCTTCCCTAAGGAGTCTGTCTGGCAGTTTTCAGTCCAAAATTTTTTTTCTCTAATTAACATTTAAAAAAACTTCTCCCTTTTTCAGAGTAAGTCTATGTGTGCTGAGTGCCCTGAATCCCGCATTTCACAAAATCCTAAAATTTTGTCAAATTGAGTGGCATTTTTTTTCAATGTAATTGATCACGACATACAAAGCAAATAAGAAATGATCAGTTTGATTTCTTGAATTTGTAACTGGCAAGGCTTCCAGGCTTGTGCAGGAAGAAGGGCACAGATATTTGCCCTGTTGTCCTCAGTCCTTGTGCTGCTGGATGTTCTTCCACGTCCTGGTAAGATAAAATGTGATCATCACTTGAATTTCAGATTCTGTGCATTTTCCACATGATCCAATTAAATCGTGGAGCCCAACTTTGCATCCTGTGCTCTGAAAAGCTTTGGCAACTTCCTTTGATCTTGGCAGTCCGTGGGAACGTGTTCATAAAACAGCCTGAATAATAAATAGAATACAGTTATTTATTGATTTATTACAAATACAGAAGTTTTAATGAAGCAGCTGGAATAACTTTCTGCTTTTGTACATTAAATTATGAAAGTTTAATAGTGCTGGGTGGATAAAGGTGGCTCTTGTGAGCTGTAAAACCTGGAGGGTTGGGAGGTAGACTGGGACCTGCAGCATTGGCTGAGCAATTCCATGGCTGCCATCAGTTGTAGCTGCAAAGAGTTTGCACAGACTATGAGATACAGGCAGGTGCTGGGTTAAAATGAAGCACAGAACAAGTTCTTGGTCACAAAACAGGGCGAGATCCTGCCAGAATATTTGAATGACAATTGAGTCACTATCAGGATGAGGACACCCAGCAGGATTGCTGGGATGGATGTTGACAGGAATAATTCATGCCAGCTTCTGCACTGCTGGCATTTCCGAACTTCTGAGCACCTGATTTTGGGATTTTAACGTGACTTGAATGAATTATTTGAGTAGAGCAATGCTGTGACAAAGGGATTCTTGACATGCTGCTGGTGACCCAGAGCAGCCAACAGAATTTTCATTCGTACCAGAAAATCATGGAATCATTTAGTTTGGAAAAGCCCTTTCAAACCATCGAGTCCAAGTGTTCCCCCAGCACTGCCAAGGCCACCAGTGACCCATGTTCCCAAGTGCCACATCCACAGGGCTTTTAAATCCCTCCTGGGATGGGGACTCCAGTGCTGCCCTGGGCAGCTGTGCCAGGGCTGGAAAGCTCTTTGTGTGTTCTGACCTCTGCTCAGGGAGAGCTGGGGGTGTTCCCCTGGAGAAGGGAAGGATCCAGGGAGAGCTCAGAGCCCCTTCCAGGGCCTAAAGGGGCTCCAGGAGAGCTGGAGAGGGACTGGGGACAAGGGATGGAGGGACAGGACAAGGGGGAATGGCTTCATTCTGGAAATGAGAGATTTTGATGGGATATTGGGAAGGAATTGTTCCCTGTGAGGGTGGTGAGGCACAGGTTTCCCCGAGAAGCTGTGGCTGCCCCTGGATCCTTGGAAGTGTCCAAGGCCAGGTTGGACAGGGCTTGGAGCAGCTTGGGATGGTGGAAGATGTCCCTGCCCACGGCAGAGGGGAATGGGATGAGATTTATCTCATCATATTTAATCATTCCATGATTTGAATAATTTGAGTATCGGGCATGTCTGACTTTTAGAGCACATGGTGAATGTTGCACTCAGTGTTTTTAACGTGAGCAGTGGTGAGACCTTAGTTCTTGTGCTTCTGTATTAAAATACAATTGTGTGGCTCCAATTTACCTCAAAACGTTTTAGAGGCTTTCAATTAAGTGACAAATTCAGCACAGCTCTGCACCCTTAGAATTCTTTCCCTGAATTTAAGATCCTTTTCTACTGGAAGTGCTTGAAATGATGTAGCTGGGTCTTAATTACTCTGTTTCTATCTTGGGCTCTACCTGTCTGCTTGGGAAGTAAGGCAGAGGTGTTGTAGATTATTGCTGTGGGAGGCTGCAAACAGCGCTGGGATATCTCAGTCATCCCTTAGTATTTTTGTTTGCTTTTTAAATTTCCATTATGAATTTAGGACCATTCATCAGTGACTGTTAACTGCCTTAAACACCTGCAAGTATTTTGTTCTGTCACCTAGGAAGACCTACTCTCGTTCTTTGTACTGTGGCATTTCCTCCACCACGAGGAGGCTATAAAATGTTCAGAAATAATTTCCTTTTCTCAGTTCTGTGAAAGACACCATCAGAAGAGTCTGCACAGCGGGTTTGACACCCTTTGTAACTCCATCTCCTGCTCAGAGCAGGGCCTGCTCACTTCATCAAAGCTGCTCTATGCAAACTTTTGTTGTGCTAATGCAAACTCCCTCAGGCACCAGCACTAATTTTAACATTTTGGCTTCTGCACTGCTGGATTTTGTGTATGTCACCTAAAAAGCAGTGAGGATTTTGTTTCTTGGGATTTTTTTTTTATCATTACTGCTGGTTTTTTATTCCTTCAAAGGCTTTTCAAGGCATTTTCCTCCATTTTTGTGGAGGCGTTGATTTCTTTCCGGGATTTAAAGTCAGGAGAAGATTTTCTCTGTTACTTTTTGAACCTACAGGTTCTGTCTGAGCTTTCAAAGGCACTGCAAGATCCAGGGTTGTGTTGTTATCAACACTGTCAGATTCTTTCTGCAATAACAAAAGAGCCATCCAAAGATCCTCTATAACAAGATGAGAATTTATTCTGGATAAGCAGAAGCCCTGCCTGAGGTTTCTTCTCTCAGCTCGTGGAGTCTCAAGTCTCATCACGATCATATCATTATTATAAACAGAATATAAAAGCCATGTTGTCTGTGCAGAGCATACTGCTCTGTCCTGGTGTGGCTGTGCTGGTCCAGGGAATGACAGAGTGGTGGAAAAGTATTTTTATTTTTTGTAGGTAAGACTTCTGCCACATGGTGGGAGAGTTTTGATCAGGTGTCCCCTTTTGTGATATTGGGATCTCCATGGACAGTGTGTTCCCTAAAGCTGAAGGCATGTGGCAGTAAAGGATGATTTAGGGTAGGATCACAGATTTTTTTAGGTTGGAATGGACCGCTAAGATCATCAAACCCAACTGTTAAGCCAGCACTGCCCCATGTCCCCATATACAACATCCACCTATCTTTTAAATCATTCCAGGGATGGGGACTCCAGCACTGCCCTGGCCAGTGCCTGACCACATTTACAGTGAAGAAATTGTTCCTAATATCCAACCTAAACCTCCCTTGAGATCATTTCCTCTTGTCCTGTCATTTGTCCTGTCAGGAAATTGTGCAGAGCCAGAAGGTCCCACCTGAGCCTCCTTTTCTCCAGGCTGAGCCCCTTTCCAGCTCCCTCAGCCCCTCCTGGTGATCCAGCCCCATCCCCAGCTCCATTCCCTTCCCTGGACATGCTCCAACCCCTCAGTGTCCCTCTTGTCAGGAGGGGCTCCTTTGTGGTTGGAATTCCTACAGGAGGGAGAAAGGAAGCATTGGATCAGTAAGGAGTTAATATCAAAAAGAGAAAAGGAGTAAAGGGTTTGCAACACAATTAAAAATAATCAATAAAAATGAAATCCATCCCCCTTAATTAGAGAGGGAAAGGGAAAGGCCACAATATTTTGAAATAACAAAGTACTCGTTTTCTCCTGTAATAAAAACTGTAAATGTGCCCCATCAGGAGTGACACTGAGGTATTGAGGGGTGAAACATCTGAACTTCAGTAACTGCTGCCATAAAAAGTGGATTTCCAGATAATGGGACTGTTTAGAAGGTGGCAAGCCCAGTGTGACATCAAATAATGGGGCTTTAGCTCATGGAAAGGTCTGTGTCTCTTTGACATGACATCATAAATAATCCTGTCTTCAAGTTATGATTTAAAAAGAAGTTCTGAGTGTAAATGCCAGGACCAAGGATCTGATTTGACTCTTGGTTTTATCAGTTGTGGATTTCTGGCAGCCTCAATGCTGAAGTTAAATGTCCTAGCAAGATGCTGTCTCAGATTCCAAAAGTTAATGTTAATAGAATGAAGATTAACTTTTGCTAAAAAAAACCCTGATGTTTGCAGTTCAGCTTCTTAAAAATACATATTTCTATGGAGGAAGCTTTTATGGTAAATCTCTGGGTTTTTGAGCACATCAGCCTCTAAATTTGAGCCAGTGGATTTATGAAGAAATGCTGTATTTCATGGAGAAATATGATGTATATTAATTTTCTCTTTCACTGGCATGTTCTGTTTACTTTGCTTAAGTAACTACTGAGAGCAAAATGATTACATTTTAAACATGTGAAAAACCTTGTTGTTTCATATGGGTGGTAAATATTCACTCTGCTCCATTTACAAGATTGTTTTTATGTTATTTATGTAAAACTTTTAGAAAAAGGGTTTGTCTCCTTTCATAGCATTTGAAGTTTCTTCCAAAGTACTGTGTTGTGCATATAAATGTTTATTTTTTCTGGAAAATGTTTTAACATTGAATCTCACTTCAGCAAAGTCATTCCACAAATTTCATCTTAAGTCTAATTAGAATTGGACCAGTATATCTTAGAGACCTTTCAATATGGTGATTGACATTTTAAACCAGTTGGGGGCTTAAAAATATACGATTTTGAGGACTGAAATTGAGTTAATTGCAATAGGTAAGTAGCTGAATGCATGATTTATTAATTTTATTAATTTTGCACAACGAGCACCTGTAAAGTCATGCTGAGGGGTTCTTTCAGGAAACAGACTTGAAGTTCTCTCCCAGGTAGGAAGAGCAGATGGAAATGTGCAGATGTTATTCTTGCAAAACTGAATCAACAACTCAGAAAGAGATTCAAGGTAATGATGGAGGAATTATTTTGGCCACTTCCGTGCTCATATTTATCTGAATTAGTTCCCAAGTTCACACTGCTCACTCCAATTATGGCATTGGGAGGAATGAATAGAAGGTATTTTGCTGCTGCATTCAGTCTATATAAACTCTGTTGGTCAAATTCTTGGTAAAATATTCTACTTCTTTAAATAGCCCTACTGAATAAAGTGACCTGAATGTGTACACACACACACACACACACACACACACACATATATATATCTACTCTATATTTTTTGTTCTATATGAATAGTTCTCCTGCCCAGAGACATAAAGAGCATTTCCAGCTCAGTTCATGATGCTGCTTTTTAGAGCACGATACAACAAACATCTCCTTCCCAAGCTTTTGTCTTTATTTTTTTCATACCTATTCAGCTCTAATAATAGCTGGACAAGTAAATTTTGAAGACTTAAGAAGCGGAAAATTGTTTGATTGCCATTCAGGATTATTTATTTGGTGCCAGCTCATCGTTAAAGCTCTTTAAAACTGCTATTTTTGCTCCTTCCTGGCATTCTTTCCTGATGAATTCTTTGATTCTTGTCATACCTGCATGGTTCTGCGTGAGATCCTTTTATAGGTCTTAAGGCTTCGTTGATTCTCAGCATTCAGGATATGTGGGAAGTTGATAATAAACTGATTTTCTACTTCCATTCTGCCTCCAAGTAGCTGCTGCTTTGAAGGGAGAAATACAAGGTTATACAGGGTTGGATAACTTCAGAACTACAGCTTTATCACCTGTATTTTTAATTAGTTTGTAAATGCTAAAACATTACATTTTAGTGTGTTATAGAAAAATTTTTCTGTTTTCCCTCCTAATTTTCAGGGAAATAATTTTCATCATGTGCTCCTGTCCATGGCAGGGGGATTGGAACTAGATGGCCTTTGAGGTCCTTCCCAACCCAAATATTTTGTGATTCTGTGATTTAAACTAAGGCAGGAATCCCTTCTGGGGGGCACTGCCCAGTATGGGGGAGCAGCTCTGCTTTTCACCTCCCTCTTGGAAGAGCTGAGACCTGGTTATTCCACCATTCTGTTATTTGAATTCTCTCCTGTAAACTCTCTACCATGGAGAGCTCCTTTCAGGCCGGGACTGGAGGGTGGTGCTGCAGGACTTGGGATGGACTGAGGGGACAGAAAGTGTTTGTATGGCTTGAAAGGTACCGAAATCCAAATGGAAGCAGGGATTTCTGGCAACCCTTTCATGTCCCTGAGGGCAGATGAGGTGTCCAGGGCTCTCCTCCTAGAAATCAGGAATAAAAGGATTTTATAAGCCACTGGTATAAAAGGACATTTAGAAGCTTTCTTTTAAACAAGTACAAAATGAATAATGGAATATCCCGGGCTGGAAAGGACCCGCCAGGATCATTTAGTCCAACCCCTGAACCTGCAGAGGCACCCCAACAATTCCACCCTCTGCATCCCTGAGAGAGTTGTCCAAATGCTCCTGGAGCTCTGGCAGACTTAGGGCCGTGCCCATTCCCTGGGGAGCTGTTCAGTGCTCAAACACCCTCTGGGGGAAAGAATCCCTGATATCCAACCTAAACCTCCCTGGCACAGGGAGGCTTCCTGGTGTTTTATGGGGTGACTCATTTCTCCAGCTCTTTTCAAAGAATTTCTGTGTTGGAGTGAGGGATCACTAAAATTTGAAGGTTGAATGCTGACTTTGGCCCAGGGGAAACAGGAACACATTGGGATGGAAGGGATTTCTGATCGCTCAGGGCTTTGACTGTTAAAGAACAAGGGGGGTCTCTGTCTTTCCAAACCCTTCCTTAACCAGGTTTGTGGTAAATTTATTATTCTTTCTTGTTCTGAGTTGGAATCTCCACTGTTTCAGCTTCTCTTTGTTGCCTCTTGTCTATTTAGTTTACACCTTCAAGAAGAGTTTGGTTTCTCATTCCTACATCCTCCATCTGGACAGAGAGCAACAAGGAACTTTGGAAAAGGGCCTGGAGGGACAGGACACAGTGGGAATGGCTTCCCACTGCCAGAGGGCAGGGATGGATGGGATATTGGGAAGGAATTGTTCTTCCCGGTGAGGGTGGTGAGTCCCTGGCACAGGGTGCCCAGAGAAGCTGCCCCTGGATCCCTGGAAGTGTCCAAGGCCAGGTTGGATGTGGCTACATGAGCTACACATCTGGAACTACACATTTTTTAACTCAAAGGGCCATTCTTATTGAAAGATGTTTTCTACGTGTTTTAAGTGATCAATATCTAATCTCTAATTCCATCTCTAAGTTCTGTTCTCTTCCTTGGTTCCATGTTTGCTCCCTAAGCAATGCCTGCAAAGCAGGTGGCTGCAGTCGTTTGTTCTACAAATGCAAAATATCTAAAATTGCTATTTGCTTTTGGAAGCTGAAGTTATGGAAATACCATAAAATAAACATAGAGTGGATGAAAAGACGAACATTTATAATATATATAGGAATGTGTATTTTCTAAAAACTGTCAGGCTCTGCCATGAGCTTTCAGATGTTAAATACCATATTGTCTTCTTATTACTTTTATTTTATTCTTTTACATTGGCTATTAGAAGAACAAATGATGATGGAATTTAGAGGATGAGCAGCGAGGATCAGGAGATTGAAAGTAGTATTTGCAAGTCCTTAAAGATGAAGGCAGCAGAAAGGCAAATGACTTCCAAAAAGGGCCATTTCATGGGGTAATTTATCCGACGTGGCTTTGCCATTTGTTGTATCATTCCACTCTTGTTGCTATGGGAACCAATTTTACTGTTGCAGTGATTGTTAATCAGGATTTGTAGTTATACCATTTTTACCACAAGGCCTTATATCCTTCCAGATTAAATCACAGCTCTCGTTGACAGTGGTGTTCATCAAACATTATCACCAGAAATAAAACCTGACCAACCTTCCTGGCATTTTCCTCTCCATTACCAGGATCAGAGAGCAGAAGCTTGAGTTAACTTTTACAGGAACTCCAGGATTCTGCTTCTGTTCCATCTGTCAAGCTTGTACAATTGCAGGGAAAAAAAATACCCAAACTAAGCCTTGAAGTCTGCCTAGCAGTATAATAATTTTATTTTTCATTTAAGTGGAACTAAACTGAGTATTCTGGAGATCCGTTATCCATACCCCTTCTTTGAGTATCTCTTAAGGTAGAATTCAAGCTTAAGTCATCTAAGCATAAGAAATTTGAAAACAGAACGATTTATTTTTATGGAGGATTTAACACTCCATGTTTGGGTATCTAAAATATTCCCTATCCTTTCAATCTTCTCTCTGTTTTTGCAGCTGCAAAGAGGTGTTGGCAGGAATAGGGACAAGCAGGTGTAGGTTGTATGATCCTTCTTCAGGTAAAAGAGAATCACAGGGTCAGAGTGTGACTTCCCTGGTCCTGGCCTGTTCTCTGTATGGGGAATAGAAATGGGTAGAATTCTTTCCATCTATATTTACTCACATGGTGACCTGGGTTGAAATATTTCTCTGGACGCTGAGAGCTTAAAGATACACATTTCTGCTTGATTCCTTTAATATATCCTACTATTTTCTTTGCTGCCAAAATATAGAATGTAATTCAACTTCAGAAAAAAGGAAAAACGTAAGCTGTTGGTAAATTGTAAATTGATGAAACACTGCACTCAAAACTCACAGAAAAACATATGAGAAGAGTTAAAGTCCCTGTTCCTCTCAGCAGGGGTTTCATGCTGAAGTGATGACCAATATTGCTCAGCGTTGGTCTGAGATGAATTTAATGGAATCATTAAACAAAACACTTCTCTCTGAGCCCAGACCTCTGATGGAAGAGCTCCTCTTCTTCAATCCCCCAGGGCAGCTCCTTTCACTCACACGACCCAAAGTTGTCATTACAAAATTCGTGGTGGATTTTGAGCTGAAATTGGGAGAATCATGTTGTTTGAGTGCAGTCTGGGCTGGGGGTTGTTTTCCTGCCTGCTCTGTTACTTGAGTGGCGTTTTGGCAGAGTTTCTCAAGTTCTGCCCCAGAAGGATGTGAAATTGCAAGTGTTGTTCCCAGATTTATGTTCGTCGTGGAATCACAGAATGATTGGAGTTGGAAAGCACCTTAAAGCGCATCTTGTTCCACCCCCTGCCACGGGCAGGGCACACCTTCTGCTATCCCAGGGTGTTCCAAGTCCTGTCCAGCCTAACCTTTATCTGACAATACATTATCAGTATGATCCAGCCAGGTGGCATTTCATGTGATATTTGACAAAACCCCCCTCAGACTGAGGCTTTTTTTTCCCCAAATGAACCAAATTCTCAGCATCTCTCATTTCCAACCAGCCCTGTAGAGCCAGGCCTATCTATGTCACAGTTTTGTTTCCATTTCACTGTATCCCAAGTACACAGAGGGATGCACAATCAAAACATTAGCAAGGTGTTAGTCACATTGTTTTGATCCCTCTCCTGATTTTCTTTCTCATTTCCTTCTCCTTTTTCCCGTTGTCTGCTGCCAATGCCCAGCCCCCACTATAATTCTGATTGGCTAAATTAATTCTGCAGCATCCTGCTGTGAATAATTATGTTCATCCAGTGTGGAGCTGGATGCCTTTCTCTTCCCCCCCTCCTCCTCCTCCCTGCCTAAATTATAATGTGACAATTGAAGCTCACAGCTGGCTCATCAGAGGTGGCCAGTTTGGGAATTGGCACATCTGAATGTGCCTCTCCGTTAACTCTGGGCCTTGATTGCTTAAGACAAGACATATGTAAACCCCCTGATTATTCCCATTTTGTGTGGCGCACAAAGATCCTGCTTCAAACTGCAAAGCTGTTGTGTTGTTTGGGGGGAGGGGAAATTACAGGAATTTTTCTCTTCCCCTCCCCACAGTTCACTCCAACAATAAATAGCTGTCAGACTTATGTCAAGAATGAAATTATAGGAGCACATGAGGCCTTGATTACATTGTTTTGGATAGATTGCTATTAGCATACTGAAATGAAGTCTAATTTTTCAGTGCTTTAGCTCAGTCAAGAATCAAGTGGCACCGGAGGGGGAAGGGATGTCACCCACAGGAGCCGAGTGATGTAATTCTGTGCAGTTCTGGAGTGCCATCGTTTCAGTTATGAGAAATGCAGAAATACATAAATAAACATATTCTGCTGAAACGTTTGGTGAGTTGGGAGCTAAGGCAGAGCTGGTGTTGCTGAACAAACTGTTCACAGATTGTTTGAGGTTGGAAAAGAGCTCTGCAACCATCGAGGGCAGCCTGTGACTGATCCCGCCTCATCACCAGACCAAAGCATTGAGTGCCATATTCAGACATGAAAACCTCCAGGGATAGGGATTCCACCACATCTCTGGGCAGCCCATCCTAATTCCTGACTACTCTTTCCATGAAGAAATTCTTCTGGTGTCCAACCTGACCCTCCCCTGCCACAGTTTGAGATTCCCTCTAATCCTATTCCCTGGGAGCAGAGTGTGACCCCTCTCAGCTGTGACCCCTCCTGTCAGGAGTTGTGCAGAGCCACAAGGTCCCCCCTGAGCCTCCTTTTCTCCAGGCTGAGCCCCTTTCCTGCTCCCTCAGCCCCTCCTGGTGCTCCAGCCCCTTCCCCAGCTCTGTTCCCTTCCCTGGACATGCTCCAGCCCCTCGATGTCTCTCTTGTCAGGAGGGTTCCAGAGCTGTCCCCAGCACTGGAGGTGCCCCAGCAGTGCCAGAACAGGGGACAGCACTGCCCTGGCCCTGCTGCCACCCCAGAGCTGTCCCAGCCCAGGTGCCACCGGCCTCTGGCCCACCTGGGGCACACAGATAAAGTGTCACCTGGGTCAGGTTAGGTGTCATTCTTTGTGAACATTTTAAAGACGTCTCAAAAGAAAACTGGCGTCTATTTAATCATTCCTCACACAGCTTGTACTACACTCAACATGCTTGTATTTTGAAGTTGAAAACAGAACAATTTCTTATGAGTTCTTCGCATAATTAAAAGCACAGTACCTGTTTGGGCTCCTCTGATGATCCATCTCTATTATCATCTATTCGGTAGAGGAGGTCTCTTTGTGTTTTTTGTTGTTTACAATTTTACACATTGTTCCTTTAGTTTGAAAATCTTTCATTTTGCATTCTCTGAGCAACCTAACCTTTAAAAGTTTTCCTAAGATGGGAGTTTTATTAGTCACAGGCACATTGCTGTAACTGTCTCTGTTTTCTGGGTGGAAAGAAATAAAAATTGTTTTCACTGATTCTTTGAGCAATTGATGTGGAGTTTGCAGAGGGTCAAGATCCATTTGGGTTCACTGGGACAACTGAGAGCAGCAAGAAGAGAGTACAAACTGTGCATGATGAGACATAAAAATTCTATTTACAGGAATGTGAATTGGCCATGTTCTTTCTGAGTGGCCAAGTGTTTAGTGAGAAGCACAAGACATCCAAATCAAGCATTTAGAAAGGTTTTGTACCACAACAAATCATGAATTTGCTGGATGACACATTCTGTGCAGAAAGTTCTTACTGGAGTGTTTTTATCTTGTTAATTTGAAAGGCTGAGCACTTGGACATGACTTTAATAGAACTGCATCAGCCGCAGAGGAACACGGTAATTACAACTAATTCCATCTGAAATACCCCTAAATTGAAACCAAATTCCTTGGTTATTCTTTAAAAGGCACTTAGGACAGCTGCTGTTTTGGAGGTCTCTTCTTACTCCAAGAAAATGCTGTTTACGTTATTGGAATCTCTTGGTTCAGTGGCTCACGCAGCCTGTGGAGCTCATTGGCAATGGCTGCTGGGAATTCCAGGAGTTAGAGAAATTCAGAGAAGAAAAATCAATGAAAAGCTGCTAAACAGTAGCTACAACTTCCAGGAGATGCCTTTAGTGCAGCTGTGAATGAGAGATCTGTGGGGGATTTCCCACAGATGCTGCTGCACTGGGAAACATCTAAAGCACCATCAAAGAAAGGAACCCACATGTGGTTTTGGCCAGATCCAGCATGAATGTTCTCAGATGTGTATGGATGGGATTCTCCTGATGACCTGGAATGAACCAAGTCCACTTCAGCCCTTGCCTTGCTGTGTGACTCCCAAAACCTCCTCGGTAGCCAGATGAAATGATACAACCTTGTGGTCTCCCACTGGAAACATTTCCAACATTAGGGAATATTTATTTTGCCATCTCTAAGCTGTCTTGGCCTATGTTATAACTGTGAGGCCAGAGCATTAAACTCAGTGCCTGAAAATTTACTGTGGTGGTTTAAGGGACATTTAAAATATTCTTTGGTTGTAAGTCAGAACTTGGGGATCACTTCTGGACTGTCTGACATGGAAGTCAAGGGAAAAATGGAAATAACAAAGTTTGCTTCTCTGCTATGCCTCAAGCCTGCAAGTGAATTTGGTAGTTCTGGATCAGACATTTTACAGCTGTTGTAGGGATTTTTTGCTGGGATTTTGGTACAACCTCAAAAGCTCATTGTATTGTCACTGTATTTGTTTACTAAGAAATGTGAGCGAGAAGGCTCAGGGGTGACCATATTGTGGCCTTCCAGTGGCCAAAGGGGCTCCAGGAGAGCTGGAGAGGGACTTGGGACAAGGGATGGAGGGACAGGACACAGGGAATGGCTTCCCACTGCCAGAGGACATGGTTAGGTGGGATATTGGGAAGGAATTCTTGGCTGTGAGGGTGGGGAGGCCCTGGCACAGGGTGCCCAGAGCAGCTGTGGCTGCCCCTGGATCCCTGGAGGTGTCCAAGGTCAGGTTGGATGGGGCTTGGATCAACCTGGGATGGTGGAAGGTGTTAGACTGGAACAAGATGAGCTTTAAGGTCCTATCCAACCCCAAACCATTCCATGATTCTATGACTTTATGATTTGTCTCACAATTAGCTGAATAAGACTTTGAAATGGTTGTACAAGAATGTCTTGAAATGACATCTCAAATAATTGAAGTCAATGTTAAGCAAGATTTCAGTTCCATTGAAATCAGAGAGAAAAACAAACTTAATAAATGGAAGAGGGTAAATTCACCGAGGAAAACAAATTTCGATTGGGAATTGCAAAAAGAACTCAGAGCAGAAGTAGAGATAGGTATTAAAGAGATGTATTTTTAAAATATGCCTAAATGTCATTTTTAGAGTCATAATCTAATGAAGAATCCTGAAAACCCTACATAACCTTTCAAAACAAAACAGAATTTGTGATTAGAGGGCTGCCAGTTTTCCAGTCTGCGCTGAGTGAACTTTTCATTTCACTGCGGCGAAGGTGTGGTAAATATTTCCTCTGAGCACTGGAGTTACAAGAGTACAAGAAATTAATGACAGGAGTTGAGCTGTGAGACATTTCAAGTGCTTCACAAAAAAAGGGGACAGAATGCAAACTCATCTTAGAATACACAGCACTTAATAAAAGCAGCAAATGAAGTGGTAACACAGCCAGAGGGAAAATTGTTACATCACTTGTTTTCTGAGAAATGGGAGTTTCAGCCACAATTAAGGCAGCCCTCCCACACTTGTGACAATGCTATTGATGAGCCAATCAATGATAACTAACTACAACCTCTAAATTACACAGTTTAAACCACATTACATTTTATCAATGGAAACAAACCAATTAAAGTACTCTAAATGAGTACAACTAATCAAGGAATTTATTACATGCTAATTGTGACCAAATGTCCAATTAATGTGTGGATACATTGCATCATATCCAAGAATGTAAAAAATGTGAAGTAATCATGTTCCTCATGATCTTATCAAATGAACTCTGAACCTATCCTCAAGAAATAATGGCAATTTTCTGTAATTTGTCAACTTGTTCTTGTTAGAGAGATGGACTTTATTTCTTTATGTGTGTGAATATGTATCTGTGTGTGTATATAGATTTATATATGCCCAGAGAAGCTGTGGCTGCTTCTGGATCCCTGGAATTGTCCCAATCCTTGGGTGGCCTCGAGGTGATACTGCCAAATCTGCCTTTGTTTTTTTTTTTTTTTTTTAAACAATGCAGTTTCTATCATCTCATTTTTAAGATTTGATTGAATATTTTAATATTCTTCAGGAAAACAGAGGTGCTGGAGAGGATTAGGCAGCAACTGGCAAACAGCTGACAACAGGATAAATGTGTTTGTGTAGGACCTGTTCTCTGAGCAAAGTAAGATTTGTGTGCTGAGTTATTATTTGAGGAGTGCCAGCAAATCATACTTTCCTCTTTGGAAAATGAGTGGATAATAATAAGAATTTGTATCAGTATCCCTCTTATTTTTACCTGTAAACTATGGTGAATGTCTCTAAGAAGACAAAAGGGAGTTAAGTATGGAGCTCTCAAGAATAAATGGAAATTGGACACTTTACAAACCTCTTTGTGAAGTGATTAGTGTAAAAATGAGCAGTAACAGCATAATATCAACTTGATCCCTACAGGAGTAGGTAGGAAATAGATGGGGGAAGAATTGCCAAAAATCTGAACAGCTGCTGAGATAAAACTGCACCTTTAGGGACTGGACTCAGCTCAGGGTTAAGACACCTCAATTTAGGGGTGTTTAAGTGCAATTCTTTCCAAGGTCCCGTTGTTGCTGCTGTTGGTGGCTCTTGGCCCTGCAGTGACATGTGTGGGGTGACCCTGTCCTGCTCCTGGGCAGGGAATGCTTCCCCTGCTGGGATTGCTGCAAATACAAACAAGGAGGTGGAAACAGATCTGTGCAACCCATCAGCTCTTCTCCCTCATTAACAAATCTGAAGAAATTATGGATGGGACTTGGAGCAGTCTAGTCCAGTGGAAGGTGTCCCTGCCCATGGCAGAGGGTGGAACTGGATCAGCTTCAAGGTCCCTTCCAGCCCAAAACTTCCTATGACCCTATGACACAATCCAGAATTTTCCTACCGACTGAAGGAAACTGGGTAAAACAAGTCCTTTGGTTTAAACCCAACCACAGCTATTTGGGACACCTCTAGGAAAACATAAAGGAGGAAGAAGCTGAACTTCACCTGAGAGTTTTGGGACAAGGATGCTCTCAGCAGATGTGAGGAATCCAGTTTGATGCTGCCTAACAGGATTTTAAATTATCTTCCTCTACTTTCTAAAGGATTCCCCTGATCACCAAGCAATGAAGAAAACACTTTTTTTTTTAGGTAATGCTTTTGACCTTTAATTGTTCAACTTGATGATCTCAGAGGTTTTTTCCAATTTAAATTATTGCATGACCTTTTTTCACTTAATAAATAAACATTCACTGTAGCAGGGAAGTGAACCCAAACATCCCATTTCCAGAGGACATGCCAGGTGTCCTATAAACTGTGGCTTTGACTTGTTCTTAATCCACTGCAACCACAGTTTGATGGTAGAAGAGATTATCACTGGATGATCTAAAATACAATTTTCAGTGACTGCGCTCGTGAGAATTTGCAGATAAATTTTAGGAACCTTGAAGCAAGCAGGAAAAAAAAGGGATTGAGGTGTTAAAGCTATGCAGAGTAGTGAAATGATGGCTGAAGTGCAAATAAACTGTGTGAGGTTTATAGGAAATACATAAAGCGCTCAAAATTGTCTTAGAAAATTGGATTTTGCAGGTTTGGAATTCATGGTTGCAGGAGCTGAGGAATTTCAGAGACTAAGCAATGTCATCATATTAAAAATATCAAACACCTCCAATAGGGTCGTTACTCTGCCCTACTTGCCTTGTTTGAGTACTGTCTTCTATTTTGGTCACTCCTTTAAAAATAGCACAAACAAACTGGGTTGCCTCTGTATGTAATCATCCAATACACTGAATTTTGCAGAATAAAATTTCAGTAGAGATTTCAATAGGATTCAAAGTGTTTCCCCTCAATAAATGAGCTGAGAGAAGCTGAGGGTCCACAATCAGCAAAGAAGGGAATTTTTCCACTCATTTAACAGAGCAGTAGATTCAGCATTTCACATTTCTACTGGAAATCCTGAACAGTGCTAAGGATCATTGGGGGATATAAAGTTCAATTTCATGTGTCAGGTTTCTTTCACAAGAAGCTGGAGCTGAGCAAAGCACACCAGGAATTGAACAAATTCTGGTGGGCTGGAAATGCAGTTTTCCTCTTACATTTTAAAGACTAACAAGGTGAGAAAATGTTCTTCACAAAACTGAAGATAATAAATCAAGATTAAAAAGAATGAGCTTCTAGAGTCTAAAGGAGCTCCAGGAGACCTGGAGAGGGATCTGGGACAAGGGATGGAGGGACGGGACACAGGGAATGGCTTCCCACTGCCAGAGGGCAGGGATGGATGGAATATTGGGAAGGAATTCTTGACGCTAAGGATGGTGAATCCCTGGCACAGATTGCCCAGAGCAGCTGTGGCTGCCCCTGGATCCCTGGAAGTGTCCAAGGCCAGGTTGGACAGGGCTTGGAGCACCCTGGAATGGTGGAAGTTGTCCCTGCCCATGGCAGGGGGTAGAAGAGGACAGTATTTAAACCATTCTATTTCCATGATTTTGCCTCCCCTCAAGAGAGACATTTATAGAGAAAGTTTATTAACAGTAAAATTTTGAATCAGAACAGTTTCCATAGCAGGATCACCTCACAGGACTTTTGTACCCATTGTAGTTTCTCAAGGGAAAAAGAGCAGCTTTTGACCCTTAAGAGAGGACAATAGTGACTTTGGACTGCTAACCCAGCAATCAGTGTCCTGCAGCAATAAATACTGGAGCATGAAACTTGAGGTAATGATTTTTCTGATGTGTAAACTTCCAGGAAAGTGTAATATTAAAAAAAAAAAAAAAAAAAAAAAGAATAGTGAAGAAAGAGAAGTAAAAAAACCAGTGGATATTCAGATGGCAGAAAAAGAGATTAAAGACAGCAATGAGGGATCTTTGCAAAACTGAAATTATGTTGTCCCTTCCAGCTAAGTGATGAGTTTAAATGCAGAATCCAAGAGGAAAAGGAAGGGGTTTCTTCCTTGTTTATGAAAATACAACTCCAAAGTCTCCTGTGTGAGGGAGAATCTCTGGAGGAATTCACCTGTGTTTCTTTTAGCATCACCCATGGGTCACACAGCCATTGTCAGCCACTGGAAACTTTGGTTTCCACCCTGGAGCCTGAAGAACCTGTTGGAATAGTTGGAAATTTTAGTCAAATCCTGAGATCTGTGGAGCAACCAGTGAAGTATTGAAATAAATGTTCTTCCTTTTCCACCCAAGAGTGACTCTGAGTAGCTTTTGTTATACAAATGCCTTTTTATTCCTTATAAATAGAGTTATATTGTCTCAGGTTGTGGAAAGTGATGATCAAGGGAGGTTATGCAGACACTTCCCATTTCTTGGAGTGAGCAGCAAACAAATCATCCATGTTAGGAATGTCATAATTCCTTCTGTGCTAGCTAGAAGGTGCCTGAGATCTGTGGCAAATAATCATAACTGTATTTTCAATTTCTGTCCAGGAGAGCAGCAGCGTTTCCAATGGTAACAGAACCCAATGGAAAATAAAACATCCACGTGAGCTGAACAATTTAAGGATCTGAGTCAGAGACAGATTTCTGCTCTGCACGATTTAACACTCCCTTAAGCATTGGTGTCTATTTTGTACCTCAGCAGAGATCTCAAAATAAATGCACAAAATAGCCCAGATTGTTTGGGGACATGCTCTGGTGGATTTATTTGTCAGGATACTTTTGATCAGCTGGTAGTTTTCATGTATTGATGATCCTGATCATTGAACTCCATGGTATAAGAGGCCTTTTCCAGGCATTCTATAATTTTATGACTCCATATACAAATAATCCCATTTAGACAAGACTGCAAAATTTTTATCCTTTCATTCAAAAATACTCTGGAGTCTTTTACTTTTTCATTTGAGTTTTTTAGATTTACTGATTTTTGAGCAAAGAACTTGGGCTGGGATGGAGATTCTACCATTCTGTGTAGAATGATAAAAAAAGACAGGAGTGCATAACTAGGAATGAAATCTCTGAAAAGTGACAGGTGATCTGTTACATTTTCTTACGGAATTAAAAATAAAATAATAATAAAAAAGTAAATATAGGACTGTAGGCAGAACTGGAAGTATAACTGGATAAACAGAGTTCATCTGGGAAAGGAAAAGAGAACTAAAATATTGGGAACAATAAAAAGGTTCAAGGGTTCAAAGCCAGGTTGGACAGGGTTTGAAGCAACCTGGGACATGGAAGGTGTCCTGCCCATGGCAGGGGGTTGGAATTGGATGAGCTTTAAGGTCCCTTCCAATCCAAACCATTCCATGATTTGATGACTTTTCCAAAATTGTGAATGTCTAATACCACCATCAGAATCAAATCCTAAATAATTCTTGAAGTAAATAGAAATCAGTCAGTTCATTTAAGTATCTGGCATTTGTAGGAAAATACTGCTGACTTGGTTTGCTTTTCATCTTTAGAAAAGAAAGTAAAATTCTAAACAATGAGTTATTCTCTTGGTGCTGCAGGAGCATTTCCAGAAAGGCAGTGTTGCTCTGATACAGGGTGATCACTACAAAATGTTTTATGTTGCGTGCAAGTCATGCAGTAAATCCTGAAGTTTGACATCACAGGTTCCCAGTGGGATTTAGACAGACAAATCTGGTTTTATTTGTTTTCAAATCAAGGTTTCTGACTGCGAATTCTGCAAAGGCACGGAGGTTATCACATCAATGTGATTTTTCCCAGGATCAGAGAAACATCTTAAAAGAGCCAGAACCATGAACTGGCCATGTACACAATCTCTGCCTGAGTAGATCCCAAACTTCCAAGGCCTTTTTTGCCTGGTATGAACATTGCATTCAGGTTTTTAATGGAGCATTGCAGCTTGTTTCTTAGAAAATAATGTTCAAGCAGGGGTCAAACCATCACATTAATTACCTGGAGGTCATTTGGAGAAAATTACTATCAAATGTGTTGAAAAAGGTTTTATATTCTCTCCGAAATTATGATCAGCTGTTTCTATGGAAACTGCAACAGGAGTTCATAAAAGCTCTTTAATGGAGGTTTTCAAAAGCTTGAATGTCCTGAAGTCTCCCAACATTCACAGAAAAAGCACATGGGGACAGTTTCAGCCCTGCTGCTCTGATTTCAGCCAGAGCTCCACCAGCCATGGCTTGAGTCCCCAGCAATTACAGTTTTATAGGATACAAGGATAAATAGGATAAGATAATATTTGAATTGTAATCCTCCATCCTTCTTCTCCGTCAGACACCGTCAACCCGAGGAAATGGAGCAGATCTTGGAGGAATAGAGCTATTTAAAAATGAGCATTATTTCAATCTGTAGAACATCCTGGCCTAGGATTGGATTCTCCCATTTCCATATTCCATTAACTGCACTGTTCTGGGGCACTCAGGCTGGAGCGAGGCTGAACATTCTGTTTTACACAGGCTTAACTTCGAGCGTGTGAATGGCGATATCGTCTTCAGTGCAGTGGGATAAGAAAATGCTTAAGTGCTTTGCTGGCTTGGAGCCAGATTGCTCAGCTCCCAGCAAGAGAGAGAGGCCCCAAATCAGTGATTAATAATAATGAAAGCGAGAATTTGCATTTTTTTTAGATAGTTTATTGATAACTTTCCTGAGATGAACATTCCTTTTATCTCCCATGTGCACACACAGCCTGTTTCTTCACTGTAAAACATGTTCAAGAGGCGTTCGCTGTCCTTTAGTTGAGGACTAATCAACATGAATCTTGCAAAAAGAGAGATAATGGGATGTTTTAGTTCAAAGTACAGCTGTGGTTTATTAGAGTGATTTGGGGAAGATTCAAACTATCACTGCTTTGCTGACAAACCTGTCAGCTAAATCTTCAAAGCTCAATAGCAGTCCAGGAAAAAAAAATGTTGGTGGAATTAGGGTGAAGAAGAGACCATTACATAATTTAATGGAAGTGATAGAAACAACCCTGATAGATATTACAGATATATAGATATTAGTTCTGTATGATTTTTCTGCTCAGACTTTTTAACAATTCTCATTTATTGAGGGTAATGAAATCCTATATGGAATTGAACCACAGACTGTTTGCAGATTATGGAATCCTTTATGTTTGTCTGGGTTTGTATTTGCTAATGAACATGTAAGGGATGAAAGTAATAATCAAAGTTTGCTCATCAGCATAAAAAGTGGATTTTCACCCTTTGATAAATGGATATGGGATGAAAGGGGAGAGAACATGGAGAGAGAGAATATTGGGTGACATCATGATGTGTGCATTAAAAAATGTGAGTAAACCTTTTTCATATTTTAGAGAATTCCCTGCAATTGCGCTGAAAGTTTCACTTTTTTGGCTGCCAAAAGGGGCACAAGTGACTCTAGAACTGGTCAGCTTTTACTGGTGGTTGATCGTGTTTGGGGTCTGGAAGGGATTTGAGATCCCAAATGGAGCAGGTCAAAAATCAGTAGAGGTTGCATCCTGTTCTTACTTTTAGACTAAAGTCTTAAGTTGAAGTCCATGATTAAACCTCACTATCCCCTAGGAGAATCAGCCATTCTAGTGATCCGCTAAAACTTCATCCCCTCTCCGTCTCACTAATTAAAATAAAACCATAGCAAAACCCTCCCAGTAAATTTAAGCACACTCTATATGAACAAAGGATACCAAGTATTTTGTTTTGTTGTGGAAATCCCGATTCTGTTGCAGCTTTCTTGTTTTGAGGGTCCAAGACCAAAATTGATAATGGGACCCATAGAATTTCAATTTCATGGAATCCATGGAATGGTTTGGGTTGGGAGACACCTCAGAGGTGATCCAGTTCCAGCCCCTTCTACTGCATAGGTTCAGTTGAAGGAACTTTTGTTCTGGCTGTGTCTCAGCCTCACTCAGGTGAAATTAATCTTCTCTCTTAGCTCCATCCCAGCCCAAGTTCTTTGTCAGGGTTAAATTGCTGTGCTATTCCTAAAACACTTCAAAGGACACCTATTCCTCAAAGCCCTCCTTCCATTTGTCATCCAAATAAGGAATTCTTAAAATTCTCTAACCTGTTCTCAGTGAATCACTTGAGATTCCATTTGTAATAGAATAATTAACCTGGTGAATTATTTTCATGGAAGGAATGAAAGTACTTTCAATAAGTATCAATGTGGTGTTAACAAAAGTAGATTTTTTCTTTTCATGGAAGCGATTAAACGACAGCAGAGAACCTGTGCTGTTAGTGTGCTTTTATTTCTAGGAACTGTTCATTTGCTCTATAAGTAGAAAGAAACCCAATATAGTTTAAATCTCAGTAACCTGCTTCAAAATTTGGCTGTTCAACATGCCTATAATGCCATTCCTTGGAGCAGTGCTGAGTATATTTATTTAATTAAATGTCATATGCTTCCTCATTAATACGTGGTTCTTCTTGGCTGTTTTGTTGTTTCCTTTGTGCAGAAATCAGCCAATAAATTTGCATCAGCCCTGATGTATTTTCTTCATTAGATGCTTGGGCTGATGAGTCCCCAGGCAGGCCTTAATTTGATTTACAGTGTACAAAGAATTGAACCTTTTTACAAATTAAAGCCAAAATGAAACAAACCATAAGACAACAACCTTCACCAAAGCTCTGGGAAGTACTACTGTTTTTTCTTTTCCTTTGGAAAAATTATGGAGAGACATTCCAATGATGTCACAGCAAATTATTACCATAAAATTAATTAGAATAATAGAATGGCTTAATTATAAAGATATGTGCTTTTACTTAATTAATAGTCTTTACTAAGGCAGGAATTTTCATCAGCTTAAACCTGAAGCTTGTTTTTTATTTTCTGTTACGAATTTTGTTTAAAATCTTACAAGTCAGGTTGTTGAGATGGGAATTTCTGGGATTTAATGTGGGATACTGACACATGTGAGGGAATAAATGCAAATTATGTGTGTCAGTGGTAATTAATAACAAAGTCCAGAGCATCTTCTCCAGGCTGGACACCCCCAGCTCTCCCAGCCTGTCTCCAGAGCAGATGATTTTGACAGTTTTTAGATTGATTGAAGAGAGCAGTGAGCTTTGAGGCTTCTGCTTTGAATTCCAGACTGAGAAATTCAAATGAATACTTAACAGTGAGTAAACCAAGATTCCTGCTTTAAAACAGGGGGGAAAATTTGAACTCTCAAATTTTTGTAAAGATTTTTATTCTGAATATGGGTACAGATTCCTTTATTTTCTTAAAATATGTTCTGAGAAGAAGCTGAATTAAATTTGTGTGGAATTTATAAAAATTTGATAGATGGAAATGTTGAACTGGGAAAATTTTCATAAAAATTGGATAGATACAATGAAACATAAAATTTTTCTTTGAGAAATGGAAGTTTTATAGGGAATGTGAAGTGAATCCACTGTGAGCAATGGTCAAGCTCAATTATCAACCTATGGACACTGCAGCTACCACTGAGCTCCTGATGGAAAATCCCTGGGTTTTGTTTCCATATTTTCCTCACAATGAATGATTGTCATTTCTAGGAATGATTTAGAATATTTTGCTACTTGAGATTGAAGTTTGGTCAGCAAATATCAACCTTTTACAAAATATTCCTCCTTTTGTTGCCCCTTTTCCTGGTGGATGCTACACACCTGACTAAGACCTTCCTGTGTGATTGACTTGCAGGACTGTTAAATCCCAGTTCCTGAGCACGTTCCTGCACAGCAAGTGCTGCTTAAGCAGAAATAGAGCAGATTCCAGGGTTTTCATCCTGCTGGAATCTCAGCCCAGCTTTCACAGGAATGTTTTGGGACCAGCCCCAGTGCAGGATTTCCAAATCCAGAGCAGCACTAACGAGGGTGACTGTGACCCCCAGGAGCCCCTTTGTTCTTTTTGTCCTCCGCCCAGGGAGAGCTCAGGCATTAATGTGTCACACACTATAAAATAATGCAGAGTGGTACCTGTGGTGAGCATTTTCCTCCATCACTAATTACTGTCTGGAGATTTGTAATGATATAAATGGGTTTGGCTGAGGTTTGTTTTGTGCATCAGTTATAAGGAGCCAGGCTGGGACAGCTGGGGAAGAAAAGGCTCCAAAGGGGACCTCAGAGCCCCTTCCAGGGCCTAAAGGGGCTCCAGGAGAGCTGGAGAGGGACTTGGGACAAGGGATGGAGGGAGCAGGACAAGGGGGAATGGCTTCATACTGGAAACGGGAGATTTTGATGGGATATTGGGAAGGAATTCCTGGCTGTGAGGGTGGGCAGGCCCTGGCACAGGTTTCCCAGCGAAGCTGTGTCTGCCCCTGGATCCCTGGAAATGTCCAAGGCCAGGTTGGACAAGGCTTGGAGCAAGCTGGGATAGTGGAAGGTGTCCCTGCCCATGGCATGGGGTGAAAGTGGATGAGCTTTAAAGTTCTTACAGGCCAAACCATTCCATGATACAATTTTATGTGTCCTGCAGCAGAGTTCAGTTGGATGGGAGCAGTGATTTGATTCAGTTTTACAGGGTCAGGCCTTGGGCTTGCCGCTCTTTGGTTTCCATTTATGAGTTGGGCTTCTCTTGCGAGTCTTGCCCTCTGCTTCTCACCAGCTACAAGTGTTTAACTGGAGTGTTTTGTCCTGTCCCAGTTCAGAAATCTTGTGAGACACTTTAGGGCAGAATCCAAGTCTTAAAAGTCTGACTTCAGCATCTTTAGAGATCCCACTTCATTTCCCTGTAATAAATTTGTTTCCTTGTCAAGATCTAGCACTAATTCAAATTATATCTCTTTCCGTTGCTGATTAAGTCGTTAACATTTAGTACTGATTTGAACATCAAAACCACTAATCAAGCACAAATATTAATGGCTCTGGTTTGGAGCTTTTCCCCTGACCTGGGCTGTGGTGTATCTGTTATGGATCACGAGGGCTCAGGGCACAAACAATTTCTGGTGCAGCATTTTTCTTGGAGAGTGTGAGGAGAGCTTGGAGGGATTTTTTCCCCTAACTCCTTTTGTTCCCCTGGCTGGTGATAATGGGATTTATTTATGATGATTGGAGCCCTGTACATTAATGTACTCCATGATCTGTCCATCCTGTTCCCTCCTTGTTCATCAGTCCTAACTCTCTACCTGTGGACTTCGCTTTAGCAAGGGTGATGGATTCCATTTGACAGCTGTGATAAATATTCCACTGGGTTTAAAAGAGGAAAAACTCTGTTAATAAATGAATGTAATGGAATGGTCTGCTAATTAATCAGTCTGGATGTCCCCATGTTCCATTTAATAATTTTATGATCTTTACGAATCTTCCCTTTCTAAACAAGACTTTTTGTTCATGGTCATCTTTAAACTGAAAGAGGGGAAATTTAAATTAGATTTTGGGAAGGAAATGTTCCCTGTGAGGGTGGGGAGGCCCTGGCACAGGTTTCCCAGAGAAGCTGTGGTTGCTCCTGGATCCCTAAAGGTGTCCAAGGTGGGGCTGGATGGAGCTTGGAACAACCTGGGATAGTGGAAGGTGTCCCTGCCCATGGCTGTGGGTGGAAGTGGATGATTTAAAGTCCTTTCCAACCCAAACCATTCCATGATTCTGTGATTCTTGAGATCAAATATGATTGAGTTGGTGTTATTAAGAGTGTCTATTTGTGCCACTTTTCTGCAAAAATCCTTGCCTGTTTCTAATTACTTTTTCTTCTTTTCCTGGGCATGTAGAATCAACATGTGTTCCGTGAACTGTAATTACCACAACAGCACTGTAAATATCTCACTCTTGTTCATTTTTGTGCAGGTATCTCAGAGACCTCAGGCCTATAAAATAACATCAGCTGTATTTATTTAAGTGCCTGAATATTTCCAATGTTCAGGGTAATTCAGTAACTTCCTTGCTTTTTTTTTCTTTATTTTTTTTTCTTCTTTTGCTACATTAAATATGCATTTATAACTATAGGTACCAGCAGTGTGAGCCGCTTGCCTCCTTTGAGTTACTCCCTCAGCAGGGTGGGATTTTTGCTGATGCTTATTTTGGCCCAGAGCCACCGAGCAGCTCTCCCAAATTCTGAATTAACACTGTAGAACAATGCAGCAAATAATTGAACTCCGTGTTTCTGACCACTTGCTGTCTTCCATCTGGCAGTATGTTTTTCCAAAGGTTTTATGCCTGTTCCTGGTCTCTTGGAGAGGAGCAGGATGAGTGAGAGTTTTCCAGTTGTTCTCTTTCTTCTGCATGAGGAGAGCACTCACTGAATGTGTTTGAGGTGATAAGAAAACAATCAATCAAGTTTTTTTTTCTTGTTTTTTTTTTTTTTAAGAAAACCCTAAACAGGAACAAATTAAAAACACTCAGAGGCTTCTGAGAACACCTTAAATTGCTATTGAGCCACTCTTTTGGCTGAAAGATGATGGCCTTAAAAAACTCCTTACAATCCCTTCATGCCTCGGGTGGTGGTGAGGCAGGATTAGTGAAAAGGAGGGAGAGAGATTAAAGGAGGAGGAATTTTGGAGAGCAGTTCCCAAACCAAATATTGCTTGTCATGTTCTATAACTTATCAACAAGCTGACAGCCTCTTTCAGATTTGGAAATCTCCCAGAATTTGATAATAAATCAAGTCCCCTTCTTCCAGTTCAAGGAGTGCTTTGCCCCTTATCTTTCTCTGCTGTTTGTTGAAGGGTGTAAGGGGAAGGTGGCCTAATCAAGTTCTAAATTAAATGGCTTGGCATTTTTCCAGTCCCTACTTTTTCCTGCTACCATGAACTGTGTCAAATCTTTTTTCCTCTCGGTTTGCTGAAATCAAAATGTCATTTTGTCGTTATTGATCCTTATTAGTGCCTCAAGTGCTGTGGTTGAAAGTGCTGCTTCCTTAGCCCAAATTTACAGTCAATAAATAAAATTTTCCTCATCCTCACTTCTTAATGAGACTATTTTCTTACACTTCCCTTATCTTTTAATGTATTTCTGTTAGTGAAATTCATATAAAACATCTGGACTGGATGAAGAGGGAGGAGGGGAGAAGATGGGACTCCTGTAACCTCTCTCTAGTCACATCTTTTTTGTTTTGTTCTTTTTTCACTCCCCAGTAAGTTGTTGAGCTGTGACGTCTCAGAATCAGTCAGTCCCACTGCCAACCCCCCCTTTTTTTAGGAAATTGGGATAACTTTTCACTTCTGCTTTTTAAATGCTCCCTTTTCTTTTTGCTGTCACTCCCTGCAGTGGTGAAATCAATGATCTATTTGTGTCCTGGTGATTTATTTTTGTGCCTTCACTTCTCCCCTTACAGAATTCATTTACTACCTGTGAGCTCCAGTCCAGAACCTTCCATCAGAGATGCTGGAATGGTTTTCCCAGAGAAGCTGTGGCTGCCCCTGGATCCTTGAAAGTGTCCAAGGCCAGGTTGGACAGGGCTTGGAGCAACCTGGGGTAGTGGAAGATGTCCCTGCCCATGGCAGGGGTTGGGATGAGATGAGCTTTAAGGTCCTTTCCAACCCAAACCATTCTGTGACTGGATAAATGTCATAGTTTAAATTTACAGATCTTCTTTTTCTGATGTTCAGTTGATCTGAATTTATTTTTTGAGGAAACAAACAAAGCAGTCTCTTGTCTTTGTGTGAAAACTCTCTCTATGTAATTGACCCAAGTTTCATTCCCAATTTTTGACACCTAAGATAATATTTTAGTGATTTGCTGGAGTTCCAAAAACTCAGATATGAGAGACTTTATCCACCACTTTCTGCATGAAATACAACAAGGAAAGCAATTTAATTGCATTTTGATTCTCAATTCGGTGTCCAAGAACTTTATATAACTGTTTATTAGAGATTATTGTAATCTCTACTACAATAATTAAAAGATGAAAAGCAATAAAAGGAAATAATCCTGTTGCACAACAACAGGGCTGCCTGACTCCGTGTGTTTTCTTTTGCAGTTATTAACCAACAGAGATATTTTTCTAGTGAAAATCGTGTTTCAAGAATTGCATTACCAACTAAACAATTTCAAAAGCTGCATTTAATAATATTGTAAAATAAAACTGTTTCCTATGGTTGACTGAATAATGCAGCTTCTTTGAATAGTACAAGCCTTCGCTAATTAACTGGGTGCTTTCATATCAGTAGCTGATTATTGCTTCTGGAAACAATCATTTAGCCACTGAGAGAGGAACAACACATCTTAATAAAGACATTTTTCCTTACAGATCAGCTCATTAAAAATTTTCTAGTGCGTGTCATCTGCAAGGCTGTAAAGTGGCTGTGACTGATCCTGTAAAATTCCATGGGTTTTGTGTCTGTAAAGTGGGGATATAACAGAGGTGGCCAAGTGGTCAAAGGATTGTTTTGAGGAAAGGAATCTGTTAGAAATATTGATATTAAAACTACCCTGACTTTAACTGCTGTTGTGAACTTGAGATTGAATTGGAACGTTCCAGAAAAATACAATTACAGTGAAAGCGTTTTTGCTCTAACTCTGATTTTGATTTGATGAGACAGAATTCAATAAAATGAATGTTGAGCATTCATTTTACTTAAACTAACGAGCCATCCTGAGTAGAGAAATCAAATGTAAAATTATCTGTATAGTGACAAACAGCCTTCACACAAACTGGGCCATATTTTTTCCTGCATTTGGGAACTCTACATATCTATTTCAATATTTGGATGTCCCTTTAATTGTGGGCACTTATCTAGAAGTGGTTTTTTGCTGTTACCCTGGTCAGCAGAACCATCTCAATCCTCTGTTACAGTTTTGTTGACAGTTATGTAATTTTAATTCATTTGTATAAACACCAGTGAGGAACAAATCCATGAGTCACAAGCCCTGGACAGGCTGTGTCAGGCAATTTTCAATTTAAGAGCTGGGATTGAAAACTTGGTGTGAAGTTCATGGCCAAGTGGTTTTATTTGGGCACTTGATATTGCCTATAAATCTGTTTGTCCTGACAGAGGTGTCCCCTCAATCATCTCCCAAAATTTCTCTTTTAAGAAGGACAAATCATCTGGTAGGAACACGACTGACTCAGACTGGAGGGACCTCAGGAGGTCTCAGGTCAAAGCAGGGTCAGACAGTCTCTCTGTACAAAGTGTTCCAGGGCTTCATCCTCAAGTCCTTCCTACTTGGAGGACTTCTCAATTTGTGGAAAGAGGAAACAGCCTCAAGTTTGTCAGGGAGGTTTAGGTTGGATATTGGCTACAATTTCTTCACGGAAAGCATTCAGCTCCACAGGGCAGCGGTGGAGTCCCCATCCCTGGGGGGATTTAGCAGTTGTGTGGATGTGGCTTTTGAGGATGTGGATTTAAACCCAAGTGTATCAATTTGAGACATAAAGCAAGAAAAAGCTGAATTTTACTCAAGAGGTTTGAACATGGATGCTCTCAGTGGAGAAATCCAGCTCCTGCTCCTTCCTTTGCCTAACAGGATTTTAAGTGGTCATCCTCTGCTTTCATAGATTTCCCTTGATCAACAAGTAGTGAAGAAACATCAGTTTTTTGGGTAATGCCTTTGACCTTTAACGGTTTGAACTTGATAATCTCAGAGGCCTTTTTCAACAAAATGATTCTGTTCTTCTATGATTCTGTGGGCTAACTGATGGCCTTGGCAGTGCTGGGATAGAGATTGGACTCAATGATCTTAGAGGGCTTTTCTAATCTCAACAATTCTGTGATTCTATGGCTGCTCCAATCCCTATCCAGCCTGGCCTTGGACACTCCCAGGGATGGGGCAGCCACAGTGCCAGGGCCTCACCACCCTCACAGAGAGGAATTCCTTCACAATATCCCATCTAACCATTGTCTCTTTCAATTTGAAGCCATTCCCCCTTGTCCTGTCACTCCAGGATCTTTTAAAAATTCCCGCTCCATCTTTTTTTTCTTGGCTCCCTTCAGGTGCTGGAAGTCCACAATGAGAATGGATGAGAAAAGTATCAGAGTTAAATTCACTTCCAAACCTCTTGGACTCCATGGAGTAACTCCTGGTTTTCAGGGGGGCAGCAGAGCTTGTGCTGTGTGGAGATGGATCGGTGCCGTTTGCTTCCAGTAGTGTCTCTGTGGCAGCAATAAATTCCTTGTGCTTAGATCAGGAATAAATTCCTGCTCTCACATTCCTCATCAGGGAGGACAGCTTTCATATTTATTTGTGCAACGCTTTACAAATTCGGTCTACCTTCGATCATATCAGTTTTATGTTATTTTATTTGAGTGTTTCTCAGTAAACCCAGCCATAGGGAGGAGTTCCAGCTGCAGCATTTCCTCTCCTTATTTTCTGTGCCTTTGTCAGCCCCCATGCTCCTCATTTTGTGCCTCCACTGAGTCATCAGCACTGGTCTAATGGACTGGAACAGCCCAAGGTGGATGGTAATTACTTATTGAGTTGCTGATAGCCCAGATGAGAATAGGACTTATTAGATCAGGAATAATGAAAAGCTGTGTTTAATGCAGAAAACTCAGAGTCTGAAACACAAGTGTCTCAATTTATATATATATTTTTTTGTATGAAAGAAATTAAAATAGTGGTATAGGAAGGTGTAAAATTAATTGCATGAATGATGTTGTTCCAAGTTGTTTCAGAATTCCAGGTGTTTTGGGCTGAGATATTTTTAAACCTTTTTACCTGCCATTGCTGGGAAGGTTTACATGAACAAAACCTGTATAAAGTGACCACTGGTATTTTAAATTATCTTTTTTTTTTTTTTCAGATAAATATGATGTTCTACTTTTTCTTCCAGTCTTTAAGCTTTCAAGTATCATTGCAGGTGTAGACCTGGCTTCCTTTATTATCCCCCAAAGTAGTTTTCTCGCTCATCATCATGAAAAGTCCTTTAATAAAAGTTCTGCCGCTGCATTGTTAAATAAAATAACAATAATAATAATAATAATTTTATTTAACTGACACATCAATTTGAGAACATGGTGCTCCACTCTGCAGGATAATGTAGAACATTAATGGAGACATGACCCTGAGCTCAGAAAAAATCTTAAGATTGCAAGGATTCAGAAAAATAGGGAAGATTAGAAGGATGCTTTGTGTTTTGCTGTGGAGCTTGGTGCAGAGACTCTGTTTCTGTGGTCTTTTCCTGAAATATGAAATATGTTTTTGAACATCAGTGTCACAAAATATTCAACCTGATTATTTCAGAAACAAAGAGCCTGTCATTCTCCTCAAGTTCCCATTTTTATGGTGTCATTCTAACCCTTCAGAATAAAGACTTCCAGAATCCCATGGCTGCAGTAAATAAAATTTGAAGTGGTTTTCCTGAAAGAGAATTGAATACTTTTTCATTTGGAAGAGAATCTTTGCCTTCAAATAAGCAAAGAATTGGAGTGGCTTGGATCAACCTGGGATAGGGGAAGGTGTCCCTGCCCATGGCAAGGGTGGAATGGGATGAGCTTTAGCATCCCTTGTAATTTCTGACTCAAAATTGGTTTTTAACTTATATTACCCTACCTGATAAATCATCATCCCTCTCTATATATATTTAGATTGAATGCACAATTTTTTTTTGCCAATTTTCAAATACCAGGGAAAGTTCAGCAGTAACTTAATAAAGACAGCAATTATATTTTCATTATTCCCTCACTGCTTGTTAAATTGGGTTTGGAGTGTTTTATGGATCTAGAGCAATAAACATTCTCTTACTTTGAGAGGTATTATAAAGCGTTGAGAAAAACATAATTATTGTTATTGGAAATGTTTTAATGTGAGAAGGTCAGAGAAACATAATTATAGATTTTTTTTTCACCAATTAACTTGGTATTTTTGAGGTCTGGTAATGTCATTTAGAGCCTTTCTTCTGTGGGCATCACCCCATAATCTTTGATAGTCAGGAGTAGGCAAAACTTGCTCTCTGAATTTTGGCAGCAGCTCAACCCTATTCCATCTCCATTTGTACAAAGGTAAAGATTCCTCCTCTTTCCAAAATAAGTTTAAATTAAAAAACAGCACAAATACAGAACCATATCTTCCAGGCTCAGATCTTTCTGTGAACTGCTTGCCATAAAACTTGGCACGTGGATAATTTGTGAGAAGTTGTATCTGAGAAAGAAACTTGAATCTCATCACGAGGAAGGTTTTCTTGGTTATGTGATTAAATGTGCACCAACCCTGTTAAAATCCAATTATTTTCATTGAATACCAGTTGTAATAATACCCAGGAGCCAGTTTTTGGAAAGATCCTACAATATTAAGTGCTGAGTTCTCAGGATAAGCTGCCATCAGTTCAATGGGAGCTGTTGAATCATTGTGGAAAAGCATCCTTGATTCTGTAGCACCAGAAGCTGCAGCTGAGGCAAGAAAAATCTGCAGAATTGGAGTCGTATTTGTCACATTTGTGACACTGTTTCAGCAACAGAAGGGTAAAAAAATTGTAGAACTGTTGTGATTTTCTGTTAAATAGGCTTTAAAAACTCAGAGCACTTTGTTATGTTTATTTCTGGTAAATCAAGACACATTAAAGGACTAAAACCATCATTAGTTTTGTCATTTTAGGAAGGAAAAAATTGTTAAGAACCCCTACATCTCTTTTGTGTCCCAAAAATCTGCTTTGGCTGGCATGAAACCACAAGCATTAGCTCAGTTTATCAGTAAATTCAGTGTATGACATATCTGAAGATTTAAATGCTATTACTACTGTTCAGAGAGAAAAAAAAAAGACTGGGAAGAACATGAAACTTCTAAACAAGGCACTTTATTAATTGGACCTTTATTTGTTAATAAAAGGAGGAAACTTTTAGGAAAAAAGGAATGGGCTGTGGATTTGGGTACGAGTACTTTATATTTCTTGATTGAGAGAAAGGTTGAATTTCTCTTACGTAAGGAAAGTGAATTCACTGTTATTTATGGAATTTTATCTACTAATATAATAAATTTTGGGGTTAAACTAACACATAATAACACAGCCCTTACAGGGCTTGATGGGGTTGTTTTCTTCCTCGGAGGAGTGAAATTCATTGGAAATACAGAATTCCCTGGAAAACTGAAATGACATTAGGTGCTGCATTGGAGATGACAAATCACTTCTTTAGAAATAATGAAAAATGTTGCATTCATTTGGCCAATCTCACCCCAGGCGAGTCACCCCTGGCTGCATCACATCACAACAGGATAAATGTCCTCAAGGAATGATCGGAATATTTTAGCTGATGGCTTTAGGATGAGATGAATCATGTTTAGAATTTCCAGCCTACAACACTCCATGCTTTATTTGTTTATCTCTCTTGCCATAACAGGTTGAAATGTTAATTTTGATGATTTTCAGAATAAATTCTCATTTTCAGCTGAAATCCACTGCGATTTGTGGGGCTATTCATAGAAATGAGCGGAAAGAAGCTAATTTTAGCACGAGGGAGCTAAAATCTCCCATGTTTCTTGTTCCATGGCCAATGGAGACACAGAGAGTGGGAGAAAACCTTGTTCAGAAGGAAGTTCAAAGCTGAAACCTGATTTTAGATTGTCTGAATTGCTCTCTGCTCATGGCTCCACGACTGGCAGAGCTAAAGGAGCGTTTGGTCAACACTCCGAGGCACAGGGTGGGATTGTGGACGTGTCCTGGGCAGGGCAAGGAGTTGGAATTCATGATCCTTTTCCACTCAGGATATTCTGTGGATCCAATTCCACGATTCTGTGGTTCAGTGCCAAACCCTGGCTCCCTCTGAGATCTTGTGTCACTTACTGAGGTTTTCTGAGCAGTCAAACTCATCCTCCTTCATTTCAAACCCTCTTTTGCATCCCATCCTAAATCACTCGCACACTTGGGAAGGTGCAAAATGGGAACTGGGAGTTCGCTGTGAGCCATCCCTTCAGGATGGATCCTGTAGATGCAGTTTTCTAGTGGTTGGTGGCTGGTTTGGTTTTTGATGGTCGCAGCTTCAGTAAAGAAACAGAGTTTGAACCTTAAATTTTGGAGTGATTTATTTGGCTTAAGGTAAAAGTGAAAAATTTGTTGCTTATGATATATTTTATTTTGCAATTATCATCACTGAGAAATAGAATATCAGCCTTAAACTGTGTCAGTTGCTCACAGTGAAGTCATCACAATTTTTTAGAATTGAGGTTCTTACTTCCCATTTCACTTCAGAAATATTTTTTATTAGAATCCCTTCCCCATCCACTCCATATCATAATATAGTCAGCCCTTACCAGGCTGGGTGAGGTTGTTTTCTTCCTCAGAGGAGTGAAACTCATAGGCTACTGGATTCCCTGGAAAATTAAAGTGAAATTAGGTGCTACATTGGTGATAATGAATTATTTCTTTAATAATTTGTGTTCATTTGGCCAATTGTCCCCCAGGCCAGGCACCATAGGCCCTGTACATACATTGACTTTGCTGGACATGGGGAAAAGCTCTGGAATCTTCATGAAATCGTGGAATTATAGAATGGTTTGGAAGGGACCTTAAGGATCATCTGTGTGAGCAAACCTGGCCGCACAAACCCAAACCAGTGCTTGCTAACACCGCTCTCACCTTCATTTGCCATCAGCTTCTGAGCTGCTTCAAGCAGTAAAATCACAATTCCCTTTTTCTCAACAAAACCCAGCTTGGCTCTCCCGGTTTCCCTTCGCTGTGCCGAGGGGGGAAAACACCAGGAAAAAGGCTGGAGCAGATTGGGAGGCTCAGCTGAGCGCTGGGGTCGGTCATTTATCACTGTCAGCGGGGCCAGGGGGGACGAGGCGCCGGAGCGTTCGCGCTCATCCATGGCGCGACAGCTGACGGGAGCCTGGTGCGACCTCCGGGCAGATAATCTGCCACGGAGTGGGAATGTGTGCGAGGGAGATATTCTATCACCAGGCACACGCTGCTCCCGACGGCTCCACGAGGCAAAAGGGAGCAGCAGCGGGGCTTTGAGGGACGGTGGGAATTGGGATGTGTCGCTGAAACAGGGCTGGGCGTCGCTGCCGCGGATTTGTGGAGTCTTAAATCCGGATGGATGGAGCGGTGGGGATGTGTGTGGGGAGGGAATGATAATGGGATGGCAGCGTTCTGATGCAAAGCACTGGGAGTTTCACATCTCAGTTTAATTTTGCTATGAAGTCTGTTTAAAAATGGCAAAACCCACCCTGGCAGATACAGGCCTCAGTGAATCTAAATAATTTAAAGAACACGAAAAATGTCTTGTGATATAAAACTGAAATTGCAGGAGGAAAAATCTAATAAGGGAAGGTTAATACATATTTTCTGCAATGTTCAGCATAAAAAAGGTTGAGGGAATTGGGATTGTTCAGCCCAGAAAAGAGAAGCTTTGGAATGACCTAATTGTGGCACCTTCCAGTACCTGGAGGGTGCCTAAATAAAGGTGGGGACGGAATGCTTACAAGAGGATGGAAAAGGGCTTCCCACTGCCAGAGGGCAGGCTTAGATGGGATATTGGGAAGGAATTGTTCCCTGTGAGGGTGGGCAGGCCCTGGCACAGGGTGCCCAGAGAAGCTGTGGCTGCCCCTGGATCCCTGGAAGTGTCCAAGGCCAGGTTGGATGGGGCTTGGAGCAGCCTGGGATGGTGGAAGGTGTCCCTGCCCATGGCTGTGGGTGGACGAGGATGAACTTTAAGGTCCCTTCCAACCCAAACCATTCCATGATTCTATTAAATATTTCCTGTAGGTGCTAGAGCAAGGTTCCCAAGCCAATCTGAGACTATCCCAATTCCAAAAATTCTTGTTCTGCCACCTAATAAAAAGTTTTGCATCTTGAATTTGGTCAATCTGCAACTCAAAACTTACTGTTTGGAATTTGCTGTTATTTTTACTAACTGCATCCCATTTTGCTTTTCATGACACATCATATGCCTTGACTTAACTGGGGAACATTTTAATTGAGCACTGCTGGAGATCTTCCAATAAATTAACATTACATGTTTTTAACAGATGTCTGAAGTTGACATTGTTATTAGACATTGTAATTAATAGAAGTATTACCCAAATTAAAATCTCAGGGCCTCAGAAAAATTAAATTGTAGGTGACTGAGTGATGTTAACTCATTAATAGAGAGTGACTCTTGAATTCCCTCCACTGGGTTTTATTAGCCCAGTAAGCACATTTTTCCAAGTAGCTGGAGAGGGAGTTGGACAAACCCTTTGGAGTAAAGGCCTTATGAATCAAGACGTATTTCACTAATGATGTTGTAAGGTTCTTTAACCTGCCATTGTCTTACTGGTATAATCTGCCCAAAAGTACCTTTCTGGGATGTTGTGAAGTTTTAATATCGTAGAATTGTAGAATGCTAGAATGGTTTAGTTTGGAAAGGACTTTGAAGATGGTCCAGTTCCAATCTCTATATATGTAATTAAAAATTTGAAACAACACAGCTCTGCACTTTGTCTACAAATTCACGGCCAGCCACAAATTTCTAAGGGCCTTTCCCACTTTGATCATGGGTGTGAATGTCCAGCAGAAATTGTCTTGAGTCTCATTTTGAGAAGACAGGGACATAAAAATCAATACCAACTCATTGGTGTTACATGCCACGAGGCTTAACTGCTTCCAGAGTGAGCCCTCAAAAAGGGAGCAGTCTAAATCAAAGCCACACTTAGGAGGTTATTTATGTAAATATTAACCTGTAAAATGAAATTCTAAATAAACAATGTGATTAAAACAACTGGGAGGGGATTTTTTAGGTCTGCATTGTTTTGTATTGCAGAGGCCTCCCTAGAATTTGGCATTTCTGGTGTTGATTCCCAAATGAGGAGATATTGAACTGAGCAGTGCCAGGAATTCAATGACCAGCAGCGATCAGATCCCAGCCCATGGCTTTCCACAGTTTATAAAAGTTTATTTCTCCCATGAATCTTCAGGCCTTCCCTCAGGTGGTTCCTGCCCTTTGTAGATAGTTTTTTTCCTCAGGAATTATGGGATGCAAACTCATATTCCATAACAGGAGAACAGAGTGTTCCTGGAGCTGCTTTGCCTCTCTCTGTGCTCCATTCTGGAATTCCTGCCCAGGGCTTTGTGCTGCTTCCCATTTTTCACGGTGTACACACCATGTTCCAGATGAGCATCCAGGGCATGTTTTATTCATGTGCTTTTCACCCCTTAGTCAGGATCATTAATAAAGCTGCTAAATAAACCCAGGCTTAACAACCCTGCTCGCTGCACCCCACTGGACATCTCCTCCCGCTCCCTTACGCTCTGTTTATCACCATCCTTTGTTTGGATCTCTTGGATTTCCAGCCTGTCTGATGCCATTCTTACCCAAGCTGGTTAATGTCAGGGCTTCAAGTGGGGTTTTGAGAGGTGCTGTCTGTAATTATGAAGTAAATCCAGTTGTATTTTATCGTCTTCATTCAGCTCCTGTGCTAATAAGAGGCTCCATGAAAAGCAGGAATGGCAGAGATGGCCTGGATAGTCCATCACAGGTGGATAACTCAATGCCAAGCTCTGCTTCAGCTGTAAGGCTCTTCTGTTTTCTTTTCAGTTTTATATTTTAGGAAATTCTAGACTTCCTATCCCTGAAAACGTCCAAGGCCAAGCTGGACAGGGCTTGGAGAAACCTGGGATAGTGGAAGGTGTCTGTATTTTTATTATTTTCTTTTGTGTTACCCCATCCAACCTGGCCTTGGGCACTTCCAGGATGGGGCAGCCACAGCTTCAATTGAAGGTTAAAAAGAATAAGTTTTTAAAATGAGAACTGCTTGTTATGTTATGACAGAACTCCATTAACTAGGTTTTGGAAATGAAATGATGTCACAGTCTAAAAAATACCTCAAGAGCTGATTACTTTGTATATCTCATATACCTATGTTTTCTTTCTGATCTGGCAGCCCTTCTAGACAGGATTCTTACACAATCTTAGATTCCTTTTGGTTGGTGTCATTATTTTCTTCTGCCATTGTTTCCTTTGCTATTTTGATCATGTATTTTACTGTTACTGTTCTGGTTCATAACACATAATCTCCCTTGGTGTCGAGGCAATGTTTTAATAAATACAGCTACATCTAATCCTTCCCCTGAACAGATCCTGGATCTCTGTGATATTACTGCAGGGTTATAGGTGGAATTCATCCAAGTTTGTCACTACTTCCCTTATAATCAGTGCTCAGAAAGTGACATTTTTAAGTATGATTGGTTTTATTCTGAAGAAAACAGTATGTCAAATGAATCACCACACACGTGTCTCGTTCTTTCCAGTGTACAGGAGGATTCAAGGCTGAATACTCAGATGTGGATCCAGTGTGGATGATGAAAGCCAAGTGCAAGGGTCCAAGTTTAAGAATACTTAATTTAGCCTTAATTTTTGTACCTCAAACATCCAAAATTCAGCACCTACAGAGTCAGAGAACAGATCAAGCAGAATGTGTGGTCACAGGCAGACTGTGATGTGTCGTCTTTATCTGGGCCTCATAGACTTTGTGTGCGGGAAAGTCCCATAATCTCACAATCTCAGAACTGTTTGGGTTGGAAAAGCCCTTAGAGATTACTGAGTCCAACCATTCCCAACTGCCAAGGCCACCACTGATCCATGTCCCCATGTGCCACGTCCAGAGGGTTTTTAAATCTCTACAGGGATGGGGAATCCATCCCTGTCCTGGGCAGCTGTGCCAGGACTGGACAGCCCTTTTTCCACAAGGAATTGTTCCCAATATCCAACCTGAACCTCCCCTGCTGCAGTTTGAGGCCATTTCCACTCATCCTGTCCCTTTTCTCTGGGAGCAGAGCCTGACCCCCCTGGCTGTCCCTCCTGTCAGGAGCTGTGCAGAGCCACAGGGTCCCCCCTGAGCCTCCTTTTCTCCAGGCTGAGCCCCTTTCCCAGCTCCTGGAAGTGTTACTGAATTTTCCAGGACACTTTCCTTTATTCATACCCCAAATAGACCCCTGATCCTCGTATTTTACTCTTAGACCCTGCTCCTCTGTCCCAGCTGCCATGAATTCACTCCTGCAGTCCCCAGTACCTCTACCCCAGGGGTCTGGGAATTTGACAATCACTATTTCTCCTCCTCTGCACCTCCACCAGCCTCTTTTTAAGAAATTTATTCATTTTCATTCCAAAACCTCGTTTTCCTTTCACTCCTGGTCCATATCCCAGAAGGAGCTGCAGAACAAAGCCAGTGCGTGATCTCTGGTCTTTGTTCATTAAGCAGCATCTCTGTTTTTTGAGGAGCCTGTGTGTTTTGGAAGCTGAGCTGACACTCCGTGCTAGGACACATCACATTCCATGCCATCAGTCATTTCCCATGTCCCAATCTGTTTGATGGCCTGGATGCAGAGAGCACAGTGTGTCACACTGTGGGACATCATCTCCAGAATACATTTCCAAACTGGTTTCAGCTGACACTCTTCCTTTCCTGACCTGTTTTGATAAATAAACTTACATATTTTTCAACAATATTTGTGATCATTACATTCCATTGAGTGACATCAGGGTTTTTAAAATAATAGCTAGGATCCCTCATGTGAGGACAGCACCACAATACTACAAGGATTTGTGGGTCCAATAATTCAAATAATTCAAATTGTTGAGTTGCTGTGATATAGCTACTGCTCCTTTTAATTGGTCATGAGCTGACAGATGATCTCTCCTGATGGAGGATGGAACTGGAGGAGAGGGGGAAGAAACACAGCAGATCCTGTTCACCATCTCTTTGCCAATGCTGAGGATCCAAAAGACTCATCAGGGTGGAGACATAAATGACCAGGACTGGGGATCGATGTCTCTGTGCTGAAAATATCCTTTGGGAGACAAAGGGATTTGAACTGTAACACTTGAGAGTTCATCTGAGATGACAGGAGGTTTTCTCATTGCACAGGAGCTTTTAGAACTGACAGTTCTGCTTGTTGAACTAGACCTGAAAAGAAAGAAGAGCTTCTGTTTCATCACCAGCTAGGAAGGATTTATGGATGAAATTTTGCCATAAATTAAAAATATCATCTCCACTCAAGGAGAGCAGCCCTCTCCCTTGTGTGCCTCTCTTTAGTCCTCCAAAAGCCCCAGTGGATCTCTGATTTCCTGGTTTTGTTTTCTTCATTTTTTTTGTAGTTTTTGAAATCCTAGAATTTGAAATCCGGATTCCACCTTCAGAAACAAGGAGAAATTGGAGGGTCTTAGTTTAGGTTGGAAAAGGGGGCATTTAGCAGGTAATTCCTATTCCTTCAGAAGCACTTCCTGCAGTCTTCAACAGCCAAACTTTCCCTTTGTCCTTTGCAGACCATTGTGAAACCACCCCAAAAGGATTTTCTGGTGTCCAGGAAATCTCCTGGGGAGAGGAGATGGATATAAATAAAGTGAATTATTTCACCCTCTGTTTGTATTAGTGAGGGTTTGGAACAATCACATCCTTGCACAATTTACCAAATCCTCATTTTTGGCATAATTTGGTACATGAGATGTGTGTGACTACTCTTGGCACCTGCATCAGGTACCTTTTTAGAGAATTAAACCCTTCCTTTAGGGAAATACCTTTTGGGTTAGGAAACACTGAAAAAATAAATAAACATCCTTAAGTTTAAAAAATCAGGCTTGAAGGTACTTAGGCCTATAAATGAAGGACCTGTTTTACAGATGTGCTGGCCAGTTGTGGCTTTCACAAGTGAAAAGTGAAGAGAAATTCTGGAGCCCAGAAGTTCCTAGAGTCATTTCATTTACTCAGGCACAAGCACAAGCCAAGGTCAGATCCCTGTTTCCTAAAGCAAGTGAATGAAATATAATTAAGTTGTATTATGCCTTATATTCCACTTTTGGAAATAATAACCTAAGAGATCCTTTTATAACTGCTTAAGAAAATTCTTTTGTTTCCTGTTCGTTGTTTTTTTCCCTGATCTGTTTTTTCTCCCAGATTCCCAACCCCTCAGTAGCCCATTTGCTTTACCATGGTGGTGTGATTGGAAATGTAGGAAAAATGTAAGAAAAGGCAAAAAAGAAAGGGGAAAGGAATCCTTCAAGTAGCAGCTGATTTGCTTTGGGATGTTCCCATCCCTTTTCCTCCTCCTCTCCCCCTTTCCCACCATGACGGTGCTTTAGGAGATGGAGGAGGCTCCTGGTAATTGGTTAATCAGCTACTTTCAATTCAATTCCTGGCTGTACTTACCATGGAAAATTAACAGTCCTTGCGTATAAATATGACCCCTACTCCTGGATTAATTTGATTATGCGAGAATCTCAGTTTTCATTTAAAAATAATAACTTTCTGGCAGCTCTGATAAAACAAGTTTGGAAATGTAATCTAAATATTCCCTAATGGCTTAAAAAAATCAAAAGACAAATATGAAGAACATATGAATCTCTTGTTAATAGAATTTAAATGTTCTCAAATCTTTGCTGTGATGGCTAGAGATTGAATATTTTGAGACCAGAAAATTCCTGATTTTCATTCACTGTTGGATCAGCATTCCCTGTAAGCCCAACCTTTTTTAAGCATCTTCATTTGGGTCCACAAAAGTGATGTTCATTAAATGATTGGGGGTGTTTTAACCCTGAGTTCTTTAAATTTCCCTGGCCTTGTAAAACTGGTTGGAACTTAAGTCGGGCTAGTTTGAAAGGAAATATTTTTTACAGAACTTTTCCATTTGAACATATTTCACTGTTAAATTTATCTATCACAGGTGTGATACCATCAACCCATGGAACAGGGAGGATAAATAAAATGTATCCTAACAAATTAAAATGTGCCAGAGAACAGGTCTGGGCATTGGAACTCGATTGTCTATGCTGATAAATTGCTGGGGTAGGATCAAACATGATTTCAGCTGGGCTAATTATCTCTTGGATAGTTTGTAGGTAAGACTGTGTCTCTCTGTGAGTGGTTCAGTGGTACAGACTCATGGTGAGGGCAGCAGGGAGGGAGATGGTTCTACTTGGCCTCATGAGACCCCACCTGCAGAGCTGCCCCAGCCCTGGGGCCAGCAGCAGAAGGACGTGGAGCTGCTGGAGAGAGTCCAGAGGAATCCACAGAGATGCTCCAAGGGCTGGAGCCCCTCTGCTTTACAGCCAGGCTGGGAGAGCTGGGGGTGTTCATCTGGAGAGGAGAAGGATCCAGGGAAACTCAGAGCCCCTTCCAGGGCCTAAAGGGGCTCCAGGAGAGCTGGAGAGAGACTGGGGACAGGGATGGAGGGACAGGACACAGGGAATGGCTGCACACTGCCAGAGGGCAGGGATGGATGGGATATTGGGAAGGAATTCCTGGCTGTGAGGGTGGGGAGGCCCTGGCACAGGGTGCCCAGAGAAGCTGTGGCTGCCCCTGGATCCCTGGAAGTGTCCAAGGCTGGGCTGGATGGGGTTTGGATCAACCTGGAACAGTGGAAGGTGTCCCTGCCCATGGCAGTGGGTTGGATTTTTTAGATGGTTAGATGATCTTTAAGGTTCCTTCCCAAACCATTCCATGATTATGTGATAATCCATGAGTGGGCAGAATTTCACCTGCAGTCAGTGACTCTTTAGCCAAAGGCTGCTGTGGGACCACATTAGAAACCATCAAGTGACAAGTGCAAAAACTCAGTAAAGCCTAAGAAATATTGAGCATTTGTTTAGTTACTTTTTATCATCTTTCCATATATTTTGGATCTGTGAAGGATTATTTCTGTTAAAATCTAGAAATTCTAAGGAGCACAGGGCAGACACTGCACCTGTCTGAAGCAGACTTTGCCTGAAGCTGAAATTGAATGTCAGGTCCTCCTGGATCTGTGTTGCTTTCAGCTCCTACTGGTTCTGTTCAGCAGGGAGCAAAGTGTGCCACAGCAATCTCTCAGGCTTAGTTTGGAAAATTTAGAGTTTTGGCAGTTGATGATGGAGCAGCGTTTGGAAGTTTTGAGAAGCTCTTCAAGAGTTTATGTTCATGAAAATTCTGACTGTGTGAATATCAATTAAAGAAAATAATCTATTCCTTAGCTTTACCTTGGAATCCTGAGGATCAAGGAGATAAAAAAATGATACAGAGACATCCCTGGAAGGATTCCAGACTAGCCTGGATAGGGCTTGGAGCAGCCTGGGATAGTGGAAGGTGCCCCTGCCCATGGCAGGAGGTGGGACTGGATGAACTTTAAGGTCCCTTCCAGCCAAACTATTCTGGGATTTGATGATCCATGTCCTTCTAATTCAGCTTTTCTGCACCCATTAATGGATTAACTCCATCAATTGCCAGTATTTGGGTGGAATGTGCTGTTTTCAGCCCCAGGAAGCTGCAGTGAGCCCACAGCCAGTCCAGTGCTCATTGGAAATCTCTCCGTTGCTCTGTAACACCAGGTTTTATCCTACTTACTGCAATCCCTTGTCTCTGGAATGACAATGAGCTTGGAAAACTCATTTATTATTTCTTTTGGCAAGCTACAGGGGTAGTCCTATTTTTTTTTCCAATTCCTGATTTTCTGGAGTTAGTCAATCCAATTTGTAGGTGAGAGTTAAAATATTTTTACATGGAAAACTAGTCAGTAAAAAGTCCCAAAATGGGACATTCTTTAGTTCTCCTTGGGGAGAGTTCTTGTTACTTATACATTGTTACTTAGGTATTATTGCTTTCTTCCTAGGACTGAATGTGTATTTTGCTGAGGTCCTTTTAAATTTGGTGTTTTTTTTGGTTTATGTTTTACTATTTAATGCATCTGTGACGGAAATACTGGAAAAAATAGTGAGTCAAAGTATGAATGACAAGAAAATGAATCATTTTATCTGTCTGAGATCTTAGAAATTAAAGTATGAAGACATTGGGAGACAACTTGGGAACTCTGAAAATATTACTTTCATTCAAGCCATCTCACCTCTGAAAGTTTAATTTTAATTTTAATATATTGAAAGCCTGGCCATTTGAAATGATAACTGCTTCATACATCATGGATGTCACTCACTCTGTAAATGAAGGCAGCTATCAGGGCGAGGGCAGGGTTAGTTTATTTGATCTTACAAGATGTTCCATAATTTTTCTGACTGTTCACTCCTCTCCCGTGGCTGTAGATCATGTTGGGAATACCAGCTACAGCTAACGAGGTTGAAACCTTGGTCATGTTACTCCCACTCTGGAGCTTCCCAACAATTTTCTTCCCAAAGCTTCTCTCCTGAGGCACAGGAGAATCAATTTTCCTAAATGCCACCAATTGACTCGTGGCACCTCTTGCTCCACTTGCAGATAACCTTGATTTTCCCTTCTCACTGACTGCTGGTAAATGTGGGATGTCAGCTGGGATTAGGAATGTGCCTCCCTGCTAATGAGAAATATTGTTTCCAGAGAATTCACAAGTGAGCCCACATTCCTTATCTGACCTGGTTTATTCCTCACCATCATCAGGATTGAAGGAATTAAAATAATGCATTCATTGAGAAAACATCTTGATTTTCTCCCTAGGAAATATTTTGTGAACGGAAAGTTGTATTTTGAATTCAGGCAGTTTCGTTTCTTGCCGCCGTTGTTGAAAATGTGCCTTAGCAGCAAAAAAATGAATGTGGGGATGGCAGTGAAAAGGTTTTGAACTACAAGAGGGCAGGGGTGGGTGGGATATTGGGAAGGAATTGTTCCCTGTGAGGGTGGGGAGGCCCTGGCACAGCGTGCCCAGAGAAGCTGTGGCTGCCCCTCGATCCCTGGAAGTGTCCAAGGCCAGGCTGGACAGGGCTTGGATCAACCTGGGATAGTGGAAGTTGTCCCTGCCCATGGGAATTGTTCAGATTTCAATGGATCTGTGAGAAACAGACAATTGATTTTATGCAAAGCAAAAACTCTATCACATTTTAACTTGGGTTTTTTTTTTCCCCTTTTAGATAAACATCATGTCAATGGGAACAGAATGGTCGAACCTTTCCCAGAGGGAACACAGATGGCTCTGTTTGGTAAGGAATCAGTTTGAAAATAAAAGCTCAAAACTCGGTGGTGTTGCTGCGTTCCAAATTTCTTAATTTCAGCCTGACTTCTTTGAGTTTCAGAATTTGGGCTGCTCCTGCCATTTTCCAATCATTGACACCAGCTGTAGCCACAAGGCATTTTGGAGATGTCCATTATATGTCATTTCCATATAAAAAAATACACTAAAAATGTTTTTTTTTCTTAAAAAAATGTAAATTCTGTATTTTGTTCCCAAGAAATTCCAAAATAATAGCTTTTTAATGTATGATAATTTGTCTAAGATCATTCATTAAACAAAATTCTGAAGATGATCCATGATTCTCCACCCTTTAAACCATGCAAGGGACTCCAGCTATTTGGGAACTCCTGGACTTGGAGGGTTGTTACTATTTACATGCCCCAAACCAAACCTGCTGGTTTCTGCCTGAACTTGTAAATAGTCCTGTGGAATTCCAGTCAGGGGCCATCAGATCTGGAGAAGGGGCCAGCTGGAAAAGAGAAGAAGTTTGATTTCTCTATATATAATCTCTTTTCTATGAAAATGTCATTCTTTGAGCCCATTTTGAAGTCTTGAAAAGGTATTTCTCCAGAGAAAATAATTACTTCTGGAAGTAATAAACATCCTAAAATGGATCAAAAACACTGTTTTCCAAACACGATCTGGACTTTACCCAAACCTGGGAATTGTCAGAGCTCTCATTTTGGGATGCTCTGGTGTAAGGCAAGCCTTTGGGATTTACTGGGAAGAAAGAAGTAGATTTCTATGGCAGTTATTATTAAAATCTATTGCTACAGAGAATGAAAAATTTCCTAATGCTGTTTTGATACAAGTGAGTTGTTTACAAAGGATATATTTCTCTACTAACCTGTGCAGGATGGTCCAAAGTGCCTTAGGAAATGTATTATATTCTATTAAATGTTTCTCTGTCTTTGATGCTGAAGTAAATATTAAATCACTCTTTGATACACATTAATTTCATATTCCAAAAATGATCTTTTAAATTGATGATGGCAAAAAATCTTGGTGAGTGTAATCTCCTGTGGAATTAATGTTAGTGTAAGTTTCATGGATGAAGAGGAGAAATGGTTTGTGGGTGTTACCCTTCAGTTTCCAACATGATTTATTCAACTTCTCTTCACAGTTCATCCAATCCAGGGTTGCCTTTCTGTCAGTGTCTCATTCTCTGTGGATTTTGGGAGCATAGACAAATTCTTGGAGTGGTGGAATGAGTGATTGTTTCATAATTTTCTTTTGGAGCAAACGGAAAATGATTTTAACCTTTTAAGCTCCAAGGCTGAGATGGATTCAGAGATTCTTCTTGAATTTCTTACAGCAGGAAGGGTCAGAGAGTTCTGGTACGGTATGATATTGATGGAGTCTGTGCTGTTTAGATTTTTTTTACAAAAATAAGCTCCTTCTGGGTTTTTTTCAAATTTTCTGTATCATGATGATATCAGATTTCCAGAGTTTGTGATGGGTGTTGGTTCTATTGTTGTACACAATTTGTAAAAAAATCACAGAAAGAAACAGAATTTAGTCGGAAAAGTGCAAAATCTTATTAGACAGCACTCTTTGAAGCATTCCTACAGAACTCTGTAACATTCCTATCAAGCCTGGGAACTTCCATTCTTTTTCAATTGCCCTAGATTTTCCACAAGGCTGTGATTGCAAGTGTTGGGCTTAAGTGGTGAAAGCTCAGGCTGGTGCCATCTGTGCTGTGAAGGAACAGAAAACCTCCACATCCTGATTTTTGCTATTAGACCTGCACTGGAATAGTGCACAAACTCGACTCTGATGATAATCCCTGGCATTTGTTGGCATTGGCATCCCAGTCTGGGGGGTGGGATGGGAAAAGGGAGCTGCGGTTCATTTTCCTCCCTCCAACTCATGCTAATGGGAATAAAAGTCCAGGTTGGATGGGGCTTGGAGCAACCTGGAGTAGTGGAAGGTGTCCCTGCCCATGGAACTGGATGAGCTTCAAGGTCCCTTCCAAACTGAACCACTCTGTGGTTCTCTGATTCTAAAAAAAACACTAGAAGAAGAAAACGATCAGTTAGCAATTCCTCTCCTGGGATTATTGCTCATCCAATCCATGTGTGATCCTGTTAACAGCAAGTTCCTTGTATGTTGGGACTCTGTAAGCTCAGGAGAGAGCCTGAGCCAGTTGAGTTTCTGACTCCACCTCACCAAGAGAGGATTTTCATACCCCTTTTCCAGAAAGATCCTTTAATCCTTGGGATTCACGGGGAAGAGCAGTAGTTACTTTAGAAGAGATCCTTCTCCCTGCCTAGAGAGAGGGTGTGGATTGTCCCTCACTGTGGTTATTCCAGTCTCCCTCACTGGGGTTATTCCAGACCCATCTGGACACAATCCTGTGCCCTGTGCTCCAGGATGACCCTGCTGGAGCAGGGTGTTGGACCAGATGACCCCACTGTGCTCCCTTCCAACCTGACCCATCCTGTGATTGCTTAAAAAGATCTGCAAAACCCAAAAGTTGGTTGTCTAGAGACAGCCAGTTTGTAGTGAATTTTCCTGTTGCTTGGATAGTTTTAGATGCACCAATAAACAAGCAGAATAAAATATAATGCAGGGTTGTAAACACTGAGCTTCCCACCTGCTGCAAAACACAGTTGGATTTCATTCCACAGCTCCCTCTCCTGCAAAACCTCCTCAAGATGCTCTTCCTAATGGTGCATTATTTATTTGATGGTGTGACTGCTAGTTTGGATCAAGGGACAAGGTGAATGTACTCAGGGCATTGTTCCTGCAGCTTTCCCATCCATAGCAGAACCTCACAGGTTTCAAAGGATTATTTAAATTATCTTGCGACTCTCCTGTTGTCTGTTCAGCATCACCCAGCTGCCGGAGGTGCACCTATTGTTCATTAGGATAAAGAAATGTGTCCTTGTTTCTACAGTGGGGAAAAAAGCCACGTTTTGAGGGTGAGGGTGATTCTTTAATGGAAATCTTTTCATGCGCTCCATCCTGTGGCCTCGTAATCCAGCTCCCAGCTAAGATTAAAGCTCTAAGAGAACACGATGTGCACAGGCACAGTCTGACTGGAGACACTGGAATTAGGCCTCAGAAATTCCCTGAAGCCTATTCCCAAATTCCTTGACTGCTGCCTGGAGAAGTTGTGGACTCCCCATCCCTGGAGGTGTTCAAGACCAGGCTGGATGGGGCTTGGAGATACTTGGGACAGTGGCAGGGGTTGGAACTGGGTGGTCTTCAAGGTCCCTTCCAACCCAAACCATTCTGGTGTTCTGTGTTTCCATGGACCAAGTGAAACTTGATGTTACATGTTTTTGTTATGAATGATAAAGTAGAAGCCCTTCAATAAATGCCTGTCCAGAAAGTTTTCTTGGATTATTTTCTTGGAAGTTTTATGGCCATGGATATATTCAGCAAAAAGTATTTTTCTTAAGAGACTGATTTTGATTCCAAACCTAATCAAAACTCAAAATCTGAATTATATAAAGAGGGGGGGGTGATAGTGTTTTGAAAATAAGCAGTTTAGGGTCTAAATTCAACTTATTTACTTGAATAAGTTTTGAATTACTTTATTTAAATTACTTATTCAACTTATTTACTTATTTTAATACTTACTTATTTGGGTAAAAAAAAAAAAAACAACCAAATGCCTGAGAGCTGCAGAACATTCACAAATTCAAGAAATTAGTATTTTCCTCAGCACCATTGTAACACTTGCATATTTTAAATGCATTTAAATGCACTTCCGCATTATCATCATGGAATGGTTTGGGCTGGAAGGAACCATAAAGATCTCATTGCAGCCCCCTGCCATGGGCAAGCAAATTATGCTCAGAGATGTTTCTCATCAGGTTTCTTTTGAATTTTAAGCACTCCTTTTCATTATCAACTGCTGCTGGTGCAAGACTCCAGTTTATCCCAGAGCACCTCTGTGTTCCATAAAATTTCTGTGTCACCTGATTTCTCCAACAGGAAACATCGTGCATATGGTGTGTGCATAGAAGGGCTCTTATTTATCTCCAGTGAAATCTGGCAATAGCTCAGATTTGTAATTACAGCCCTTCTAAAATGTAGGAGCACAGTGAGCTGTATTTGCTTGACAGAGACTGGCTTGTAATGGGATAATTGGTTTCTTGATGTAAACAAAGTGCAGACAGAAATAGGATGTTAAGGAACTGATAAGGTCTAATTATGGATATTTCAGAGCTGGCAGACGGATCCAGGCCTGGTCACCTTCTGCTCTGCACTTATTAGACAGCAGCACATTCCAGTAATTCCATGGAGCTGTGTTATTATTGTGTTTTGCCTGAGTAACTGTGTCCTGTCATGATTACATTCCCACTGCTTCCAGAGATTATATAAAAATTAAGCCAGGGTCCACCAGGATTGTCCAGCGAGGTCTCAAGAGCCTGTTCCTTGGGGCTCTTGGAAAACTGAGCTCCTCCAACACACCCCACTCTTGGTGGTTTTGACTCCTTCCCATAAGGGTTGGAGCAACCTGGGGTAGTGAAATTTATCCCTGCCCATGACAGGGAGTGGAACAAGATGAGCTTTAATGCCCCTCCAACCCAAACCATTCTGTTTCTGTGGATAAAGGCCTCATTAAGGCAACTTCTCAACTAAAAGAAAATGATTTCCCTTGGAAGTGGGATGATGGGTTCAAGAACAGAGAAATCCATACAGAGTTTCTTTTTGTCCCCCCTGGAACAGCTACTAGTGGCTGTTTCAGAGAGGAAACAGTGTTAGGAAGTCTTTTGGTCCAGTTGAGTTTTCAATGACTATTTTTCACCAGGAAAAGAAAATCACAGGGAACAAAGTTTTGCCCCCAAGAGAAACACCTTTTTTTTTTCTTTCCTTTTTTTTTTTTTTTTGAGAGTAAAAATAGAACAAATAATTTTTTAAAAAGAAAAAAAAGAAAACTAAAAACAATCCTACACATCAGATGTTTTATCTCTACCTGAAGAAATGTAAGACTTAATAATGTTGAAATAGGCGTGTTTGCTCTGACCCAAATGGAGGAGAAACGCACAGCAATATCATCACATGGGCAAGGATCACACTGTGGGAGAATTGAGAGCCAGAGGGAATGTATTGCACAAGGGGTTCATGTCCCTCGTGTTAATTCTCTTTCTGCCTGTGGAAAAGAGAAGGAAATGTATTAATTGGCTGGCTTTGCAGAGTTTTGAGACACTAATGCTGTCCTGTTTGCAGGAATTAATGTTGTCCTGTTTTTTTCCTGTTTTATAGTGATGGGAAAATGGACAAAGCATTTCTGCAGTTCTGGGATGAGAGAAAAACCTGGGAAGTCAGGGCATAACAAAAGGGAATGGCCTAAAGGGAGGCTGCTCTGTCCCTAAACCCAGCTGTGGACCCATTCTTACCTTTCCAGAGTGTTTATTAAAGAAATCTACCCTTAGTTGCCATTTTCTTTTTTCCTCTCTTCCAGATACTGATTTTGTCTTTTGGTTGCCTATTCCAGAGGGCTGAAACTCAGCCCAGTTCCACACCCCTGCTGTGTGGTCCTGGTTCATCATTATTGCAGCCAGTGTCTAAACATGGAATCATGGAATGGTTTGGGTGGGAAGGGACCTTAGAGCTCATCCAGTGCCACCCCCCTGCCACGGGCAGGGACACTTTCCACTATCCCAGGGTGCTCCAAACCCATCCAGCCTGGCCTTGGACACTTCCAGGGATCCAGGGGCAGCCACAGCTTCTCTGGGCACCCTGTGCCAGGGCCTCCCCACACTCACAGCCAGGAATTCCTTCCCAATATCCCATCCATCCCTGCCCTCTGGCAGTGGGGAGCCATTCCCTGTGTCCTGTCCCTCCATCCCTTGTCCCAAATCCCTCTCCAGCTCTCCTGGAGCCCCTTTAGGCCCTGGAAGGGCTCTGAGCTCTCTCTGGATCCTTCTCTTCTCCATGTGAGCACCCCCAGCTCTCCCAGCCTGGCTCTGGAGCAGAGGGGCTCCAGCCCTGGGAGCATCTCCATGTCCTCCTCTGGACTTGTTCCAGCAGCTCCACCTCCTCCTGATATTGGAGCCCATATCTGGAGGCAGCTCTGCAGGTGGGGTCTCACCTGAGTGGGGCAGAATCCCCCCCTCCCCTGCTGCCCATGCTGGGGGATCAGCCCAGGACATGGGGGGTACTCATGGCCAGGGTGTGTCCAGCTTTTCCTTCACCACCATCCCCACCCAAATCCTTCCCCTCAGATCATTTTCTTCCTCACAACCTTGCCTAAGTGAGATGCTCTGGCTTGCTGGTCAAACCTCTAGTGTTTTTTGTTTGTTTTTTTTTTTAAGTCACTACCAGGGAATGTTCTCTGATTAGATTTTAAAGCCTAAGCAGAAAAGCCCTGAACTGAAAATTTACCCCTAAACCTGTTGGAAAATAAGGTGATAAACACAGAAAAACCCCATAACTCTGAGACCTTTTGAAATAAAAATCTCAATACTCAGTTTCTCTTGTCCTATGGAATATCCTGGCTTTAAATGGTGCTGCTCTGATTTGATGGAATTGTGCATCAGCTTTGTGGGAATGTAAATGGGCAAAGCACAGGGCAAGGAGACCCTGATAAAAACAAAATGCTACAGTTCTGCTTTGTCCTCACCAAAGACATTTCCTGACATTTCTAAACACTAATAAGGGGCAATAAAATATCCCTAACACAAAGTGAAAGATGTCCTTGATGAACATAACCCTGCAAAACATCCTTTGCTTTCAAAGGAGCCACGTCTCTTTTTCCTTCAGAAAACCAAAGTAATGTGGCCTTCAAACACAATCTCTGTGCTTCTCCATTAGGGAGTTTTTTTATGTTAATTTAGGTTTCTTGAGGTAATGAAGAATTCAGCTTTGTGTGGATTTCTGCTTAGAGTGGCTATTCCACATTAGGGAAGATTTGGGGGTTTTTAAAAGTCAGACTGCAGCTTTTTAATCAGCATCATTCACCTTAAAACACCCTTTTAATTATGTTTTGGGGGTATTGCCACAGAAAGGAGTAGAAGAGACACAATTAATTTCCATGATTTCTGGGACAGGGATCAATGATCTCCAACAGCAGGAATTTTCTTGAAGAAGATAATTATTTTCTTATTTATCTAAATATTAATTTTTAATTTTTTTGTAATAGTTTATTTATTTAGGATTTTTTATTATTTTACTTTCTCAATTTATTGTTTTATTTCCCATGCAAAAAAAGGCAGCACGAGCACCTTGAGCAATTGCAAAAACCTTGCAAAGAAGCAATTCCTTGCTTGTGATAAATAGGAGTATATCAAAGAGCAGGAGGAACATATGCTTGGCATCATTCTGACTTGGTTTAAGTTGGAAATAGAAGTAAATTATCCTGTTAATGACTGAAGGCTGCCCTGATCAGATTGATGCTGCTTTGCAGGAGATATATTTGTGTGTGTATGTTTGTTTATGTGCTGGGATGGGCACAGTTACCATCGGATTTATCCTTGGTTTCCTGCTAATAAAGCACAGAGAGTGGTGACATGGAATAAAACACATGGAGGGCTGATGATTTATTCTGTTTAGACATGAAAAAAAAAATATGTAAGAAGGTTTTTGGAGGGGGAAAATGGTGCTGTTTTGATAATTTTAGTTATATTGTGACATCCACAAAGTGTTGTCAGCGGATCCTAATGGATTTTTCTTCACAAGGCTGATGGCACAGCCTGGAAATTTTAGATCTGGGCATGTGAGACTGAGCAAAGAGGGTTCTATATTAAAAAATATGGATTACTTACTATTGGGTTATTGAGTTTGGGAGAATTTAGAGTGATTTTCCTGATTTTCAGGAGTTTTTCTCACCTGATGAAGTTATTGAGAAAATATATCATTAGATAGATCAAAGATAGAAAAATCTTCACCAGCTTTTAAAATACTGGCTCAGAAATACTCCTGAAATGTGGAGGGCTCAATTGGAATAGAATCCCAGAATTCCAGAATAGTTTGGGTTGGAAGGGGCATTAAAGGTCATCGCATTCCATTGGAACTGGAGCTCCAGTGACTGTTGTGGGAGCTTGAGCACTCTTTGTCACATGTGAACACAAACAGTGAAGATTTAAAAGCAGTTTTTCTAAGTTTGCATGAGGTTGGATGAGAATCCTTTATGTCCCAATACATATTTATGTAGCAATATTTATATTAATAAGCATTTATATATAATGTGTATTTATGTATTAATGGTATATTATTTATTCTTTTATTTTGGGTAGTGCTCATATTACATTATTTTCACTGGCCATTAATGCTGGTTGGTACAGGCTATGCTTTTCTTGGGTGACACAAGTCTTTTGTCTTTAGAAAAGAGTAAAAACTTCATCCTGTAGGAGGCTCGTATTCCAGCATCTTATTCCAGATTTTTATTCTGGAATCCCTGACTTTGTTCTCTGTGCAAGACATACTCGGAAAATGAAGGCAAAACCACACTTCAGCCTTTGGAAAAATGAAACAATATGATCAGTTTTTCAAGCAAGATAAGAGTTTACCACAAAAAAAAAAAATTCTGATTTAAATTGAATGCAAGTAATTCTGAGACAGGCGTAGTTATTTGTTTGTGAGCCAGGGAAAACAGCATGAGATGTGTCAGGCTTGGAGATAAAATTTATTGGTGTGTCATTGGCTTAAATCCAACATTATGCTCATAAATAATCTAATCCTGGTGTGACATATTCCTGCTTGAACCTTGACTGAAAATTATTGAGAGTCATGTAATGAATTATGCAGAAGCAGACACGTGCTCGAGTCGAGGGGATGGAGCTGGAGTGGAATGCTGGAATGTGTTTGGAATTAGGGATGACGTTTACGGACAGGGAAGGAGAGAGGGCAGGGTGTCCTCCTGGTGTCCAAAGGGGTGAGGTGGAGCCTCGTTACTCTAATGGTCATCCAGTTTTTTTGACTCTTCTGGGATGGAAAGTGTGGCAAGGGATGTTGTTGGCACTGTGTCTGTCCCTCATGCACCATCAGTCTCTGGATTTACACCAGCTCAGAACATCCCAAGGCTCCAGACAATCCCTGATTCCAATATCCATCTGCCCAGCAGGATGGGATTCACTTGGGTGACTCTGTGGAATTTTCCTGACGAGCCAAGAGAGGACAAGTGCAGGGGTTTAAATGTTAGAATGGTGACAGTCAGTCTCCCAATGGGATGGGGTTTATCCCTGAGGTAGATAAAGAGATTTTAATTTGCTTTTTTTGGGATGTCTAAGGAAACCATGGATCTGGAGAGCTGCAGGTCATGGACTTTGCTGTGAGTGATGGCAATTCCTTTGCCGAGCCATTGGTGCCACTTTGCCTCAGCGTTTTTTATAGTTCCTTTATTTCCAGCACTGCCAGCCCAGGTTTCTTGGGAATGATTGTGCTGCACGATGGGCAAATGACTAACCACATTAATATTTGGCCTCTGTCTGCCCCTCTGGATATAAATTAGTTTTTCTTTAACAATCTACTCTGGTATTTTCTTGAGTAATTATCTTTCGGGTTTTTTTTGGAGATGGGTAGGAAGAGTTATTCTCTTTTGCAAGTAAGAGCTCACCATCATTGCGTTGCCTTGCAAGAGATGAGAAAATAACTCTTGGAACTTCCATATTTCCATTAAGGACAGCTACAGTTCAAAATAGATCCATTTGAATGATCTAGGTGCTCTTGGAAGGCAATTATTGGTTTGGAAAAGGGAAAGGAGGACGAAAGGGCTGCTTGTTGAATTGCTTGTTATATGAATGTAATTATTTTTTTGATTCTGAGCAATTATAGATTGTAGGTTTAAATAATTGTCAGGGTGCCTACAGCTTTCTGTTGTTGTTTGAAATCTAAGGCTACGAATATAATAAGGAATATGAGATTACTTTTGCTGAATGTGGCTATGGCAGTTCATTTAACTCGGCAATAGTCATCAGAAAAAAAAGGAAAGAAAAGTCAATTTTTCTATTCCTTGCAGTAAACAAACCTTGTAAACAAGTTATTATTTTCTGTAGCAAGGCCCTAGAAGTGATTCCTATTTTGCTGGTAACAAAACGTGGCTCTTTGCTTTTATAAGAGTGGAATATATTTTGTTTTGCTTCTCTCTATCTCAGGCTCCCCAAGGTGGCTTGGGAGATTAGAGAGATTTTCACGAGACAAGGGTAAGGCTTCGGTGTTATTGCAAAGATGGATTTATATGAAATGGATTACACAGCCTGATGACATCTCTTATTTTCTGTGTATATCAAGTTCTACTTGAGTAGTGGAGCACTAAAGTGTGGCAAATGACCGGGGATGATCTAAAATGAATCTCTGCCAAGCACTGGAATGCTCAGAGTGAAGGAAGATCACAAAATGATTTGAAAGCCTCAAATCAATGGCTGAACTAAAGATGTGATGCTTTGCAATGAAGCAAATAATCAGCTTGATGATAGGACCGTGTAGCTCTATCTCAATCTCTTCACCGCATTATTGTAGCAGCGGTTCTTTTTATCCCTAACAGACTTTGGAAACATAATATATTAAGCAACTGTGCTCGTCTTGAAAGAGCAGAGGAGGGTGGCCAGGTTGAGGCATGGTTGGTACCTGAATCTGCGTGCTTTCTGCTGTGCTCATTCAGATTAAGGTGCTGCACCTGGGTAGGGTCAGCCCCTGGGATCAATCCAGGCTGGGGATGAAGGAATGGAACAGGCCTGGGAGAAGGACTTGGGGGTCCTGGTGGGTGAGAGCTGGACATGACCCAGCCCAGAAACCTCAGTGGGCAGCAGGGGAGAGGGGGATTCTGCTCCTCTGCCCCCGTCAAGTGAGACCCCACCCGCAGAGCTGCCTCCAGCCCTGGACTCCAACATCAGAGGGACATGGAGCTGCTGGAGAGAGTCCAGAGGAGGCACCAGGATGATCAGAGGGATGGAGCAGCTCTGCTGTGGGAAAGGCTGAAAGGATTGGGATTGTTCAGTCTGGAGAAAAGATGCTTTAGGGTGACTTACTTGCCCCTTCCAGTACCCGAAGGGAACTTGAAAGAGAGCTGGAGAGGGACTTTGGAATAAGACTTTGGAGCAACAAGACGAGAGGGAATGGCTCCAAACTGACAGAGAATAGATTTAAATTTGATATTAGCAAGGAAACCTTCCCTGTAAGGGTGGCAAGGCCCTGAGGTTGCCCAGAGAAGCTCTGGCTGCCCCTGGATCCCTGAAAGTGTCCAAAACCAGGCTGGATGGGGCTTGGAGCAGCCTGGGATAGTGGAAGTTGTCTGTGCCGATGGCAGGGGGTGGAACAGGATGCGCTTTAAGGTCCCTTCAAACCCAAACCATTCTATGATAAGTTTTGATTCAGTTTTTGGACAATTCAGGGCTGTGCTAAGAACTTCTGATGCTTTTACTCATCACATTTTAATTTCTCAAGTAATTTATTTGGTGAGAGAAATTAGAAGGAGTAAACAAATAGTTGGAGGAATCAGATTTTTGATCATAAACCTTCACATTTTTTTCTGTGTCCTTGGGACACTTCAGTCATCATATCTGTGGCCAAGAAACATCAGGTGTCTACACACTCCTCAAGATGACTCTTTAATGGATTAGACATGAAACAGAAGCAATTTTAATCCCAACACTTTGCACTTAAGGACTGATTGTTCCTGCTTTGTGAATAGCTCTTCTTTCCTGCAGGTCAGATCCATTTGTGGTGCAATATTGCATTGGATGTCAGTCAGTTGTTCATGAAAAATGCTGCCTGTTGCGCCCAGCCACAAACATTCAATCAGCTGCATTCCCAAATCCCCAAACATGAAAGGAAACAGGTGTTTATTGGTTTTCCCTTCCTGAATTTTACAGTTTGTGACAGTTCTCTTTGATGTTTATGGAATGTAGGAATACGAATGACCCTGTAAATAGAAAAAGTCAACTTTTGGGGATGTTGCTCTTTTGTTCTGCATTTTGTACCCAGAACAGCACAGTGGAACTCAAATCTGTGGCAAAGGCTTTATGTGTTGTGGGTTTGAAAATAACAACACCACTAATGATGGAAATCAGCTTCAGAGAGAAAACCTTTTAGAGTCTGAATTCAGCCTTGAATTCCCAAAGCCTCCTGCTCATCTCGTTTTTCCCAGTGCTCCACCTGTCTAAATATAATTGGATCGATGATTTATACAAAGCCAAGTAGACAGATTTTAGTTAATTTTCATGAATGAAACTTGATCTAATCTATGGACTAGACTGCACCTCGACCTGGTCTAGTGGAAGGAGGGTGGAATGAAAGCAGCTTTAAGGTCCTTTCCAACCCAAACTGTTCTGGGGTCTGTGATGTTTCCATGATCAAAGACCAAATACATTTTTTAGGATGGAAACCTTTGGGAGTAAGACACTGAACTGTTTTTTTTTTTTTTGGATGAATTACCTCTTTATTGTTAGACATTTCTGATTCCTGTTCTCTCATGCTTGATCTTCAGAGAATGATGAAATATCTTGAGTTGGAAGAGACCCACCAGGATCATTGACTGAATTCATGACCTGGCAGAGGACACCCCAACAATCCCACCTGTGCCTGAGAGCATTGTCCAAACACTCTTGGTAAAAAAAAATGGGGCAATGACCATTCCCTTGACTCATACCAAGTTTTTCCTGAAGAATACAGAACAAGCAAAACACAGGAAGGAAAAGGTTTGAAATTACAGAGTTTTATAAAGTGGTGTTTCTTAGTCAACAGACACAAAATCAGAGGATCAATAAGGTTGGAAAACACCTCTCAGATCATTGAGTCCAACTTTTTAAAGTCACAGGCAAGGCATGAAAAAGAGATTTTTAACAAAGACCTGTAATTGGGATCCTTTGGTATTTTTCCAAAAAGGATTCTTTGTTTTGCTTTGGTACCACCCATACCTCAGTTGTGGAGTATTTAAATAATATTTAATATATTATAATTTCATTAATATCAGGCTTGATTATTTGCAGTGATTAGAAACAAAGTCTGTATCCTAAGATTAAGGAAAAAAAGAGGGAAGAACTGACAACACTCTTGGCTTTCTTCACTCTCACAAGTTCTCCTTCTGAAAAGTGGATTATTGAGATTCTGATTATTCAGATTCACAGTGAACTTCTGGAGGGTACTGGTGATGCTCATGAGTGGAAGTTGAGGTGCACCATTGTTCTCCTGGTTCTGCCAGGTTTGGGGAAGTGTCATAGGCAAAGGGACATTCTGGGCCCGTTCTCAAAGGTTGAAAAGTTTGGCCTCTGCTGCTTTTGTGTGATGAGAACCTTTCAGGTCACCAGAAATGATTTTCTGGCTGGGTTGCATCTTCCAGTTTCTGGGAATTAGAGGTAAGTTTTCCAACAGAGAATTTTGATGGTGGAATTTTATTGTGTGGAGTCACCAGAAAGCAGCTCTCTGGATTTTCAGGACAAAAATGGTTTAAATATTCCTGCTTTTTGGGCAGGAAAGGATATGGAGGCAGTGAATAAGGCCACCCTGAGAAGTGCTGGGATTCACTGACTTGGGTCTGTCCCTGCTCTCTGCTGGTTAAGCTCAAAATTGCATTGAAATAGGAATATGTGAAACCTCTTGTGTTCTGCCTGGGAAGTTCAGAGCAACTGTGCTTTGTGCCTTATTAACATTCTGGATATTGGCTTCAGCTTTGTTTGAATCCTGTTGAGTTTGTATTATTTATAACTTGTAACATGCTTTAGGATGGGTTTGATAAACACATTTTGAAGTAGTTTTCTGTATCTCCCCATTGCTTTTCCCAGTTTGAGTGCTGTTGTCTTCAAGGGTTTTTTTCCAAAGTCATCCTTTTGACACGTTTCCCATGCTGAAAACATGGCAGTTTTTCTCTTGACAGTAAAATATTCCTTCCCTCTGATGATAATATGCTTTTCCTTTGCAATAATCTGTTGTGCAGCTTTTATCCAAACATCCATCCGTACACAAACACGTGCCCACGCCTGCGTCCAACGTCAGCAGCCACAGGCAGGAACCAATTTCCTGGGCATTTGTTAATTTGAATGAACAAGAGGCTTCTGCTTCTCCTATGGAAAAAAAAAAAAAAAGAAGCAAACCCAACAGTTTCCTTGGGAATTCATGCAGTGTGAACAGAACACATCTTGGCAAAACGGTGAGCCAAGAAATTCCTCTTTAGTTGCTCTGTTAGGCAAACTGCATTTTAAATTTCTTGCCCAGGGCTTTGTTTGACTTGCCCCAGGCAAGCTGTTCAACATATTTATCAACCCTGTTGGAGCATTAGAGCCAACGCTCATCGAGGAAGATCATCCTCTTAATGCCATCTGTCATCAGCAGTTTTATTTCTTTCAGCTCAACTTGTTCAGTTTCACCGTTTTTCCCCTGTATTCCTCCCAACCATTTCTTAGCTGATTATTTCCCAGTGATCTCAAATATTCTGTGATTGCTCAGATATTCAGGGCTGTTGGATGTTAAACCCCTGAGGGTATCAATGGTACAATTTTCTTTTAAATCCTGATTGATAACATTAATCCTATATGGATCCAGATGGCTGCCAAAGCACCCTATGTATCTCAGTGCTGTGCAAAAGATGAGAGTGCATTTCAATCTGACTCTGGAATTCTTTCCAGATCCTCAACAAGACCTTAAAAAAAAACTCAGAACAAAGGCTCCGGGGTAGTTTCATGCTATATTTTTATCTTGAAGACATGGCTTTGATAATTTTAGATTTTCAAGGCATTAATGAGAGTTGTGTAAGTGCACAGACAGTATCAAAGTGTTCAACAAAGCTGTATCCGCTCAATTCCCCAGGGATTTGAGATCCAGTTTGCTCTTGGGTTTTTGTCCACAATCAGAGTGGAGCCAAAGGGACTGACAGGGGTATTTTCCTCTAGAGAAATAAAAGTTAATCTTTTGGGAATCTGGTGCTATAGCATTAATGGTTCTATGGAGATATAAAGTCCAGAAAAATTATTGTAGCCAGGTGAACATCCACTGTGTGTCAACTGGATATGCTGGATGTTCTCCTGGGTTCCCAGGACATTTTTATCTGATTATCCAAACAGGGATGTCATGGACTCACAGAATGCTTTGGGTGGCAAAGGACCTTAAAGCTCATCCAGGCCCACCCCCTGACATGGGCAGGGACACGTCCCACTATCCCAGGGTGCTCCAAGTCCTGTCCAACCTTGGACACTTCCAGGGATCCAGGGGCAGACAACACTTCTCTGGGAAACCTGTTCCTGTGCCAGGAATTCCTTCCCAATATCCCATCTATCCCTGCCCTCTGTAGGCAGGGTTAGATGGGATATTGGGAAGGACAGTAGGAAGCCATTCCCTGTGTCCTGTCCCTCCATCCCTTGTCCCCAGTCCCTCTCCAGCTCTCCCGGAGCCCCTTTAGGCTCTGGAAGGGGCTCTGAGCTCTCCCTGGATCCTTCTCTTCTCCAGGTGAACACTCCCAGCTCTCCCAGCCTGGCTCCGGAGCAGAGGGGCTCCAGCCTTCAGAGCATCTCTCTGGATTCCTGTGGACTTTCCCCAACAGATCCTCCAGAGATCTGCAGGTTCCCATCACAGCTTCCTTGCCACCTACTTGCCCATGTTTTTTGGGGAGGGAACACAACAGTGCACACCAAGGTCTCATCCTGACCTTCCTTGGTGAAGCCAAGGTCCCCTCTTCAGCCTGAGAAGTTCTAAGAATTAATGGCTGCCATGATTTCAGAGCACAGAGCATCAATATCCCTTTGGCTCCGTGCTCAGAAATATCAGTACTTGGACTGTCTTCAATCAATCAGCTGTACCAACTGCTCTCCACAGTTTTTTAAGGAGGAAAATGCCAATCACACTTGGCATTTGTCTGAAATGTATGGAATGAGCATTATTCTATAGGGATGGAACTTGCCAAGGCTCAATTTATTCCTTCCAGCTGAGGAAGGATGATGAAGGGGGAAACAACAACAACATCAACAACAACAAATTTCAGATTAAAGCAGCTGAACATTTCCTTCTCCAGATTTTATAGAGGGAACAAAATCAATCGTATTCAAAATCTGGGCCAAGTCCTGTGCTGGCCAAGGGAAGCAGGATCCTGGCAGCTGTGCCTCCAGCTCCCGGAGATGCTGGCTCGGGCAGGAAGCTCTGAGATAGCCGGTGGGATGTGCTCTTGGCTGTCCTTTTCTGCCTCAATGTATGGGAGCAGCCTGTGGCTGGATCCTGTGGCACTCGAGCAGCTGGCACAGCCACTGCTCCCAGGGACTCCGAGCAGAGCCTGGCACGAGAGTCTTCTCTGTCTGGAAAGATCCTGTCCTGCTTCTTCCTCTCCTCTGGGCATCGGGAAGAGGTTTCCAGGACTCTGCTCTTTGTTCTCCCAGCACGTTTTATTATATTTAAAGCTGACATTTCCCCCCACACCCCACACGCCCCTCCCAGCTGGTGGAATATATCCTGAAATCCTGCTAACAGAAGGAGGAGCAGGATCCGTGTCCTTTGCAGTTCATCTTCCTCAGCGAAGCATTGCTGGCATGGGAACAGCTCCTTAATCTGCTTCATGGAAAAGTGCCTTGGAGTGTGGGTGTAGGGATGGTGGGCGGTGGGCCAGGAGAGGCTTGGCATGCCAAGGAAATAATGCATTCATTCTTCAAAATATGACAAAAAAAAAAAAAAAGGAGTCTTCTGGATGTCCTGTTGGACTGCTGGGAAGGCAGGGAGAGGGAAGGCTTGGAAATAAAGCTGGCAGGAGGGAAAGGTCAGTGGGGAGTCAGGTGTGTGTGCACCTGATGCCGTCACAAAGATAAAGGACAAAAGGCATTAAAAAACATTTGCAGAAATGAAAACATTGTATATGTGTACATTATAAGAAATGAAAATTGGCCAGTATAGAACACAATGCACCTGCTGTGAGCGTCTTTAAATAAATGGAATAAATGGGAGGCTGAGAGTCCCCGAAGCTTGGAGTTAATGGATGTTAATTAGCACAGAATGGGTGCAGCTTGTGAGGCTGGAGTTTGGATCAGGAACACCCTTCTGATGCAAATTTACTGCCTGTGCTCATTTGCATATTGGAATCATAAATAGGAATTTAGGAATCATAAATAGGAAATCAGGGAATCTTCGTGGAGACCAAGGATCATTCATATATGGTAGGAACAGGCTTTGGAGAAGAGATCAGAACAAAGGTGAGGAAAGGTTTCTTTTGGAGATTGTGGAGTTCCTTGTGGGATTGGGGAAAAATGACTGGAATGTTGAATAATTTTCAAATAAGTTTTCCAGTTGCTTTATTGGGGCTCTTTGACGGCTTCTGTACATAGTACACCAAAAAAGGAATTAACAATATTGCAAGCTGTGAACATTATTATGAGGATAGATAACTTTGGAATTAGTAATTTTGTCTGGGATTCATCTCTGCAGCACAGAGTCCTACTGAGCTTGTTGAGCTCGTCATTTCTTATGGATGTGGAAGAGAAATAAGAAACTCTCAGACACAAAGCACTGTATTTTGGGACATTTGATTCAACTTCAGATTCAGAGACTCTCAGGGTTTTGTAACGTCTGTGTCTGGGGTAGGGACTGTTTTCTCCTGCCTTAAAATAGGCGAATGGGATGCTCTGGTGCGACGCAGCTGGAACAATGGGATACACAATATTAGGAGGATGTGGAGCTGCTGGAACAAGTCCAGAGGAGGCCACGTAGCTGCTTCAAGGGCTGGAGCCTCTCTGCGCTGGAGCCAGGCTGGGAGAGCTGGGGGTATTCACCTGGAGAGGAGAAGGATCCAGGGAGAGCTCAGAGCCTTCCAGAGCCTAAAGGGGCTCCAGGAGTGCTGGAGAGGGATTTGGGACAAGGGATGGAGGGACAGGACACAGGGAATGGTTGCCCACTGCCAGAGGGCAGGGATGGATGGGATATTGGAAGGAATTGTTCCCTGTGAGGGTGATGAGGCCCTGGCATAGGTTGCCAAGAGAAGCTGTGTCTGCCCCTGGGAGTGTCCAAGTCCAGCCTGGATGGGGCTTAGAGCAGACTGGGATAGTGGAAGATGTTCCTGCCCATGGCAAGGGGTGGGACTGGATGATTTCTAAGGTCCCTTCCCACCCAAACCATTCCCTGATTCCATGAGTTCCATTTGCCATGTCCATGAGTGTTTTGCCTGCCCTTTCACGTGTCTCTCCCAGATTTTATATCAGTTGTGTCAGCCATGTGCACACAAATTTCTTGCCTAGGGCAAGAAATGTCCATGTCCAACATATCCTCAGGCATCTCAAATGATCCCAAATGTCTCCATTTAGGCAAATAAATGAATCCTTGGATGTTGGAGCTCCTGTGCAGCCAGTGGAGACCTGGTCAATGTGGTTAATCCATAAAGCTGCTCATCCCTGCTAACACATGGGGTTCTATTCTGCTCTGTCTTGGAATATTTCAGATTTTTTTAATCTCTAAGAATGGGGTGCTTATCTCTCTTATCAGAGTAGCACTCTGCTTTCATTATTTTAGAAGAATATTTCAGTTTAGGCTGACTATTTATTAGGAACATACAAATTACAGGGTTGCCTATGGAAACACAGGGTCCTTGGTGACCAAAAACCTTGTTCAGAGGATCTATAGGAGTATGGATCCATAAAGAGAATAGCTGGAGAAAGTGGATGTGGATGCTGGAAAGGAATATAGATTGTATAATTTAATCCCAATTGTTTGATTAATATTTTTTCATAGGGATGCTTGAACATTTAAAGATTCTTGTCTGAATCTGTTTGGGTTTGAAGTTCAAACCCAGAAAAAAATTTCAACATCTTTTCAAATTTCAATTAAGAGTCAGTCAAAATCCATCACTATTCTTGTTTTTGTTTTGCAAATTAGCAATTAAAAAGTGACAAATGTCTTCAGTGCTTAAACACTCCTCTGCAATACCCATTATGTTCAAATAAGACTTTTTTTTTTTTCCTTTTCTAGGAGCATGAGTGTTTCCCTGTACTTCCTTTTTTTTATTCCTCTTAGGAATGCCTCTGGAAGCTCCCTCTGTAACTCCAAAGCTGCACTCACTTCCCCACTACTGGGTATTATGCAAATCACTTCATGAATAGTTTAAAATCACATTCATGTTTTCGAGTTTTAAATTATAATATGGGGGGCTTATTTTGCTTTTATGGCTCTTTACCTCCTTTTTTTTTTTTTTGTTTTACTTGTTTGCCCCTCTGAGTTTTTATTTAATTATTTAAATTTATTATTTAAATTATTTATTTCTTCAGTTTCCTTACTAAAGTAGTAATAATTAAAGGAAGTAAACTTTTTTTTTTGTACTGGAAGACCATGTGAAATCTTGAACTGAAATTATTTCCCTGTTTTGGTAATAATTGTCCATATTAACCATGGCTAGAGGCAGCCAATGCTCTGGGAAACAGGCACTCCATGAGCTCACGTGTCTAATTTCAGAATATTATGCGGGATTTTATTGTTAATATTTCTCTCCTTATGACAATTTCTCTGGCGAACGTGGCACCACTTTAGCAGAATAACAAACATCAGCTGAATGGATTAATGCTGGGGAAAGCAATTTAGTGCTGGATTGTTGTAAATGATGTCTCTTTACCAGCAGGTTGTTTTATTATGACAAAGATTTCAATTTTATCTGTTCTCGGGGATGGGAGGATTTATTGTTTGTGTGAGGTGGCAGCACACTTGAGAAAATGATGAGAGCAGTTCTTCAGGGGAATAAAATCCCTCTCTCCCCGGGAAAGGGCAGCACAATGAACTTGGGCATCAGCTGGAAGAGGGAAAAATAGAGGAGTCCATGATGGGGACACAGGTCACTGGTCAAATCCACAGAGTCACAAAATAGTTCAGGTTGGAAAAGCCCTCCAAGATAAGTCCAACCATCCCCCAGCACTGTCAAGGCCACCACTGAGCCATGTCCCCAAGAGCCACATCCACAGGGCTTTTAAATCCCACCAGGGATGAGGACTCCACCCCTGCCCTGGAAAGAGGGGTCAGACACAATTATCAATGAGAAAATCCCAAATAATAGTTACTGATCGCATCGTCAGCCACAGCTCTGATGATCAGGGATTATCAGAGCAGCAACAGCAACATTAGGGATTTATTGAGCATAAAAAGTCTGAAATAAAACACTAAGAATGAGCGTTGCTGCTTTGTATTTGAAGTCGGGCCTGTATCTGAGTTCAAACCTGAGTTTGGGCTGTCTTCTTAATCTTGAGCTGCTCATTCACACTCAGGTGCTGGCCTAGGAATATGATGTGGAAGAAAATGGGGATCTGTCCCATTCCCTGTCATGGATGATGTTGCTCCTTGGCCACCCCTCAATGTGTTTGTCCAGCCAGTGGTAGTTTGATAAATTGCCTCCAGAGCTGTTCCTGTGAGAGCCTCAGCCTCACCTGCTGGGGGCACAGCTGGGATTTTAGGCAGCTCAAACTTCCCTTGGAATATTAAGGATGCAAAGCACTGAAGTATTAGAGCTGGGCAGAAGTTTGTTGTCCATGTGTCTCATGCAGATCCAGACTTGGGATCTAAGGAAAAGCCCCCAGAACAAGTTAAATCACCCTTGGAAGCAGTTTCATACAGCCTTGGTGTGCCAAATTCCATGGGAGCTCCAGTGGCCCCCCTGTTTTGGAGCCAGGCTGGGAGAGCTGGGGGTGTTCACTTGGAGAAGAGAAGGATCCAGGGAGAGCTCAGAGCCCGTTCCAGAGCCTAAAGGGGCTCCAGGAGAGCTGGAGAGGGACTTGGGACAAGGGATGGAGGGACAGGACACAGGGAATGGCTTCCCACTGCCAGAGGGCAGGGATGGATGGGATATTGGGAAGGAATTGTTCCCTGTGAGGGTGGCAAGTCCCTGGCACAGGGTGCCCAGAGAAGCTGTGGCTGCCCCTGCATCCCTGGAGGTGTCCAAGGCCAGGCTGGATGGGGCTTGGAGACACCAGCCTGATTTAGGTAAGGAACCCACATCCAAGAGCTCTGGTTATCTCTGTAATCAAGGGACAATAACTGCAATTTCACCATCAGTTTGTATCTCCTGCAGGAGTTGTCCTCAAGAGGTTCCTTCCTGTCTCTTTCCAGGATCTCCAGGAGCAGCCTTGGCTTTTAATTCCTGCAGTTTGCTTAAGCATGTGAATTCGATATCCCAGTTCTGTACTTTTTGGTGCATTAAAACTTAAATTTGAAGTTAATCTCTGAAGGTTCAAAGAAAGAACATTGTGAGCCATCAGGTCGGAGGAGGGGCTGCTCTGCTCTTCCGGTTGTGCTTTGAAGGATAATTTCTTTGACTTTTTAACCTGTCATATCTGCAGTGTTACCTGGAGAAAACTCTCATGGATCACTGATTTCTGTGTATATAGAAATAGTATATTTAATGTTTAGTTTATTTTTACTGCCTTTATTTCAACTGTTTTTGAAAGGGAATAATAACATGATGTTACCATTAAAAAGGAAAATCATTGCTCCAGCTTGACAATACTAGAATCTCCATGACACTCTAAATAAAAATTTTAATAAATAGTCCCTTAAACATTTATTTAACTAAGCCATCAGAGAATTGTCAGTGTTGGTGATGGTTGTTCCTTAATTTCTTTGACCAGAAGAGATTTTAATTTACACCATTTAACAGTCTGTCCTTTGATAATTGGCCGTGGGGGTGAATGACTACAAAAATCTTGTCTGAACATCAAATATCTCTGTGCATAAATTGTTAAGCTGAAGCATTTTTCCCTTTTTATAACATATAATATAATATAATCCATTATTGCTTCCACCTCTGCCTGAAAGCAGAAAATTAAATAACTGTTTGCCATTAATACAAATTATTGTGTTTTGACAGCTTCCTAATCCGTTCAGGTAAAAATGGTGCTGCACAAACAGCACAATTGCCTTATACAGAACTTTTTCTGGTGTGTGCATGATATTTCTCCTTGTTTAGGCCTTCAAACCATTTCAAGGTTTGCCCTCTGTGATAAATTGATATTCAGAAGCATAAATCAAGCTGTGTTTGAGTCGTGCTCGGATGCAGAATGGATTTCTCTTTATAGTTACCCTATAAATAAACTTGGACAACACTTGACCAGCCGGTGCTGCCTACAGATGTTCCTTCCACTACACCCTGTATTAATTAATATGCAAATGGGTGATTGAGTATTGGCAGTTTTTGACCTCACAATGTGTATTTTGTGCCCTCTGCAGGTATGGGCTGTTTCTGGGGAGCCGAGAGGAAGTTCTGGAGGCAGAAAGGAGTCTATTCCACTCAAGTGGGTTATGCAGGAGGACATACCCCAAACCCGACCTACAAAGAGGTCTGCTCAGGTGAGTCTTTCCTCTTTGGTTTTTAAGGATCAGGATCAGGAATCCTGAATTATGAATGACAACAAAGAGTGAATTGAGTGACTGCAGTGACTAAGGAGATTTGGGGTTGGCTTTACGTCCTAAATGGTACTGAAATCTATGGATGCCCATCCCATTGCTGTCTCCAAATGATTAATGAGTCAATGTATGAACAAATATTATGCTCTGATTAATAATCTGTTAATTCTTCACACAGTTCAGTGAACACCATCCTGACATTTCCAGGCCAAACCCTTGCATTTATTTTTCGCTCTACACTACAAAACTCCAACGCAGTTTCTTTCTGCGATCTGAACCACAGAACCCCTGGCAGCCAACTAATGCTGCTGGTGGGGAAAATCCTGTCTTTCCTGCACTCACCTGGAAGTTTTCCTTTGGTTTATTTTCTTGTTAACATTTTTGTGCCAAATGCTGACACCGGGGCAGGTTCTTAGTGACAAGCTCTCATATGGGCTTCATAGAGAGAGTGTGAAAAGCGATACGAACAAATAATGGGCACTTGAAGCCCTGTGCAGAGGTGCTGCAAGGCAGCCAAAAGGGCAGAAACCTGCTGGAAATTGTGAAAAGTGGGAAAAGGGATGATTTGAGGTGGAACAGAGTGGAATGGAATGGAATGGAATGGAATGGAATGGAATGGAATGGAATGGAATGGAATAGAAATGGGAAGGGAAAGGGAAAGGGAAAAAGGAAAATGAAAGGAAAAAGGAAAGGAAAAGGAAAGGGAATTAAATTGGAATGGAATGGAATGGAATGGAATGGAATGGAATGGAATGGAATGGAATGGAATGGAAAATTATTCTTCCATTTTATGGGGGAAGGGAAGGGAAATTAAATTTGATTAGAATGGAATGGAAAATTCTTTTTCCATTTTCTGGTGACAGCCATACAGAAAACAATCTGAAAAAGCCTTCTGGAGGGTGTGCAGGATTTGGAGCTATTTTCAGTGAGTTCTCCTAATACATAAATACACCATTTTTGGCCAGCATTAGACAACCCAGGATGTTCATTCAGCACCAAACATCTTTTCATATTTTGCTTACAGATGTTCAGAACAATTCTGTTGCTCTGTATATTCATAAGCTTTTAGAAATCTGCATAGCTCAAGTGGCACTGAAATCAGAAGGGAAGAACTCTGCTGTTGTTATTCATAAACTGGGGATGTACAATTACCATATAAAATATGCAGCTAACGATGATTTCCTTAAAAACAGGGTCGTTTATAGGCTTGTGGTTCAGGCTGTTCACATGTGAGCAGGTCATTTGGGTTTACTCTCAGTTGTTTTCTTTGTTTATCTTCAGTGACTGGAATGTACAGAAAAATAAAACACGTCTGGTTATTATATGGCATTAGTTAGAAGGCTGAGATTCACTGAATTAAACCAATTTATAATCTTGTCAATTCTCATCTTTCTGAGGCATTTTCTCTCATGCACAAATCACAATTTCTAATAGTTAACAATTCAATATAAAAATGTGCCAAACAGAGTCTGTTTCTGCTCTGAGTTACGTAAAATATTTGGCTGTGAGGTTGTTTCACATCTCCTAAGCAGAAAATCCATGTTTTTCTGAGGAATGCTACTGCCTCTTGCCTAAGGATTATTCTTTTGACTGATTCTTCCATACTGGATTTCCAGTTCTCCTTAAAACGTCTTGGCTTCTAAAGGTCACCTGGAAGGCTTCTAAATAGCTGATGGAAGAGAGTAGGGAAAGGGAAAATTAATTTCTTGCTCTGTTACCTCCTGTTCCTGTGGTCAACTGGTGATTTCCCAAGATAATTCCATAAGCCCAGAGCAGGGTGCTGGTTGGGATGTTATTATTTAAGGGTGGAAAGATATGGGGAGGGTTTGGCTGGGTAATGTGGGGTTAATTTTACATACTTGTTGGTATTAAAGGCAACACTGGGAAATCTGATGGGAATTTTTCAGGAGTTGTTGATGGCAATAAAGAAAAAAATGTAATATAGGAAAGTTCTTGGCAGATTTGCCCTTCCCTAAAAATACAGAAGAAAGTCCTGTGACAAAGTATCAACTATGTTCAGGGAATCCTAGAATTTTGGAATAATTTTGGGTGGGAAGTGACTTTAAAGCTCATCCAGTTACAGCCCCTGCCATGGGCACGGACACCTTGCACTATCCCAGGGTGCTCCAAGCCCCATCCAGCCTGGCCTTGGACATTTCCAAGGATCCAGGGGCAGCCACAGCTTCTCTGGGCACCCTGTGCCAGGGACTTGCCACCCTCACAGGGAGCAATTCCTTCCAATATCCCATCCATCCCTGCCTGCTGGCAGGGGGAAGCCATTCCCTGTGTCCTGTCCCTCCATCCCTTGTCCCAAGTCCCTCTCCAGCTCTCCTGGAGCCCCTTTAGGCCCTGGAAGGGGTCTGAGCTCTCCCTGGATCCTTCTCCTCTCCAGGTGAGCACCCCCAGCTCTCCCAGCCTGGCTCCAGAGCAGAGCAGGGCTGTGATGAATTTGTGACTCTCCTGATGTTCAGGCATGGCCTTGTATTCCTTGGAGAACCCTTCAGCTGGACACTGCAGCACTCTTCCAAAGTGGCTGTGGTTCTCCAAAGTGTTTAAATGTATAATTAAACTACAAATATTCCCTTCCCTTTCTGTAGCTTGTAAAAGGGATCTGAAGGTTTCCACGGACAGGAACTAAGTCCTCAAGATTAAAGTTTCCAAGCAGTAACGAGAGTAGCTCAGAACATTTTCTTTTATTATTAAATTGCTGTCAAGAGAATAGATTCCTGTTGTGCCTTTGTCTGGTCTTTTTTTTTTATCCTTATAAGAACAGGATATAGGAATTTTAATGACTGTGAAGAATCTCAGTGTTCACCATGCCCTTGATCTGTGCCTTGATAGGATTGGCCAATTGCTCCACCTCTCCCCTTTTCTCCCCCCACAGTTCACCTGTGAGAAAGGAAAGGAAGGTCAGCCAAAGTACAAAATACTGCATCAATCAAAGTTAATGTCATGAAATGTGGGAATTACTGTTTTGTGTATCTTTTGTAGCAATTGAAGAACAGGATTTTGTAGAAAATCTGTAATTTTTGTTAACTAGAACAGTTGGAACAAGTTGTATCTCTGCAATCATGAGATTATCATCCTAGGATCCTACTGGATGTGCATCTAAACCTTGATATGACCCTAGAAACTATAATTTGTCCTCCATTGAATTGCTAAGTCATGAAATAAAATGAATGTAGCAATTTCACTTCAAAAATAATTTGGAAAGGTGATAGCAGATGCTGCTGTAACGATAAAACCTTGGCAACAATAACCCAACAGATGCACTGAATTTTACTTACCTGCTCCTCTGCAGCTCTACCTCCAAATTTTCAAAGCTGACACTACTGACATGTTTTTTTTCAGCAGAGAAGTTGAACAAGGGAACTTTATTACCCCTTAAAATCTGGGATGCAGAAATGGGGTCTGTAGATTTGCTATTTAAAAATAAAAGGCAGAATAAATATGTATTTTTCATGGCAAATAAATGGTAAATAAATTTGCCATTGCCTGAAAAACAAAAAGCTCCTTATCCACAAGGGATGGCAGCAGCTCTGCTGAGGGAGCAGATCTGATGGAGATCTGTAATCAAGGTTGAGTTCACTTTTCCATCTCAGAATTTGACTTCTCAGGGTTAATGCCTTGTCTGGTTCAGGCTTGAAGAAACCTAAGTGATATTTTTTATTTAGATACCTGATTGTGCCTCGTGGCAAATTTAAAATCCTAATAGCCTCACTGCTGTCCTCTTCTCCTTTCATCTATTTGTCCCAGCATTGCCCACAAGCACAGGCTTGTGTTGTAGCAGCAATATAAATACCAAATATATTATTTATTATTAACAACTTTATTTGAATTTTATTCCACTGAGATGTGTTGTTTCCATCTTTCCCGTCTCCTGCTTTATTAAAGATATATATAAGATGAAAATGTGGGAGCCCCAGAGGTTGAAAGAGCCATTACAGAGCAACTCAAAGATAAAATCTTCTGACCTGGAGCCTACAGGAAGCTCCCAAAGGAGCTTCATTTTCACAGGAGACTCCATGCAGGATTGGGCTGAGATGTTCTCCATGTCACTGGGCCTGAAAATAGAAGATGCAACACAGAGCTGCTTCTTTTTAAGTATCAGAACACGTTGTGTTTGTGAAAATGGTGTTATAAAAGAGCTCAGTGCTGTTGTTGTGGCCAGTGCGGGAGATTCCTGCTTTTCGTCCTTTTTGTTTTTTGGTGTGGAGACCTCGTAAAGAAAAAATAAGCTACGAAGGCAGTCTGTGTTCAAACTGTGCTCCCAGAATTGGTGGTTACTACAGGTGGTAGATATTGGGAATAAATCCTTCCCTGTGAGGGTGGCAGGGCCCTGGCAGAGGGTGCCCAGAGAAGCTGTGGCTGCCCCTGGATCCCTGGAAGTGTCCAAGGACAGGCTGGATGGGGCTTGGAGCAACCTGGGATAGTTCCCATGACAGAGGAGGTGGAAAGAGATGGATTTTAAGGTCTCTTCTAGCCCAAACCACTGTCTATGAAACCAGGGAGAAGCTGCAGCTCTTTGGAGACCATGACTCTGGAATTAAAGCAAGTGGTGGAACATGTTGGTATTTTTTCTGCTTTTCTTGTTTATTGTGGTTGTGTTCCGGTTATTTTGCTGCTCCTGCTGCTCATTCTTCCAGGTGAAATCTTCCTTCCTTGCAGGCACAGGACTGAAATGCTGTGGTGTCAGTGTGGATATGTCTGATAATATATTTTTCCTGAAATTGGGAGAGCACTGCAATTACTCTGTGCAAACATCAACCCCTCTGACTTGCCTATTTTATGGAACATCTTCCTGTGCTGGCATAGAAAAGTTTGGAAATTGACTCTTGTCCCACCAAGGTGATTAAGATTTTGAATAATTCTGGAAGTGACATGCACAGTTTCTAGGTGTTGGATGAATAATTAAATTATCAAACCACAGGAGTTTAACTTCTATTTGCTCAGCTGTGCCCAAGCTGCTGTAGTTCAGCTTTTAATAAGTAAATTTTGATAGTGAAGTTGTGCTCTGTCTCACCTTTGCAGACACTCACACTTTTACCTCAGCTTCCTCCAGATGAGGAGAATTTAGTCTATGAGGAAGACAAAAACTCGATTCAGTGAAAGGAAAGGCAAAACCTTTGGATCCTCATGGCTGTGCTGCACTGCAGCAACAACAATCTAAAGGATATTTGGAGAAGGATTTTGGGGAAAGCCAGAGCTCAGGGGTGTTCCTGGATTTCCTCATCGATTTGTTGTGGATTTGAGCACATCCATTGTAGGTGAATTCTTTGCAAAGAGACAAAAGAGACATAAGCCTTTCAGAAGCTTTGGTGCACTAAAAAAGGGCAGATTGTGGAGAAGGTGTAGGATGGCAGCTGCAAACTTCTAGATGAAACAACAAAACCTATTGCAAAGTAGAATCCATCTCTTTGTATCTTTCAGGTTGGAAGCCCTGGGTGTAAGCAATGGAAAAGACTCATCCAATTTTTATTTGAACCCCCAAAATGACAGAATTTCCATCATTTCCATCTGTGGACACTTTCCCTACAATAATAGGGTGCAACCCCCCCCCTCTTCAATGATTTGTAAGACTCAGTTAATTCTTTTTAACACTGCAGCAGAGATCTTTGCCTGCAGAGCCCCAGGGATAACCCACAAGGCACCCAAAATGCTTCTGAGAAAAGATAATTGAAGTACAGCTGAGGCTCCTGCTGGTTTTTCCTCATTGACTTCAAAACCCTTTCCAAAAACTGAGTCTTCCTGTCTGGAACCTGGCTGCTCCTACAACAGGGGCAGGAGGGAGGGAGGATCACTCTTCTCCTGACCCCAGGATGTTTAATGGAACCTTGGCCATTGCTGAGATAACTGGGTCACCCAAGGGTTTATTTTGCCCTTCACTTGGGAACCAAATCCCCTTTTTATTTAAGCTACTTTTCTGGAAATTCCTTGGATAGAGAATCTCAGAAAAGGAATAAAAGAAAGGGAGGATATTGGACTGTTTGGAATATACCTGCTGTGCTGATTCCCACCAAGGATGCTGCTGATCTAAGAATCTACTCCAGCAGAAATCAGCAAGACTTGGGCTGGATGGGGCTTGGAACAACCTGGGATAGGGAGCAGCATCCAGCCTATGGCAGGGCTTGGACCTGGATCAACTTTAGGGTCCCTTCCCACCCAAACCAGACCATGTTCTGTCTTCATTTACCTCCCAGCTTCCAGGTATTAATGATTTAGTCTTTAATCATCACTGATGACCTTTTCCATATTAATTTGTTTATCCACCTCTTTAATACAATTTTATTCCTGGCATTCTCAAATAGGAGGGGAAATTGGGGGTTCATTAACTCCAGTGCTGAACCCGTGCAGGAAGTTTCAAAGAGAACTTGTTAAAGGATATTTTGCTAAAGGTTAATTCTTGGCAGCTACAAATCAACATGTCTGGAAATTAAGTATTTATTCTGAGGAGGAAGGGAAAATTTCCTTTACTGATAGTCTTCCCTTCTTTATGAGTATTCCGTAGTGATGTGCTGCACTTTTGTACCATCAATGGGGCTCAGAGTGATTAAAATACAAGGTAATGGGGTAAAAAAAGGCAGATCTGCCATAGGAGGTCTGAAAATATCACTTATGCACAAGGCTCCTGTCAGGACGTGTTTTTTCTTACCCAATAGTTCAAATAGTTGCTGTTATTCTTCCCCTCAGGATTAAAGTTGTGATGTGAACTGTGGCCACCTGCACTAGAAGAGTTTGGTGAGTTGGTGAAAATGATGTTATCAACAAGCTCACTGTTGTTATGGCAGCCAGTGGGGTCCCTTACTTTTTGTATTTCTTGTAATTCTTGTACTTCTTGTACTCCTTGTACTCCTTGTACTCGAAGTGCTTCTTGTTTTTGCTCTGGAGACACTTGGAAAGTAAAAATAAGCTACAAAGCCACTTGCTGAGTCTACCAAACTGTGATCCTGGAATTAGGGAGTGACCTGAAGGTGATCTGGCTCCTGCAGCACTCAGAGCAAACCTGATTTTTACATGGATGAGGTCACTTCAGCCTGGAGATGTGGACAGAGTGACCAGCCTGAGGTGCCTGACCTTAAACCTCTCCTTCCAAAGGAGGAGAAGCTGCCTGCCTTGGATAGAGCAGCTAAAGGATTGTCCTGTTTGGCTTCTAAAGCAGCTTCTTCATAAAAACAAAAGGAATACACAGAAGTGCCTGAAGGGAGCCTACAAGACAGATGGAGAGGGAATTTTTACAAGAGACTGGAGGGACAGGACAAGGGAGAATGGGTTTACAGTGACAGAGTAGGTTTAGATGGGATACTGGGAAGAAATTCTTCCCTGTGAGAGTGCTGAGCAGCTGGGATAGAATTCCCAGAGAAGCTGTGGCTGCCCCTGGATCCTTGGCAGCACCCAAGGCCAGGCTGGACAGGGCTTGTAACAACCTGGAACAGGGAAAGGTGTCCCTAGCCATGGCAGGGGGTTGGACTTTTAAGGTCTCTTGCAACCCAAACCATTCTAATTTCATCATTCTACATAGCCAGGACTCACCCTAGACTTGTACTTAGCAAGGAATATTTTGCTCTGAGAAGCTCAGTGCACTCTTTGCACTGCTCTGCTCTCGTTTTCAATCCTTCTGAGGTGTGTTGTCTGTACTGACATTCCCAACCATCCCTTTTAAATCCATGGAATGCTCTGTCTTGGAAGAATCGAGAAGGAATCATTAGGTTCTCTGCCTGGAGACATTTTTGTGCCTGTTACTGAGCCCAGAAAAGCATCGTGGCAGTGGCAGTGTCTGTGTTCCCACACGTGCCCACAGTGTATCCACACATATCCAATGTTCCTGGGAAAACAAACCCAAATCTCAACATTTGTCCAACTGGAGTTTTTTGTCGACTCTTTCCCCTCTCAGTTTAATCCAGTGTTTACCCAGTCGAGCGATTCAATTAGAAGCTGTTTTTATTTTCTTTCTGAAGAGTGAAGAATGTTAATTGTAGCTGAAATGCCTTCGAGTGATTCTCTCCTAATGTCACATTTCCATAAAATCTAGGAAAGCTTTGCTTTCTGCAAAGAGAGTGCAGCAGCAGAACAAAAATGCTAAAAAAAGTGGGTGTAATGTTCTGAATGCTGAACTTGGTGTGGACTGGGACCTTGGTGGGGAAAGCAGAGGAAAAAAAGAAGGTCCTTTACTCCCAAAGTATTGTGTTAGACTGAGAGAAATGACAGCAGATTGTGCAGACAGTTGGAGAAATCAAGGCTTAGGAGAATTATAATTAATATGAAAATCGAGGATTTCAGTGTGTAGAGAAATGTCACTGCCTGGGTTGGAGTAGAGAGGAAGGGAATAGAAAACAGCTTTAATTCTGCTGCCTTTGGGTTCCCAGGCTGTTACTGGGGTTTCACTGGAGCATGATATGGATGGGGTTGGTCCTTCCTCTCAGGGATCTTGTGAGCCATGAAAAATAGAGCTGCATTCCTGTTCCTGGTACTTCATGGCCTCCTATTCCTGGAATCAGTAAATCTGGAAAAGCTGGAAAGTTTAGAAAAAAATCTGACATCATCGAGTCCAACCATCAACCAGCAGGACCACCAAACCACATTCCCAAGTGCCACATCCACACGTTGTTTGGGCACTCCAGGGATGGTCACTCCCCCTCTGCCCTGGGCAGCCTCAGCCAGTGGGTGATAACCCTTTCCATAAAGAAATTGTTCCTAATATCCAACCTAAACCTCCCTGAGGCAGCTTGAGGCTGTTTTGTCTCATCCAGAAGAGTCTGACACCACCTCCCTGCACCCTCCTGTCAGTGTGTTGTAGAGAGCAAAAAGGTGATCCATGACCTGGGATTAAGGAGATCCTGATTTATCCTGGCCACAAATTATCTTTATTCATCCTGAGAGGTGACAGGTACCATGGGCTAAACTGAAAGTTTGAATTATCATTGACTGTCATAATTACACATTGTTTACTTCTTTTTTACCTTTTTTTCCTCACTTACTTTTTTTTTTTTTGTGTTCTAATGGCTTAGTTTTTTATTTGGAAAGGACACAAGATTTAATCATGTCACTCTCTCTGCTGAATGCTGTGAAATTTCTTTGTTCCAAGTCAAATGGAACACCATTATAGCACACTTATCGTCTGCTAAAAAAGTAATAAATTGGGTCAAACTGATCCTAGACATAATTCTGCTGATGTTAATGGTGTTACATCAGGAAGAAGTTTCTCTTGGCCTGTTAATAGGATGATGAGATAAAAATGGAGCTACCAAGGAGCAAACAGACCTTGGAAAAAGAAGTTCCACTCTCATTGATCCTGCCCTGTTTCTGCAATGTTTTGAAGCTACAAAGCATTGCAAGAGTGCTAAATATTGACATTTTTGCTATTATTATTTTCTGAATGGGCTGGTGGTGGTGGGGGGGGGTGGTCAGGATTCTATTCCATCCTTCTCCTTTGAATTTTTGGCTCCAGCAGAGCTGACCCTGAACCAGTGGTAGGTGCAGATGGGACCATTATTTTTCACCGCTTCATTTATTTTGTTTTAACAAATGGTTTCATTTTCTCTCCTGCCTCGTTGCTCTGTGTTCAGGGCCAGTTCAACCCTTCTGCAGGTGTTCAGAGGTGTTCAAAGACAGGAGCAGTGTGTAATGAGCTCTCCCCTCATGTCCCAGCTGCCTTTGTGAGCCGGTCAGAAGTCTTTAGGTGAAGCTAAAATTAAATGGCAAAGTATAGGCTGGGATCTGGTGCCTTTAGTCTGAGCTGAATTTAGGCTGGAAAGAACAAGGAAAGCAGGATCCAGTTTGCATTAAATAGGTCAGATTTTGGGTGGAGAGAGGACCTTCTTCCTTCTTCTCCTGAAAGTGCAGCAACGAGTAATCCAAAGGGGAAAATGGAATCCATATCCAAATAATCAAAATAATCCAAAATGTGTAAATAGAAGCAAAGAAGATGAGATTCTTGCATGAGGAAAAGCAGGGATTTGGCTTCCCACAGTGTACCTGGCATGAAGCTGCTGCCAGGTGCATCAGCCCAGATGTTAACTCTGTGAATGAGTTCCAGGTCCTTTCCTTTCTGTCTCTTCTTCTTCTCCCTGCCCAGTTGACCCAAGCAGTAGAAGAAATCAGGCTTCCCACCTGGCTCCTGGTGTCCAGGGAAGGGAACGGAGCTGGGGAAGGGGCTGGAGCAGCAGGAGGGGCTGAGGGAGCTGGGAAGGGGCTCAGCCTGGAGAAAAGGAGGCTCAGGGGGGAACCTTCTGGCTCTGCACAACTCCTGACAGGAGGGGACAGCCAGGGGGGTCGGGCTCTGCTCCCAGGGAACAGGGACAGGATGAGAGGGAATGGCCTGAAGCTGTGCCAGGGAAGGTTCAGGATGAATATTAGGAAACATTCTTCATGAAAAATGTGGTCAAACATTGGAAGGGGATGTCAAAGGCAATGGTGGAGTCCCCATCCTTGGAGGGATTTAAAGGCTGTGTGGATGTGGCACTTGGGGACACAGATGAGTGGTGGCCCTGGCAGTGCTGGGGAACAGTTGGACTTGATGATCTCAGAGGAGCTTTTCCAATCCTTATGATTTTATATTTTTATAACCTCACACTTGTGTCTCAGCAGTGGCCTGGCTTTACCAGGACATGTAAGGAATGAGTATTTCCCCTAAATCTGGAGTTAGGAGACTTTCCAGAGAATAGTCTCTTGTTTTGAGAGTCCTTTGGGATCCAGACTCCAAACATCCTGGGCAGGTGTTTTGACCAGGATCTGTCACACCAAAATTCAGCAATATTTTGCTACCAACTCCCACAGTTCCAGATCTAATTAACTAGGAAGAGCAAAATACTTTTCCTGGTCTTTCCCAAAAAATTTACAGACTCCAACCCAAAGTCTCCAAAGATTAGCAATATCTTTCATATACAGGAGTTGAGATTTGTGGAACTTTGCATAATAAAGAGAATCATTTCTATGGCCTGCTTGAGGGATGACTATTTCAGGCAGCTCTGGAAAATAAAATAATGAATTAAAAATGGCACAGCTTTGCAGCAGAACTGCATTTGTTCCTCCTGCTTTTCTGCCAGGCAGTTTTGATCCACCGAAGTGCAGGAATAATCAGTGTCGCAGCAGATATGGAAGGCAAATCCTGCAGACCAACTGAGTGGAAAGCCAAGTGTCTCCCTGCATATTCATCTATTTATCGCCTCTGATTCTCCTCTAATTCCTTTATTTTCCATATGATAATAGACTTTTCTCCATGCACACCCATTGTTCCCATGAAACAGGATTTGTCTGCACGCGAGATGTTCATATAACGTGTGAGGGCAGAATTCATCAAAACAATTGAGCTGCAAGCAGGGATCTCACTGAGTTGCTTTTTGCCTCCTTTATTCCCATCTTTTCTGCATTTGAATTGTTAAACAGGAGCTCTGCTGCAGTGTCAAAGAGTGCCTTACAAAAGCTGTTGCCATAGAATTACACCTAGAAATGAGTTCTTTATAAATCAGCTGCACGACAAGTGGTTATTTATTTGTACTCAGGCCTATTTAACAGCTCTTCATTACAAGAATGGCCCAGAGTCTGAGGAACAACTTATCCATTACAGCTCCCACTCCCAGCCTCTTCCATAAAGAACAGATACAACTTTTCACACGTTTTTAAAGAGTTCTCAGAAAATAACTCCTTCTTTTCTCACCTCTTCCAGGAATCCCTGAACTGCCCCTGTGCTGGTCACACCAGCAACACAAGCTCTTTGGGATCCCAGAATGGTTTGGGTGGGAAGAGACCTTAAAGATCATCCCATCCCACTCCCTGCCATGGGCAGGGACACCTTCCACTGTCTCAGGCTGCTCCAAGCCCTGTCCAGTCTGGCCTTGGACACTTCCAGGGATCCAGGGGCAGCCACAGCTTCTCTGGGAAAGCTGTGCCAGGGCCTCATCACCCTCACAGGGAAGAATTTTTTCCCAATATGCCATCTATCCCTGCCCTCTGGCAGTGGGAAGCCATTCCCTGTGTCTTGTCCCTCCATCCCTTGTCCCAGGTCCCTCTCCAGCTCTCCTGGAGCCCCTTTAGGCCCTGGAAGGGGCTCTGAGGTTTCCCTGGATCCTTCTGTTCTCCAGGCTGGACATTCCCAGCTCTTCCAGCCTGGCTCCAGAGCAGAGAGGCTCCAGCCCTTGGAGCACCTCTGTGGCTTTCTCTGGATTCTCTCCAGCAGCTCCACCTCCTCCTGATATTGGAGCCCAGATCTGGAGGCAGCTCTACAGGTGGGGTCTCACCTGAGCAGGGCAGAGGGGCAGAATCCCCCCCTCCCCTGCTGGTCATGAAATCCCTTTTGAAACCCTTCCTGGGTACGGAACTTCTCCCTGGCTGCAGCCAAAGCCATTCCCACTCCACTCCGAGGGGCAGCGCCGGTGTCTCAGGGAATGTGCTGGGATCTGTTTTCCTCCCCTTTGCTGCTCCTGCCTCTCTCATGTTCCTCAGCAGTGGTGCCCTGCTGGAATTTGGAGCAGGACGGGAGGAGGAGCAGCGGCAGCTGGGCTGCAGAGGCAGCTCCTTCCCTTTCCTTCCTGGCTCCAAGGCTGACTTGGGCGACCTTCAGCTGCTCCTGCCCATTGTCCTCACTCGTGAAAAAGGGAGATAGTTTATCTCATCTTCTAAGGGGCTTTGAAACCCATGGACATATGGATTTTTCTAGGACTGAGTGCTGGAGGAAAGCACAGGCAGCAAGGGGAACTCAGAAGTTGTGTTTTATCTGATGGAGTCATAGGGAATTTTAGCTGATATATTTTGGTATTTATACATATAAATTATTTTATTCAACTAAAGAGGTAGTATAGATCAGTATATTTTGCTTAATTTTAATCTCTGTTTTAAAGTTCTTATTTCTCTCAGGTACTGTAAGATGAAGTACATGCTCTAGTGTGTAATATAAAATGTTCTTTGGGCACCTTATAATTGTTCACATTTTGCAATATTTAATATTACAAACTACGTACAATATCTGCCCCCCAAACTGCTCTGTATATTTAACTTAAACATTATTTTAACTGAAATTAAAGGTTTCAGACAGATCTTTACAGCTCTGCAGGATGTGACTTCCTGGCTTCATTCATTCCTTACATATGGAGCGAAAATTCACTAAGTTCATTGGATTTACTTTTAATTTCTAATCAAGTTACTGCCCCTAAAGCTTTTGTAATTTTAATATTAACTATAATAAAAATGTGATAGTGAAGGTAATGTTAGTTTTAATATTAAAATGTAGATAGACTGTACCATGATGTCTCCTTCACTGACAACTTTCTATGAAGATTGGGTTTTAAAACTCATTATTCTACAGAAATATTCTGAAAACATTTAAAACCAGTTCTCCAATGCAAGTTTTTATTCCCCCTAGAAGTATTTAAAATACTTAAAAAAAAAAAGTCTGAGTTGAATGCAGCAGCATTTCAGTGCTACAAGCCAAGGCAAATCTAATTTCATTGCAAAATTCCTCTGTTTACAGAACCAAAATAATAATAAATAAAAAAAAAAATACGCTTGGCAGGGGGTGGAAAATAAAATCCCAAAGCCAGAAATTTCTGCTTTTGCAAGGATAGTGTTGGTGGTGCCATTCCCTTTTGAAATAATTCCTCCCTAATTGGTATCCCAATGTAATGGGTAAGTGAACATATTTCACAGCAGCAGCTGTTGGATGTTCAATGACTGGAAAATACGGCGCTGGTGAAGTGTGTGGAGTGCTCATCCCATCAGGAGGAGTAAGTTAATCATACACAATTCACTGAGCACTGGAGCTGCATTTGCAGAGCAGGGGCTGCCTTTTAATTGTCGCGGGCCCTTTTTCAATATCTTGCAGGATCTTTTGTCTCAGCTGTAGCAGTTTTGGTTGCATCCCTAAAACTGTCAGTCTTCCTTAATTTTGCAAGGGCCTAACAATTCCTCCTTCACAATGCAGCTTAAATTGGACCAGATGCTGCATCAATAGAGCAGTCTGCCCATCTCAGAGGCATTAAGCCCAAAATTATTTAGAAAATTGAAGCCTTTAACATACTCTGGATTAATGTGATTAAGTAGAGCTTGCTTTGATTCATAGCCATCTATTCCTTTATTAATAGCCATTTCATCAACAGGAGCAGCACATATGGGGACAAGATGACTGAAAGTTAAATTGATTGCTGGAAGCCTGGAAGAAAAGCATTTAATGTTTCAATAATAACTGATGTAAGACTTCACTGCAGGGAATTTTGGATAGATTTAGACCAGTTTATAAGCACAGTATTTATTAGTATCTTTTAATTTTTATTATAAGCTTGCTAAATGCAAGTTGGTGGATTTTCTTTTGTATTATTTTTATTTTAAATCTCATATTTAAGTCTGAAAATCTGTAAAGGAGAGTCTCTCATGTGACTGATAACAGCTGGGCCAGGCCATAGTGGAGTTGGGACTTCCGGAAAGCTTAGGAAGAGATAAAATATAAGAGAGGATAATTTGTTATGACTATTTGCACACATCCATTTCTGATCCTAGAACAATTCCAGGTGCTGTTGGAGCGTGTGAGAGCTCCTGTATGACCCACAATACAGAGGGGCCATCCCTCACACACTTAAACCCCATTTGTGGGGAGGATTCCTGTTTGTCCTGGCTTATTTCCCAACTCAGGAATTACATCCATGCAGATTTATACGTGGAATCATGGAATCAAAAAATCATTGAATAGAATGACAGAATCCCAAAATCCCACAATGATTTAGGAGGGAATGGACCTTAAAGCTCATCTCATTCCACCCCCTCCCATTATCCCAGACTGCTCCAAGCCCTGTCCAGCCTGTCCTTGGACACTGTGTGTGTAGGGAGAGAGGCATTTACAGGATGATCCAATACCATGGAGTGACCATTCCAACAGTTGACAAATGAAGATATCTAATCCCAGTGCCTGGGAGCATTCAAGAGTTCTAATCCCAGTACCTGGGACAGCTCCCAGTACTGTGTATTTGCATGTAAAGTCGCTGCTAAATTCTGCTAAAGGTGATTTCTTGGTATGTTCAGACTGGTCTGATTCACCTAAAGTAAATCTCTGATTTAAAATGGAGGATGACGAGAATGAGCCATGATTTATGGCCATAATTAGAGACAAGGAGTAGGATCCTGGAGATTGGGTTTGGAGGTCTTTACTCCAAGTTCTCATGGGAAGCAGGCCCATCTCCAACACTCATCAGGCCATCAAGCAAATTCAGGAACAGCTCCAGGATTATCGAAGGGATGTTCTGTGGGATGGTCCTCCTGGTGATAGAGGTTCTCCAAATGTCCTGTTTGAGCCTTCCACCTTGCGGGATATGGCCAAACCTCATCTTTTGGCCATGGGATCTTCCAGGCAGCAAAACCAGAGCTCATTTCAATATGAGAGGGAAAAAAAAAAATCTCCAAGGCTTGGTAGCTGCGAGAAAGGAAATTTGTGCCCCTCCTTTTGCCAGAGTTGTTGGTTGTTCCTAAATTCCAATAGTTGTCCAAGGATTAGGGATGTACAAATCCATAAATGAGAGCACAGCGATCCACATTATTTCTGTATATTAAATCCCTGAGTTTTGTGTTTTTTAAATAAATTAACAATAGGGTTTTTTTTTTCTCATTGTCTTCTAAATACTCTTGGGCATCCAAATTGGTCATTCCTTTTTGAATGGGTAAATATCAAGGAATACTGGTTTTACTTGAATTAAAAGTCCCTTCTTTGCTTTGCTGAAATGATCCCCTTTAAATGGGAATATAAAAAGGATACAAGTGATCTATAGTTGAAAACTCTTGATTTGGGGCTGGTTGAACAGAAATAATGGATAATCAAATACAATGAATGTTCATTAGGCTTAAACTGGAGGGAAATGGTTTTACTGGTCTAATGTGAATGATGATACTTAAATTTTAGCAAAAGAAAAAAACCAAAAATACCTTTTGTTTTGTGTGAGCACTGCACTGTTTACTGGAACTAATTTTAATTAATTGTATTAGTGGCTGAAATAAAGGCTGCTCTTATTGGCTTATCCCAGCATAATTAGTCATGGGAATAATTCATTTTACATGACTTCTTGAGGTTAAGCTTTGCAGAGCCATTCGTTAAAATACAGAACTAATAATGTCTAAAAAGTTGGCCACAAAAGAAAAGGAGAAACATCTGTAAAGATTTATTAAAGGCCAGTGATTGATCCACTCTTTGTTTTGTAAACCTGGTCTCAGACCTGGGTCCTGCAGCTGTGGAGGTCTCTCAGCTGGTGTTTGATCTGGTTCTGTGGTTAATGGGCTTTGTGGAGTGTATTTCACACAAGTCCTTAAGAAAATTCTTCTCATCACTAAGTGGGGGTTTGTGCTCAGATTCCAGGAATGAGGGATTCCTCTCTCCACAATCAGAAATGGGATATTCTGGAATAGAGCCTCTGATGTTGCCGGGCATGGAGCAAAATTCTTCTCCCTGCAGGGACCTTTGCAAAGGTGGTTGGGAAAAATAAACTCACAGCCAAGGAGCTGAAGCAAAAATGAATTCCCAGGATGATTTTCTGCCTCCAAACTCTTTTTGATTAACAGAGTTTTCAGGTGTTTAAATACCTATTTATCAACCAGACAACCAATTTTGTCACTTTTTGTGATTTGAACTCTCCTTTTTTGCTCTTTGCAGACATTTGTACCACAAACCCAAAACTGCAAATTCCTGATTTCCCAGTTTCTGACCTTACTTCAATTTTTAATGTCTCTACTACAATTTTTAATATCTCTGCTAGGCAAATTTTTAGCCCCCTCCTTCAATAACCTTGCCAGAACATCACTTGAAGAGGGGCAATGGCTGTAATTTATAATTAAAAGTAATAGCAGGTTTTCTAATGATCTTTGAGGGAAAGTACTGTAAATGAAATGATTAAATATAATTTTAATTAGTTATATGTTTTATAGCTGTTCTAGATATATAAATTGTCAAAATTTTATCTTTTAATTCTCTTTAATAGTTTCTACTAAAGACTTTTTTGGCAAATAGTTGCTTGGGCATTTTTAGAACTTTCTAGAATTATTTTCTTAATTTTGGTGGACTTAGAAGTATTTGTCTTGTGCAAATTAATTCTGAATTTCCATCCCAGCTCCCTTGTTGCCCTCTGAGTGTCTGTTTGTCATCACAAACTTTGCTCTGTTGCCTTCTCTTTGCACTTTGATGCTCTCTGGTGAAACCAGGATGCCTCTACTGCTTTTTGCAGATTTGTTTTGGGGAAATCAGGAGAGAAACAAGATCCCAGTCTTATTTATATTTATAATAGAGTTGTCAGAGTAGTTTAATAAAAATCAGCTATGAAGGAGAAACTTTCAGAGTACAAATACAGAAATTTATCCTTTTTTTTTTTTTTGGCTTTCTGTCTACAGTTCTCAGGTATTAAGATCTGCACAATTTTTTCTAAGCTCTTTGGTAGTTTTCAGCTTCAGAAAGAGTCAGAATTGTCACAAATCAGAAAACAAAACTTTTAATCAGAGATCTCCTAGTAGTAATCTCTTACTGGATTCACTCTAGAGAGACAATGAGAAAACCACAATTTTTGTAATTCTAATAGAAAATATTAAATATTAGAATATCTTACTTTCATATCTTGTTTTTTAAATTCCAGATTAGTTAATATTTTCCAACTCTCCAGCTTGCTATTAATAGATGTTCTGAGGTATTATATTTACCTCCATTTATCACTTTTCAAAGCTCTTCTCAGTGCATGACATATTCCTCACATTCCTATTATTCGTTGCTTTCCCTTACAGCTATTTATTTAAAGAAATTCTTTGTGTTGCATAACTGTGGCACAGAGGCTTGGCAGCTAAAAGCTGTAAAGTTTTGAGGGAAAAAAATCAATCATGTTTTCTATTATATTGACATGAAAACAATTCCCTTTATAGATTGAAGCTGGGTTACTAAATCCAGGTATGTTGCTTATGTATTTATTATTAACTTTTAAATCTAATCTTTTTCTTTACCAGAGCAGGCCCCCCGTATTGCTTTGGCTGGGGACGTTGCACCTGTTTTTGGCAATAAATCATGACTTAAAATTCTTTTCTGAAGATTTGGGTCTTCTGCTCCTGCTGTGTCCTGGGATATCACTCCCTTTCCAGCCAAAATGGAATTCTTGTTTCCCATTTGCCTTCTTCAGAATAAGTCTCAGTTGAAGCAAATTGGTAAAACTCAATATTTGGGCTATTGAGAAGGGTTAAAGGGAATATTGGGAAGGAATTGTTCCATGTGAGGGTGGGGAGGGCCTGGCACAGGGTGCCCAGAGGAGCTGTGGCTGCCCCTGGATCCCTGGAAGGTTGGATGGGGCTTGGAGCAACCTGGGATAGTGGAAGGTGTCCCTGTCCATGGAAGGGGGTGGGACTGTGTGATCTTCAAGGTCCCTTCTAACCCAAAACCATAGTGTGATTCCATTATTTCCCCAGAGGAAACAGTTCACTCAGCCCAAAAGATCCAACAAGAACCTAAATTGAAGCAGTTCAAGACTGAATTCTGCCCAAACAGAGAATCTGAAACTGTCGGTCACTAAATCTTTCCTGTAATGTGATTATTTTAAGCATAAAATCATAGAATGCTTTGGGTTGGAAGGGACCTTAAAGCCCATCAAGTGCCACCCCCTGCCATGGGCAGGGACACCTTCTACTATCCCAGGTTGCTCCAAGCCCTGTCCAACCTGATTTTGGACACTTCCAAGGATTCAGGGGCAGCCACAGCTTCTCTGGGCTCCAAGCCCCATCCAACTTCCTGGAAGTACCTTTGCATAACCCACTTGCCAGGAAATGCAGTTCATTGGAATATAAAGACTCCATCCACTGGGTGTGTCAGTTCAGGGTTAAATTTGGGCTTTAAATGAGATTTTTTTTTAATGTGAGAATATGGATTTTTTTTCCTATTCCCACCTCCATAGCTAAAAGATTTCAACTCCACTATATAAAAAATTATATAGAACTTGTAGTTGGGTCAGAGTCTTCCTCATCAACCATGATGAAAAGAAGAAGTCCCAACCCTTTGCACAGATGAGTTTGGCATAGAAAAGCTTCGTTAAAGCCAAATGAACAAAGGAAAAGGGGAAAATTCACTCATACATTCCCAGTCTTTAAGGCTGGTAAGGGCTCCCTCCATTATTTAGTTTGACATTTTTATATTATAGATCATTATGTTTCATTGCATTTCTGTTTTATCAAGATCTATCACTTTTTCCTTTAGGTTTAGCTGGTATTTGACTGAAGTATCTCTCCCAGAAGGAAATCTGATTTGATTTGAAAATGTCAGGAAATGGAGAGGTGCTTTATAGGAGCAGCCCGAGATCCAGTGGTGAAACTGAGCAGGCACCATTTCCCATATCCATATCTAAAATCTGTTTTCCATTTGGAATTCCCTGGTTTCCATCCCTACCACTGACTCTTGATCTGCCTTTCCATTGCTTCCTCAAAGGCCCCTTTTGCATCCCCTTCCTGAGGCCATGCTCATCTCCTTGAGTTAAAAACCTCCAGGAGTTTCTTTTGGAAAGGGTAAATTCATCCGGCACTTGGTGGCTGTCACTGAAACAACTTTTCAGGATTTCTTAGTGCCAGGGTTGATTTCACCAGAGCTGTTCCTACAACCCTTTTTCTCTTTGATATCCCAATTCAGGCCCTATTTTCTTTTACTGCAGTATGGCAAAGAGATTCCATGTTTATTTCCACCCTTGCCCTTACCTCAGAGGTTGTTCCCCATATGCAGGTACCACATGTGTCCCTTTTTCCCTTCAGCAGAGATTTTAACTCTGACTTCTTTAATACATTTTTGATTGAGTGGCCCCAGTGCAGCAAGAAATGGCTTTGTAAGACCATCCCATCAGCTCCTCATCTGAGTTATCCACAGAATTTATAAATTGAGACTTTATATTTCTTTGGCGTTCCTGATGAAGGGCGTTAAGAGCAACAGGATCTGTAGCAGTCCCTGCAGAGGGGACAGATAAAAATGCTGCCATTCAAGCCTTGTTCCCTTTGGACAATTTTTTTTTTTTTTTAGAGATGTCATTTGGACAATTCTTAATCCACTAAACACATGCGCTATCAATATGGGGGAGTGTTAATTTTTTAATCAGTCATGAAGTAATAAGTCAAATGCATTAATAAAGTCCAAGTTCCATCCATGCTATTACATCCCCCATTTATTACAGGCAGACTTGTAATTTCATGGGAGGATGAAATGGAGTTTGGCTGACAAGACCTTGTATTCCATAAGACCATGGTGTTAATTATAAGCCCATATCTGACATTTTTCCTTTACTTGGCTGAAATGAAACCAGAATATCTTTTCTAGGAGCACTTTCCAACTGGTAACAGCATCTGGTCCACAGGACGAGTCCAGAGGGAGTCTAAAATAATCCCCTTTTAAGGGCTTGTAGTGTGGACATTCAGCCTATAAAAATATAACCTATAATAAGTACAGTGAACAAGGAAAGTTTTGCCATCTACTTTTTTTTTTTTCCTACAGGTTTATATAATTTATTTTCTCCCTTTTATTTGCTGTTCAATGTACAGCCATTTTATAAAATAAAAAGGGTTTATAGCAGTGGTCTTGTTTCTGGATATTCTGTTCAGCAAAACAAATCAATCCTCTGTTTATCAAACTCATTTTGCTGATAAAGAACAGACAGAATTTTAGCTAACAACAGCGAAAATTTTTACTGCCACAGAAACTTCAAATACTTGCAAATAAGAAACAGGTTCATTTTGTACTTTTGTTTGGCAGATTTAAAAATAAAAAAATAAGTATTTTTTGTGAAAACTGACAATCTTTTTTAATTTCATTCAAGTAGCTTACTGAAAAAATGAACATTTCTGTGAAAAATGTAAAAATAACAGCATGTTCAACCTCATTTTTTACTGGTAATTTTATTCTCTGGGTTGTGTTTATAAGGGGTAAAAAATTAAGTGATGCTAGAAGGCACCAGAAATAGCAGTTCATTGTTTTATCAGCAAATTTTCTTGTCTTTATGAATTTTCATTGACTGGGTGATTCACCTGTCATCTAATAAACCAAATAAACAAAATTTAATAACATTTTCTCTGCAGAGGAACCACACTGTAGCTGCTGTATGAGCTACTTTCTGTAGGTATTAGAAAATTCTTGATTTTCTGTGGTCCAGGCAGAAGTTTGGGGAAGTTTCTAGAATTTATGGACAATTTATTTTGATTTAGAACTGCAGTACTGGCCAGCCCATAGTGATAAATTGGCTTCTTGCTGCAGAGGATTGACATGTTTTGATAAAACTGAATAAAAAAAGAGTGTGGATCACACTGAGAAGTTAAAGAATGATATTTTCTAAAGCAGAAATTCACAGTGGTTAATAAACCAAGAATTATCTCCTACTTCAGTGCTGGTAAAGTCATTAAAGTGGTTTAAAATATAAAGAAGGAGGTAAAATAAATTAGCCACATGTTAGTGCCAGCGTTGAAGTACAAAATAAGAGTCTGTTTCATGAAATTCTTTCAGTGTTGGGCAGGAGTTCAAATAAAAATATTTTAATGGACCCTTATTAAAAATCTATGAATCTGGGACTATTTCCATTCTTTTCATCCTCATTGGTTTGAAGGTTATAATGTAAAGGGAAGAGGATGCAGAATGTGGGCTCTCAATATTTTAGTGCTGAACCTTTGGTTTGTTTATTTAATGAATAGAAAGGTGCTGGAAATTTCAGAAGCAATAACTATGACTTGATAAAAATTCACAGGCTGGTTTGGAGAAAGACATGCTCAAAATACCTTCCAGTGACCATTTTTTTTTCTTTTTTTTTTTGCATTTTCACTTGGGCTGTGACTTTGGATAACAGAGTTTGGTTTAACTCCCAAATCAGTGAGTGCTGAACTTTGGTTGTGATCCTTTATGTTCCACATTGGCATCATGACCCTGGCACAGGTTGCCCAGAGAAGCTGTGGCTGCCCCTGGATCCCTGGAAATGTCCAGGGCCGGGTTGGATGGGGCTTGGAGCAGCCTGGGACAGTGGAAGGTGTCCCTGCCCATGGCAGGGAGTGGGATGGGATGATCTTTAAGGTCCCTTCCCACCCAAACCATTCTGGGATCCTAAAGAGCTTGTGTTGCTGGTGTGACCAGCACAGGGGCAGTTCAGGGATTCCTGGAAGAGGTGAGAAAAGAAGGAGTTATTTTCTGAGAACTCTTTAAAAACGTGTGAAAAGTTGTATCTGTTCTTTATGGAAGAGGCTGGGAGTGGGAGCTGTAATGGATAAGTTGTTCCTCAGACTCTGGGCCATTCTTGTAATGAAGAGCTGTTAAATAGGCCTGAGTACAAATAAGTGGAACAAAACGATCTTTGTGCTTCCTTCCAACCCAAACTATTGTGGGATTCTGTGATTTACTGGAGTCTGGACCTTATTTCTCAAAAGAGCCGGGTCCTTTTTTATTGCGGATTCGAGGCAGGAGGGAGCAGTTTTGGAATTTTTGCACTGTAGAATTCAATTCACCTGAGGCAGAGCCAGGTGGAGGTGAAACCCACGTGGCTGCTGGGAGACTCCCAGGTGAGGAGTTCTCCAGCCAGCCCTATGAAGCTGCTTCACTTTGCCGGAGATAATTAAACGCTCCCTGGATCCAGCCAGTTAAAAAGAATGAGTTCTCTTCCCTAATCCCTCGGTTTGGGCACTCACCTGGGACATGATTAAGAAGGTGAGAGTCTAAATGCTCTTAGGAAGAAAAGGAATTGAAAAGGTGTCACTCAGACATCTTTTTCTCCTGCTCTTTGCGGGGACGTTTTTGCCAGGGTTGGAATCCCCACTGAACGAGCTCGCTGGAGTTAATCCTTCGGGAGCGGCCGTGTTTTCTAAGTGGGAAATGGATCCAGGATAAACAGACAATCTGCTCTTGGCACTCAGCCCGCTCTGCCTCGGTGTAATAAAGTCTTCCTATCCGCAGGGAGGTTCTTCAATGGTTAAAGCCCTTCCAGAGCTGAAGGAACCGAGCACCAGCATTGGAAATCTGATAATGGCTTGGATAAAGGGTTTCTGTTTGCACAGTGAGCAGCACATGGAATTATATTTCTAATTCCATAAATTACTTTAAAAAGTGTGATCCAGACATTGAGGGTTCTAGAAATATTCATACTTGTTCAAACTTTTGCTGTAGGATATTAAAGATCTGCTAATTAAAAGCAGTGGGTGAACTGAGGACACTGTTACTCTCTGACAATATAAGTGGACATTTCAGGAGGAATTCTGAAGGAGGCACTAAGGTGAAGAGCTGGATGTCACTGAGAAAATCATATCTCCCACTCACATAATTTGAAATCCTTTCAGCTCCTCAGTATCAGGTTGTTGAATGTTAAAGACAACGCAGGTTTTTGGAGAACAAGTGGGCTTATTGTTTCTCTTTGATTGCTACCTCTCCATTTAAATAACTCTTACAAAAAAAAGGTTTGATTAGAAACATTTCAATTGATTTTTCACCATAAAGAGGAGTAGTGAGCTGGGTTGATGCTGTGTTCTTTTGGCATTGGATTTACCAAGTGTGTGAGACACAAACAAAATGGGATTATTCTGTGTTCATAGTCATACTCAAGTCCAATGCAAAAATTCACCAATGCCAAGATTGTTATTAGGAAAAACCACAGCAGAAAGAAAATCCACTCTATTGTGGAAAGGCTTTGAGGAAAATGAGAGGTGAATCTGCTACGACCAGCAGCATTACTTCCTTTCTTTTCCCCTGAGGGTGAATATTGATTTAAAATCTATTCTAACAGTCCCTTAGCCACACATCTGAGGATATTTTTCATGAGGTCAGGCTATAGTTCTCAAGGAGTACCATTATTTCCTTATTCTGGGGAAAAAAAAGGAGGTTGATCCTTTGAACTTCTGGATTAGCAGGAGCAGGCAGTGTTGACAAGGTGTAATTGCTATTTCAGTCGGGAGGAAAGGTAAAGCCTCTGTTGTTTTTAAGTTCTTTAGAAAACTTTCCTGTGGTCTAAACCTGTTCATTTTAGACCAGTAATTTGCTCCTTAGTGATAAAAACCTTACATAAGCTTCATGTTGGCTTACAAAAAATAAAAATACTGAAGTCAGAAGCCACTCTTTAATCTCATTTTAGTTGTACAATCACACACAGTATCACACAGAATCACTAGGTTGGAAGAGACCTTCAAGATCATTGAGTCCAATCCATACCCTGACTCCTCAACTAAACCATGGCACCGAGTGCTACATCCAATCTTTTTTTAAACACATCTAGGGAGAGTGACTCCACCACTGCTGGGTTACTGATTTCATCCCTAACTCAGGCTTACCATCCTTGGGCCTGCTTCCAGAGAGACCAGCTGCATCCCCTTCCCCCTTCAAACCTAGTTTAAAGCCTTCTCATGAGTTCTGCCAGTTCTTGAGCTAAAATCTTTCTGCCCTTAACAGAGAGATGGAGCCAATCCAGTTCCAGCAGGCTGGGTGCCAGAAAAGTTGCCCTGTGATCAAAGAACCCAAAATCCTGCTGATGACACCAACCCTTGAGCCACTTGTTGATAAATGTAGTCTCTGCTATTCCTTTCATCATTTTTCTGTGCCACCAAAGGGACTGAGCAGAACACTACCTGTGCTCCTGCCCTATCAACCACTTGACCCAGTGCCTTGAAGTCCCTTTTAATTGCCCTGACACGCCTCTTTTCAATCTCATCACTGACAGCTTGGAGTATCAATCAAGCTGTGGGTAACAATCAGGGGGCTGAATCAGCCCAGGAAGACCCTCAGTGATATCATGTACCCAGGCCCCAGGGAGGCAGCAGATATATGGGGCCCTCTGTTCCCCTCAGAAGGGGAATCCCACTGTGTTTATCCTTCTTTTCTTTTTGATGTCAGAGGTGGTGATCTGTGTGACAGATGAAGTGTAATTGGGAGGCTCACTGGGCAGATTATTTTCTTCTCCGACATCTGGTTGACCCTCCTCATCCAGGGCCTCATACCCATTCTGAAGTGGTACCTGGGTAGGTGATGCGGGTCGGGGGAATTTTTGTTACCTCCTCGAGTAGGGACCCATTTCCACTCCCCTTCATCCACCAGCTGTGTGCTCCTATTGCTTGACGGGGGGAGGCATGGGAGTCCTCCGACTCCAGGTGGGCCTCCCTCAAGGATGGAAGGGCAGAACCCCACCAATCTATTTCCCTTTCACTTTCCCTAATACTCCTCAGCCTTTCTACTTCCTCCCTAAGCTTGGCCACCAGCAAAAGGAGATCGTTCTGTTCCGCAGGTAGGCTTCTTCTGGAACATCCAGAATAACCTGAAAGTTCAAACACTCTGCACAGGAAGGGGTCTGGACAGACACATCCTTTTTGGAGGGTTCCATTTGGTTACATACACTTTCACTAACTGAAGTTTCTGATAATATAAAAACTATTACTACAAAAAAAAAACCCAAAAACCAAAAAAAAAACCCAAAACCAACCAACCAGCAAAACCACAGCAAACAACAAACTAAAAATCCTACTATCAGGAGGAAACCTCCAACCCTGCCTGCGCTGCGAAAACTGCTGTGCCACACCCACAGAGATGTGCCACACCCATTTTCTGCTCAAATTGCTGTGCCACACCCACAGAGGCCACACCCATTTTCTGCTCAAATTGCTGTGCCACACCCACAGAGACATGCCACGCCCCTCTTTACCACTCAAATTGCTGTGCCACGCCCACAGAGATGTGCCACACCCATTTTCACCTCAAATTGCTGTGCCACGCCCACAGAGATGTGCCACACCCATTTTCACCTCAAATTGCTGTGCCACGCCCACAGAGATGTGCCACGCCCACCCTGCGCCTGCGTGACTGACAAGAACAATGTTGGCTTGGGCGAGCTGGATGCAGCGCTGGTCATGCTTTTTCCTTTTTTTCCCCTCAAGCTACAGCAAAAGTTCCAATTTTGGGCATTTATTTTTATTATTAAAAATAAATTAATTATTTTTGCTGCTGGACCACATTAAACCACAAAATCTGGAATAAATTCCATCCCTGACCTAAACTGGCCGTCAGTTCTTGTTGAAGACCATTTCACTTAATTGTTAAGCCAATTATCTCTAACTTGTGTTTTTATTCTGCTGAATGGATGCTCCTTCCTGCTTCTCACCGTCTGAATTTGGCTTCAGGTAATGAGGTGCTTCCCTGCACTGTAAAAGGCAGAGAGGAATTGGGTCACAGCTGGGGACATCCTGCAGGACAGGGGGACTTGGCTTCACTCCAGCTCCCAGGAAACCTGGATATTCTCTTTTCATCTCCCTGGGCAGATCTTTGCTATGTTGAGATAGGGAGCAATTTGATTTTATCAAATCTAGACTACAGGTATCTCAGATGTGTCCTTCTTTACTCCTCTGCATTCCAGACTAAATTTAATCCCAGTCTTTCAAATCCTTTTTATCAGCTGGCCCAGCCCACTATGCCTCATTTAGGTTTTGTTTCAGCTGCTCCGTTAACTGATAAAATGCTGTCATACTTTGCCCCATCATGGCTCTTTAATATTTCCCAGCATCCTTTTTATTTCTTTTTATTTTTTTAATTCAAATTTCTCCTCATGCCTCTACTGAGCCCTCCTCAGTTACTCGCAGTCTGATTTTTCTTGTTGGAGTCAGCTCATTCAGGAGCCATCACTGGGCCAGTGATTCCACCCTCTGTGGAATTCCTTGATTCTGTTGAAATCAGTGGAATAAATCTGGAGTTTGTGCTGGTGTAAATTAAATAAAAACCTCCCTAATGTGATCAAGGAGCTTAATATGTCCCCACCAAAAGGCAGATTGAGTTTATTCTTTTGATATTTACTTCTTATGATTTAATTGAAAGATGGGATTCTTTTCCCCCATTAAAGAATAGGTCATGACAACAAAAATGTCTCATTTTAAAATTATAAAATATGAAAAATATATAAGACATAAAATGCACTTTGTGCAGTGGACTCTCACCTGAGAAGTTGGAGCACTCATCAATATCACTATTAATTAAAATTTAAATTAATTACATGTCCAGATCCTTCAGATATTGGATCTTTCAATAATATTGTGAGTCATAAACACATCAGAAATGAAAAAAATTATTCAAAGTGTAACTGAAAAATAGAAATAATGGTTTTGTAAGTGCTGCAACATCTGCTAATCTTCTTTGTATTTCTGCTGTCATAGAATTTGAAGTTCAGCCAGACTTTCTTTGACACTTTTGAGCCTTTTGGATATTGTGAAACATTTTGGAATTATTTGTATGATCTTGTGTAAACACACCCTTGACATTATTTTTATCATCATCAATATTATTGATGTTTTATAGTAATGATAATTATTTCACAATCGATTATATTATCCATATCTTCACAGAAACAAAATCCAGTCAAGACAGCTTAGACATAAAAGTTTTCATATTTTAATGCTCTATTTAGAATATTTAAAATTTTCTGCTGGTTTTCATTTATATATTTGTTAGAATTATTAATTTTTTCTTCTTTAAGCTAACGAACTGCTGTAATAACATCATTGTTTTCTCGTCTCTCTGCATAGTTTATTTAATGATGGCCCTGTCCAAAGAAACAGATATAGTAGAGTTGACATAAATATAGAATATTGTGCGAAAAAGATCAGGTATAAATGGTGCTAAATCAGAGTATTAGGAAAATATGAAACAAAACCAAACGACTGTGCTTGGAATCACAGAGACAAAACCCTGAGTGTGCTCTGGCTAATTGTCACTGCTAAAATCTGATTTTATTTTGAATTTGCAGGCAGAACTGGGCACACCGAGGCCGTCCGGGTGGTGTTCGAGCCACAAAACATCAGCTTTGAGCAACTGCTCAAGGTCTTCTGGGAGAATCATGACCCGACACAAGGTAGAGTGATGAGCGAGCCAGTATTTAATTATCTTACTAATTACAGCTGGGATAATTAGTGTTTGAGCTGCATGGAAGAGATGAACCTTGAAATCACACTGGAGCTCAGGAATATGATTGCAGACATTTATTGACAGAGAAAGAGAGGGAGAGGGAGAATGGGAGCACAGAAGCTCTGAGTGCCCCTCCTCCCTTACAGCTGCCTGGGCTGGGAAAATTCCCACAGAGTGGCACGGGAGACAATGGAAAATTCTCTTCAACTTTGATTATGACAATTTATTCTGTAATTTCTTTTGTCTCTTCAATTAGAGTGTATTTCTTTTCGTCTTCAAAATTTCTATTATTCTATTTTATGTTATATTTTATATGCTATTTTATTTTGCTTTATTTTATTTTATTTTTTAAGTTTAATTTAGTTTAATTTTATTTTACTTTACCTTATTTTATTTTTAAATTTTATTTTGTTTTATTTTATTTTACTTTATTTTATTTCATTTCTACCCAGGCCCTTTATCCTTCATCACAATTTGGAATCTTACATTTTTCAACAGTATTGGGTATATTTTGTGATTAGAAAAAAAGAGCAAAAAGGGGTTAGAGATGCTATGCAGAGGCACCAGTGGATCATTCTACTTATCTGCCGTATCCAAACCTTTGGATTTAATTTATCCTTCTTGGCAGAGGCTTTGTGCTGACACGACCCACATCTGTGCAAACAGAAATGGGAAACTGTGTGCAGAAAACATTTTGCATGTTTATAGAGTTCCAATAAACCTCATCCCTTCTCCCATTTCCCAGAAATGCTGCACACAAGTAACTCATTTCAATATTTGAACAGCCATCGTGATTATGCCACTTGTTACCGCATCTGGGAACAAAAAAATTGCAGATGATACCTCCAAAATGTGATACCATCCTGGGAAAGAGAAACTCAAAGAGAGATCCAGGGACTATTATGGATAAGTGTCTTCCACCGAGCCCAAAGTGGTTATTGCAACTTCTGCCCGTATAGAAAGAGCTTGAGTCAGGAATTTTCTGTCTGCAGGTCCAGGAAATCAGAACATTTTGTGCATTTCCTCTGTTGCCATCCCAGGGATCTATGGAAATATTGCTGGGGATTTGAAGGACAAAAAAAGATACAGAGTGCAGAAAATTGCCCCAGTGCTGGGAATAAACACATCAAGGAGGGAGAACACCATGTCATCGTGGATTGGGTGGGTTGGATATCAGGGAAGTGTTCTTCTTTTAGGAGCTGGGTGGGCTCTGGAACAACTCCCCAGGGAGTGGTCACAGCCCTGGGGCTGCCAGAGCTCCAGGAGCATTTGGACAATGCTCTCAGGGACAGGGTGGGATTGTTGGGGTGTCCGAGGAGACCCCAAGGAATTGGATTGATGATCCTGGTAGGTCTCTTCTAACTCAAGATATTCTGTGATTGCATGATCGAGTCATCCTTGCAGGTACCTTGTGACAGGTTGAGCACTTGACCCCGATAAACCGTCATTCCGCTGCAGTAGCTGGGAGCTGGAGTTTGGAAAGCTCCACTGTGGAACAAAGCAGCTTCACATCCCTCAGTGTAATTAAACATTGGAGTCTTTTTCCATCACTGTCCTTTCTAGTCTTTCAGATGGGGTAATCCATCATTTTAAAAGAGGGGCTTGATTCCAGTCAGGAGAAGGAATCCTGTGAATCTGTCGAATGCAGTGGCCCATGCTGTTGATTTATGAGCCTCCCTTTCCAGCCCCCTCCTTTAGAGCTGTGTTCAGGATAATTCATCTGCACAATTCCTGAAAAACATGGAGCTCTGCGCTGCAAAAGACTCCTTCCTATGACAGGGGGTTGGAATGAGGTGATCTTTAAGGTGTCTTCGAAACCATTCCAGGATTGTGTGATTCTGAGACAATCTCCACCCTCAAATCACACTGCTGGGCCTTCCTGGTTTCCTGGTAGAGTTTATGAAAGAGTTTTTCTTCCTGTCCTACCGGTTTTTGGTTTTAGATAATTTTCTTGCTCTTTTTTTCTTTGGATTATCAGAAATCGGCCATCACCAGAGGGTGGCTTCTTTCTTTCAGCCTGGAGAAGAGAATCCTCAGGGCGAAATCATTGAGGCCTTCAGGTGCCTACAGGGAGCCTACGGGAAAGATGGAGAGGAATATTTACAAGGGCCTGGAGTGACAGGAAAAGAAGAATGGATTCAAACTGAAAGGGAATAGGTTTAGGTGGGCTATTGTCAAGGAATTATTGGCTCTGAGGGTGCTGAGACCTTGGCACAGGGTGTCCAGAGAAGCTGTAGCTGCCTCTGGATCCTTGGAAATGTCCAAGGCCAGGTTGGATGGGGCTTGGAGCAGTCTGGGATAGTGGAAGGTGTCCCTGCCCATGGCAGGGTGTGGAGTGAGACGGTTTTTAAGATCCCTTCCAACCCAAACCATTTTGGGTTTCCATGACTCTTATGAGCTGGTTGTTTTGATACATCAGGACAATTGGTCCACGTGTCTTACTCATATGTTTGGATTCATCCTGATTGCCAGAGCTGGGACCTGATGGCCAGGAATTTATGATTCTTCATATTCCAGGTATGAGAAGTGGATTTCCACTGAAATAATTTGGACAACACCCACCTAGTCAATCTTTTGCCATGTCTGTTGTCTTGACTTTGGCAGTGGTTGGGCTCAGCCTCTGGCCTACTGAGAACACGGAAGTGCCTGAAGGACTTCAGGGCTTTAGGATGAGTGAAGTTCATTCTCTGGGCACACTGATATGTGGATGAAGTGTAGTAGTTGTGATAACAGGTCAGATAAACTCATCAGCTGAATTTATGATTCTTTCTGGCTCTAAACCAAAGTAAAATTATGACATTATGTCTTTATATCCTCATGCAACTGAAGTTCAGCACGGTTCCAGTCTGTGCTTTCAGAAGAAGGCTGGATGTGGCAGATGTGTGATTCACTCTTGGATTTCTGGCAGCTGGGAAGCATCACCTAATTAGCCCAGGCAGGAGGCTGTGCTAATGTGACTGAATTCCTTCTGGGAATGAGCTCCTGTATCCATGTGACACGGAGCCGTGGACACACCCGAGTCCTTCACGACTGTGTCAGGCATCTGTGTGGCACGGCAGTGCTTGGTGGAAGTGCCCCCAAACCTTCATCTAAGCTTGGATCAATAGAATTTCCACGTGGTTCTTCCATAATAATTTGCCAAAAGTGAGAGCATCACATTATCCCTGGAAAAGATGGAATTGTTCTCAGAAGACTTTGCACGTCCCAGCCTTGCACGGATTGCTTTACCTGAGTATTTTTATGGTTCCTTAATGCTGAATCAGGGGAGGCTGGACGCCAGGAGGAATTTCTTCATGGAAGGGGCTGCCAAACTGTGGAAGGGCTGTCTCCTTCCTGTTGGAGTCCCCATCCCTGAAAGTGACCAAGGAACATTGGAACTGGACATGGCACTCAGTGCTCTGGGCTGGTGACAAGGTGGAGATTGGAAGTCTTAGAGGTCTCTTTCAAAGTAAATGATTCTGTGATTCTGTGATATTGCTGTTCTAATCTCAGTCCAAGAATTTTGCAAAGATCTTCACACCTCATTCATATTTCTTGATTTAAGAAAAACCTGAACCACAGGTCCCAGTATCAAATTTCTGTTTTCTAAGGTAGGGATGGTAGAAGGTATCTAAGTTGGGATTGTTTCTTTGCCTTGATTTGTACCTACTCCCTATTTTTGGCTGGTTGTGGGAAATGTGGCTTTATGTAAAGACACTGGAAGTGAGAGTTACCTCTCTGACCTGCAGTGTTTTTCTCCTTTGTGGTTGAGCTGTGTGCACACAATGAGTTTTATTCAGGCAGCCTTGTGAGAATGCAGGACTCAGTCTGTCAATGAGAAGATTTTGACTAAGAAAGTAAATGAGAATGTTTCTTGTTCATGAAATTCAGCACAATCTGTGGGTGAACCCAGTGTCTCATACAGCGAGTACTGAACTTCTTGAGCACTGCTCTCATTGAAAAATACAAAAGCTCAGTGTGTTTGATATTTTTCCAGAATTTGGGGTAACACTATTTCACCTCTTCTACCCCCCAGCAGAGATAATGAATTTGTCTCATTGTTCTGATATCATTAAACATAAAATGTTTACATTCTGTGGCAGATTAAGACCTTTCAGTATCGGTTTAGTTGGTACCAAGTTGCTGAAGAATACAGACTGCCGGTACTATCATTCATCATTGTCTGAGTGTATTAATATTCAAAAACTCCTGCTTTCCAAGCAGTTGTCCTTTAGAAGAGACTGACACCTCACTGGGATTCAAGTTGTCCCTGGGAAGGAGCCTGGCTCTTGTTTAGGGAAGCTCTGGAGTGCACAGAAGTCAATTGAAAAGCAGGAACCTTTGATCAAATCAAACAGTTGAAAGAGATCCTCCCTGATGAGCATCTCCAAAGTGTGGGGCCCTGACAAAGTCCTCCTGACTGTTAATTTAGGCTCTATTTTATAATTCATTAGAATTGGGAGACTGAAAAAACAACAAACAACCCCCTGACTTCTGCCAAGTGGCATATGGCTGTCATCTCTGCTCAGCCTCCAGTGCCCTGCTCAGCTTTCCTGCTCTCCCAGGAATGATCTGATCTATAAGAGGATTGCTCTGGATGGCTCTGTAAGTGCTCGAGATGTTGTTTCTCTGTCATTGATACAGAAAAGAGGGATGAATAGGATATGCCAAAAATACTGCAAAAAAAAATCTTTGTAGATAATTTTATTTTTTTAATGTTTTCAGATGTGTAGCGCAAAGCTTGTATTGCCTGTTTTTTTTTTTTAATGGGGCCATCCTCAGAGCTTTCCAGACTTTTTTTTGAATGTAAGCCTGACTGTCTCCTTAAAGTTGCACCCTGACCATGGTCCTGCTGGCACCTCCTTGCTGCCTATACAGAAGGGACTTGGACTTTGAGCCCATCAGTTTTTTGCCTCTTCTGTAGTGGCACAATTTTTGTTAAGTAATATTTGACTTCCCTGTTAGGAAAAAGGGTGATTTTCTCCTCCTCGACCTTTCAGCCAGATACAAGCTCTTTGTGTTGACTCTGGCAATCACAAAGTTCTCTGCTCAGGCTGAAAATAAACCCTGCATGAATGGAAGTAAAACGTGGTTTCCAGCCAGGATTTAAATTGCCAGGAGCAGGAATGCTGGTGGGATCACTCTTCTGGCATCAGCACTGACCTGCAGTGCTTGAGCCAATTCCAAACCCTGCTGTGATCCTGGTTAGGGAGGAATGTGTCATATTGGATCAGATCAGGAAGTTTGGCTGCGCTTTGTGGGGTGTCATGAACTATTTCTCCAGATCTTTGGAAAAATCAATCTGATACCAGAGAAGAGTGTTTGGCAAAATGTGCAAATGTGAGTCCTGTAAAGGGCTTTATTCTTGAAATTCTCGTGACCTGTGTGTGGGTGAAGCCCTTAATCTATCAGGGATTTCAGCCAGTTCAAGGTGACTTTAAAGAAAGGCTCCTTCTTGCTTTCATGGTCTGTACAAAAGTCAAGCAGACAACAAAACTAATTTCTTTTTAGAGTAGACTGGTCTAGTGGAAGGTGTCCCTATCCATGGCAGGAGATGGAACAAGATAATCTTTAAGGTCCTGTTGAACCCAAACCATTCTGTGAGTCTTTTAAAATGTGTTTGGGAGAAATGAAAAATCCACTTGCCTTCTTCAGCTCTATTCTTTCCTGAGCACAGTCCAAACCAGATGCTTGTATGGGTAGTTCTGTTCCCCACATTCCTCAGAAGTACCCAGTCATTCCCAGCCCAAAGGAAACACCTACAATTCCTTGTGGTGAGTGCCTGTTGTCCACAAACCTCATCATTTTTCATTCCTTCTATCTTTATATTTGGATTTTTGAGTTAGTGGAAGAGAAGAAGCCAATGCTCCACAGTTTTAGTCACTCTTGTGACTTTTGGTCACAGGTTTGAAGGACAAACCTGTGGCCACTGCTGCTCGGGGGCTGCTGGAATTTCCTCTCCAGCCTTGTTGATCCATTGTGCATACCCAGAGAGCCAAAGTCATTGTAAGGCATCACATTCCCCCTTTCCTGTCAGGCACAAGTCCTTATCTTGCCTGTGTTTGTGCAGGAAATGTAAGCAGGGATGATGTTTTTCCAGCAGTTGAGGACCATCTGTCCTACAACAAACTCATCACCTGCCAGGCTTGTTCAGAACGTCTCTCAATCCATATGTCTTGTGTATCCATGATAAAGAAGAAATATAGGAGCCATTTCTCCTCCCTGTGACCTTCCAAACATGCTGGCATTTAGCCTTGATGCTGATACAGGAATTCTCCAGATTAATATCTGCTTTTCGTTGTGCTGACCCAGTTTGCTTGCAGAGGGGATATTTATTTCTCCCCAGCTTTGAAGGCCTGTACTTTTTTTAGACATTGCATAAGGAATCTATCATCTGCAAATAATTAAAATTAGACACTAGAAATGACATTGTGTTGCTAATGAGCAGATGTGTCTACTTATACCAGTGGAAGAACAGCTGTACACATAAAAAACGCTGCAGCCACCCTAAACCAACATTTGGTATTCTGCTACAGGCCTGGAACTCCATTTGGAGATTAAAGGGAAAAAAATAATCTCTCCCTGTAAAATGTAACCATTTTTATGCTTTGCCTTTACATTTTTTGTAGCTCGCTTCCCTTTATAATTTGAGTGAGATTTGTGAGTCTCAGATTAAAGCACTTTTGTAGTGTATTTCAAATGTTATTAAGAGCCTTGATTGTCTCAGCATTATTACAAGGTGTAACAAAAACCAGTAGAAATATAAAATCTATTGTCACCAGGCATATTAAATATATTCAAAATAGAATTACCAGCCCCTCAGGGAGCCATTCTTGGTCCAATACTCCTCAATATTTTCATTAATGACTCGGAGGATACAGTAAGGAGGATGCTAATTAAATCAGTGGTACAGACATTGCTGGGAGGCTCTTGAAGGAAGGGAATAAAGCACAGTTCTGTGTTGATAAATTAACAAAAGCCATGGAAATCGATGTGCCAGGACACAATAAAGATAAATGTGAGGTGGTTCCTGCAGGGATGGACATTCAAGAGTAGAACTGGGTTGTTTGATAGGAGTCTTTCTGTTGTCTTCTTCTAATTCCTGCTCTTTCCAATGAAATCCCATTGGTGGGACAGTTGATTGATGCTGGCTCATCCCACAAGCAACGAATTTAGTACTCTGCTCAAAACCACCTCCAAAATACCTGTGGCCTGTATTTTTTTTTAAGTAGTAAAGTCTTTGCCAGAGTTGTACTTTGAGAATGCAGCTTCATCTCCTTCCTGAACCAAAATCTTGTGTTTTGTTGCTCCCACTCTTTGTGTTTCTCCAGGAGTAAACAGGCATTAAAAATAAATAGGTGTTATTAGGCTGCTTTGAATCCCCAGAAATTTCAGCTGCCATGCCCTAATTTGTACGTTAGACTCTTCTTATCCATATAAATTAGAATAGACTTTTCCTGACCTATATTTGCAGTTTAGGAGATGATGTTTTCCCTGAATCTTTCTTAATGAAGGGGATTATTAACCAGAAAAGTGCTTGCTGAGGTGGGCTGAACACTTTGAATTTTGAAGTGAGCAGTGCTGAATCAATTCTGGCTCAAGGGCAGAAGTCCTTCTGGGCTCTGAATTCCTTGTTCTACTGCTTTAAGTTCTTTATTTTACACCTGACAAGGATGTGTGGATCATTCCCCAGAACTACTGAAAATGAAAACTCTGGCACTGTGGGAAACATGAATCTGCCTGAGGGAGGTGAGGTTTATCCTGGATATAAGGAAGAATTAGATTATGTATTTTATATATATATATAAAATACAATATCATGTGGGATACAAGAACAAGATGATCTTTAAAGATCCTTTCCAACCCAAACCATTCCATGATGCCGTGGTTCTATCCATGAAGCCGACAGGAATGTGGTGGGATTAACAGCATCTAAATTTTCATGTGTTTGTGAAATTAGGAGAGCGCAACCTTAGAAAATCTGTTTCTGCAGAATTTTTTTGATAGATTGTTCCTAATCCTTAGGCAAGGAAAACAATAGATAAAGTCAAAACAAAGAGATACCAAACATTGTTTTCTTCTTCAAATAATAGTGAATTTACTGTACTTGGGTCTGGAAATCTGAGGCACTGAAGCGTGGCATCATTAATCATAGTTTATGGTGATTATTAGTAGGCTTTTAATCTTTGTTTTCATGTATAATTAGGTACAAGAGGTCAAAGCTGACTCTCCTCTGAACAACAATATTTTCAATGAATGACTGTTTTTCTCTGCCTGCAATTTCCTTGTGCATATTTATAAGAGCACACTTGTCTGTGTTTTGAGAGAGCAGTGTCCCATGAGCTTATCTGCTGATAAAAGCAAATGACAACACTATTATTTTTATTATCACTAATTATTTTTATTACTATTGCAACAGCACCTGGTGGATCAGAGTGGGTTTGGATTCGTAGTGCTGGCAAATGCCTAAATTGAGGCAAGGCACTAATGAACAGCAGATAAACTAAGAAAAAGGAGAAGGCACATGAAGAAAAATAAAGCAAATATGTGTGGTTCCATAGCTGAGCCCATGTGGTAACTGGTCTGATTCCCTGCATTTCTTAATTACATTTTTCCCCATCATCAGTTGTTGTCCAGCTTTTGGTAACATCACATCAAAGTTAATCCCTGAAGAAAATCAGCAATGGGGGCCTGATTCTGATGCCCCAACAGAAATGCCTTTGCCATATCAAATGCTTTTTGGGTATTATTCCCATTTTGCAGCAGTTAGAAAATGTGGAGCTCATTTCTGCCCTCTGTCATGTCCTCCAATCTCTTCCACACATCCCTGCTGCATGCATTTTATTTCACATTGAAGGCTATCAAGATCTCCAGGCAGTCTTGTCTCACCAGCACAGCCAGGAGGGATAAAGGCTGAGCTAAATCCACTTGAATTTAGATGTTTCCATGGGCATGGAGTGGCTCAGCTCCCACAGGCGTGGGAAGAGCTGGTCAACACAGTTGACTCAAATGAGGAATCAATGTTTGGTCAGTTTTTGTTGCCTAAACAAAACCTCAATTCCAGCTTCACCAATAAATAATGATAAAAATTTCATTCCCTTCCCATGTTCATTGAATCACAGCATTGTCTGAGTTGGAAGGGACCTTAAAAACTAGCTCATCCCACCCCCTGCCATGGTCAGGGACACCTTCCGCTGTCCCAGGTTGCCCCAAGCCCTGTCCAACCTGGCCTTGGACACTTCCAGGGATCCAGGGGCAGCCACAGCTTCTCTGGGCACCCTATGCCAGGGCCTCATCACCCTCAGAGGGAGCAATTCCTTCCCAATATCCCATTTATCTTTGCCTGCTGGCAGTGGGAAGCCATTCCCTGTGTCCTGTCCCTCCATCCCTTGTCCCCAGTCCCTCTCCAGCTCTCCTGGAGCCCCTTTAGGCCCTGGAAGGGGCTCTGAGCTCTCCCTGGATCCTTCTCCTCTCCAGCCTGGACATTTCCAGCTCTCCCAGCCTGGATCCAGAGAGGCTCCAGGCTTTGGAGCATCTTTGTGGTTTCCTCTACAGTTTCTCCAGCAGGTTGAAGTTCATCCAGCTCCCAAACAGATTTTTAAGAGAAAGTACCTCTGAAAAAGCCTAATATATGTTTATGAGAGAAAATGTCTACAATCCTGCCTAAACCAAATAATTTAACTTTTGATTAAAGTGAAGTCAAATTGATTAAGGCAAAAGTCCCCTACAATAAGTTTAGTGCCATTAAGGATGATTTATATGCATAATTCGCTGTTCTATTCATCTGTTCTGTGCGCTACTGGTAAATATGAATTTTCAATTAATAACTAGAAATGGATTAACACTTTTGCCTGCCAGTGATACTTGAGGCAATACTTGAGCTTTGTTACACTTATCCAAAACAAATATTTGTGGATTTTTTTTCTGGGTTCAGGTTGATGATGTACTTCCTTCAAAGGTCAAAGAGCATTCAAAAATCCATTTATACATTGTTATCTCTGAGGGAATTCATAAATAATGAATATACAGGGAAATTTTCTTCTAAACCAAGTCTTTCTGGAGAATTTCTAGTTTTTAAAAATATGGATAAAATGTTTGAAGTGTTAGAGGAGCAATATTGCTAGTGCTATATGGATTACAGAATAGTTGGGTTGGAAAAGACCTCAAAGATCTTTTAGTGCCAAAAGAGGACCAAAACCAGAGTTTCCTCCTTGACACTAAAAACTGCGTATATCGAAAACTTTCTAAACCTTGTTGACAGTGTATTATGTACAAGCTCATTAGTTCTTTTAAACCTCCTGAAGAAACTATTTTCTATGTAATTCATACTTCCTGCACCACAGCACTTTGAAAATCATCCAGAACTCTCAATGCACAGCGCTGTAACGAAATTCTTTCCTATTAACATTTTTCTCCTTTAATCATGTGCCATAAAGAGTTTTACTTTCCCCTGGCAACTTTTAAGCTGTATGGATGTAATCATTAGAGTGAGTGATGACATCAAGCCAGGCTGACATGGTGCCATTGATTTTTACTAAATAATGATATGATGAGCTAGAAGAAGGAGTTTTATTAGTCTTAACTCAGCAAGGATTGATTGGGGAGAAGAAAATGACCAATCCGTATCTTAGGTTGCTGCAGGTATAAGAAAATAAGTGACAGCTGCAGAAAAGTCTATAAATCATGGGAAAAATTATGATAAAAATAAGAGCTATGAACTGCCCTTTAAAATTTCACTGGATGGCAGAGAAGAGTCGAAGAGACCTCAGCCATTTATCTCCATTATGCCTGGGATCCTCCGAGAATAGCAAAGTTGACGGATGATGCCATTACCTTTTTTTTATTATTTTTAAATGGAGGGAAGATAAGGAGTGGTGTATAAGTGTTACTTTCAAGTCATTAGAGGGTTGAGTCTCTGAAAGAATTCCTTGATTTAGCTAATAAAATAAAGTGTCTTTTGCTTTAGCTTTCTGTAGGTAATGTATTAAACATCGACTTTTTGGAAACAAATCTGCTTGTTTGCAGTTTCCGAAGGAAAAAAAATAGTAGTGGGAAATACGTTTTTTATTAATCAGAGAATCACAGAATGGTTTGGGTTGGAAAAGAACTTAAAGATCATCTAATTCCACCCCCTGCCCTTGAGCAGAGACACCTTCCACTATCCCAGGTTGTTCCAAGTCTTGTCCAACCTGGCCTTGGGCACTTCCAGGGATGGGGATTCCATATTCCAGTCCATATTCTAGTCATTCAAACCAAAGGAGAGCCAGAATGTATTGCTTTGATGCCAAAGAATGTGAAGAAGACCAAAACTAAGCCATTCTTACCCAGGTGCATCATAAGATACCAAAGTGTTGGTAAGAAAGGGATTTTTAGAGCCATTTCTTTGCCTATTATCTACAGGTTGGCAAATATCAGCTTTCCCAGTAACAGTGTCAGTCTCAACCTGGGAATTGTTCCTTTGACAGGATCTGGGAGCTCATCACAGCCCCCTCTTCTCTCCAGCCACCATCCTCTCACCACAAATTTCCATTTCATATACAATAGAGCTCAGCTCTTGAGGGCTTTTTGTGGTTAATTGGTGCTCTGGGCTCTGCTGGCACAATGAGGACATTTTATGTTCTCTAGAGTGGTCAGGGCTGAGCTCTGCGGAGATGCTTTGGTCAGCCAGAGGGAAATTCCTGAATATGATCCATGCCCAACATCTGAACACATTTGGAGCTGCAGATGCCCTCATCTACTCTGGTTCTCCAGAGACAAGAGCTTGCAATGACAGCCCAGTGCTCACACAGGATCTGGGCTGTTGGATTTTGGACTATTTTACACTTTGGCACCACACAACCATATCTAAACTCCACATATTTTTGTCTTTTGCCAGAGAAGTGCAAATTCTCTGCTTTTCTCTCTTGTTCTAAAATCAACCTCTCTATCAAAGCATCGCTTTGACAAGAGGATTTCTGGCTGTTCCCAGCACATCACCCAATTTTCTTTGTTTCAGGCCTCAGCACTGAGTGCCAGGCTGTTACCTCAGAGGTCTGTTTGTTCCTGTTCCTGCTGGATGTGTTCCTGATCACCTGGTCAGGGACACAGGGTTTGCCTTTTCCAGTCTCTGTCTTGCCCCACTGATATTACTGAAATATATCTGGATGAGAACAATTCCATCATGGAAAGGATTGTCCAGCCCTGGCACAGCTGCCCAGGGCAGGGGTGGAATCCTCATCCCTGGAGGAGTTGAAAATCCACGTGGATGTGGCACTTGGGGACATGGGTCAGTGGTGGCCTTGGCAGTGCTGGGGGATGGTTGGACTTGGTGATCTCTGAGGCCTTTTCCACCCTCAGTGATTCTCTGGTTCCTCAGGGTTAATACATTTTCTTACCAATTTTGAGAAGTAACCTGTTTTTCAGCTCAGTCCTGAACGAAAGGGAGGTTCAGGTCCTGCTGACAGATTTCCCTGTTATCCTTGAGGAAAAGACTGATCTCCTGAAGCTACCCTAAAAACCGTCCCTAAACTGTCAGATTTTGCACATGGCAGGGAGTGGGACTGGGTGATCTTCAGGGTCCCTTCCAACCCAAACTGTTTTATGATTCTATGAAAATGTATTTCCTTAAAGTGAAGCCCTCAGGAATGGAATGTGGCTTTAGGTGCATTGTTCAAGAGATAAGTGCTCTTTGTTGCTTGGATGTTGTCTCATTTCCCACTTAGATTTTGGATACTTGGGCTTTCAATTGCCCTTCCAAGTTAAACAACTTTGGCAAGACTGAAGAGCCTCATTTCTCTGTTCTTTTTTTTTTTTTTCTTTTTTTTCCTCTGGAAATGTATTTTTAATTTAGAGTCAGTTCTCCTCTTAACATTCTCTTCAATAAATTAATTAAGCTTACTGGCTCCCGATACTATGTCATGGTGGCACATGCAGATATTAAATAATCTGAATTTTTCACTCAGAGCACTGTGTACTGAGCTCATACCAAACTTACCCTCCTAAATTCATGCTGGAAGCCAGCACCCTCTGTAGTGATCCTCCACTTTGGGAGATTTTTGTAATCTCCCTAGTTGGTTGTTAAACAGTTTGTTAAGCAATAAATAGATTTGCAGAATGTTAATGCTTAAGCTCAAGGATCAATCAGCATTAACATATTCTGGCAAAACTAAAGCTTTCCTGGACTGTCCTCATTTTATCCCAAACTTGGCTTTACCAGAGCTCCCTGCCATCCTGGAAGAACTTCCAAAGGAATGAGCAAAATATCCTCTGGTGGCACTTACCACTATTAAGTATTGATGAAGAACATTGTTATTGTTTTTATTGTAATAGTACATTTTAACAGCTAAAAAATAACCCAAATCATTAGAAAATTCCAAAAGATGTTTTGGAATCAGATTCTTTAATGCAACTGTTGGTCATTGAATGGAATTTTCAACCTTATACATATTTTAAAATATTCTTGTGTCTTGTTGTTCATAAATATTTCAGGCAGTTTTTGTTTGTTTGTTGTATTTCCCTTTAAATCATTTTTTTGTTGCCCTGGGGAGTCCAAGAGGGATAAATCCATGATTTAATGAGGATTAGTGAGTTGATGGCATCTTTTCCCTCCAGTACCACAGGCTCTTTCTCCACCCTCTGTCCTTTGCCAGGAGGATATCAGGACATCCATTTCCTTTTCCAATCTCCACAATCCTGACAATTGATGGGAATCCTCAGAGGGGCTTTGGCAGCCTGGTGGCAATCCTAACACCAACCCTGATGATTTCCAATTTGTCTAGGAGTGCAGCTTTTTGGGAGGACTCTGTCTGGTGGTGTGGATGAACTTGGAGGAGTGAAAAAGTTGGAATTTCTTAAGCAAAGTCAAAATTAACACATTTCATTCCAGCAAAGCGTAAAGTTGGGTTCTTGGACACAAAACTGGGAAGAAGGGGAGAAAGGCAGTGATAAAAAAGCTGCCAGTGCAGCTGCAAAAGTGCATGTCCAGATAATTCTTGATGCTAAAGCTGCTCTGAGGCTGTTGTTTGAGTTTAGGGAATGATCCAGAGCAAAGCTGGCTGGAAAGAATGGGAATGGGAATGGGAATGGGAATGGGAATGAGCAGTGGCTTCCCAGGAATGCAACACCAAACCAAATCTGGGCCGGTCACCTGAGGGGACAGTTGTCACCTCTCTGCTTTGGCCCAGTGTTTTTTAGCTTTGCAGGGAGAATCCATCCCATATTTTGCAAATTTTTCCATGAAATACTTCATACACCAGGTCTTTTGAAGGGGTTACATGTATCAACAGAAATATCACAAAATCATGGCGCCAAAATTGCCCATCCAGCCTGGTCTTGAACTCCTCCAGGGATGGGGAGTCCACAGGCTCTCTGGGCAGCAGTCCCTAAAATAACTATTTTTCTCCAAAAGTATTTTATGCCTTTCTGCCATTAAGCTGTATTCCACAGCACAAGAAAGATTATAAGCACTTGATAAAATCAACAATTTTTTGGTAACCCTTTGCATGGTTCAAAATCAATTTTTTAAGAATGCCATGATTACAGTGACTGCAGATTAATTTTTTAAGGTCTGACATCTGTATTTGACTATTATGTGATGGAACAAAATTGTAAAATGCTCATATTTCATTTTCATGGCATTTAAAAGGAGATATCAGCATTGAATCCCTTCAGGACTCTTTAACCAAAGACTTGGACTTCCTAAAACTCCCTGCTGAGTGTGCATGGCAGAAACTGTGCTAGTCCAGCTGTGTGTAACATCCCGAATTTCTGGGAGGTGTCCCATGGCAGGGGGTTGGAATGAGATGAGCTTTAAGGTCTCTCCCAACCCAACCCACGCTGGGATTCTGTGGAGTGGGGGTGTTTTGGACTTCTCCCAGCCCCCAGGGAGGGAGGGAAGCTGATCCCCCTGCGTTGTGTCCCCCCAGGGATGCGGCAGGGGAACGACGTCGGCACTCAGTATCGCTCGGCCATCTACACCTTTTCCCAGGAACAGATGGAAGCTGCCCTGAGATCCAAGGAAGAATATCAGAAGGTAACACTGGGCAGGGGGTGGAATTGCTTCCCCTGTGAGCACAAGGTCACAGATGTCAGCAATTAACATAAAATCACTCCTCCTGTGTTGCACTCTCCACGGTGCTGTTGCAGCTCCTCAGTCTAATGCCCAACTTGCATGATAATATCTTTAAATTCCAACTTCTAGGAATTTTTTTTGTGTGTGAGTCATTTTATAACCATGCAGAAAGAGAAATAGTTCCTTGTTCAGAGATATCTTGAGTCTCTTCTACAGATATATGTAATGTGGGTTTACCAGAACAGAAATCTGTGATCTTAAAACTATTCAGTCTTCTCTGGACCCCAAACCCTGAAGGATGAACCCGAAATCCAGATCCAAAAGTTCCTGAACACTTCTGGTGGGTAATTGAGCTGGATAACTGAGGATCACCCACCTGATGTTTCTGAGATGCTTCTATGAAGCCTTTCCATAAATGTCTTGGCTGAGATGTGACAGCCTGTGACTTACTGAGAGTATTTGTTGTGACAAGGATTTGTGTGTGAGAACATTGACCAATTCCCTTTCTTAGACAGAATTTTTTCCTGTTTTCTGGGGAAGATGCATTCTGTCTCTTCCCTGCCACGTTGTTATTTAAGTGAAGGCAGAGGGATTAGTATCCTGCAGTGTTGTTGCACTGTGGTGCTGCCCAGTGCTCTGCAAAATCCAGATTCTGCAGCAGAAAAATATTAAATTATTCTAATTTATATGAAAAAAAACCACTCACCTGGGACACCAGGGCAGTAAACTTAAGTAGTACCAAAAGACAATCAGTGTTCATTATATTTAGTTATATAATCACCTCACTGGTGTTATATTAAAGAACCAGGAGTTTTGGTGTATATTTGATGTTAAAAGTAAAAAGCTCTTTTTACATCAGCCAGAAGGTCCCAAAAGGCAGCAGTTTGTTTTTCACCAGTGTAGGTATGACTGGGTGAACTCCTAGCACTGGTTCCTACTTGCAATTGGAGTTATTTTGAGTGCAAAGAGGTGCTCAGGACTGCAGGTAAGTGATTTCCAGATCTGTGACAACTGTGTGTGTAAATGAAGTGCTCAGTGACTTGTATTTGTTTCTGATGGGGCTAAGTCACTCTTGCAGGTGTTTATCTGGTGGTTTTGGAAGACATTTATTATTCAAAACTTCTTTTTACTCATTATTTACCTTACATCCACTGCTTTTCAAAATTCCTTTTATTCCTTTCTTTTATCATCTGCTGACCAATATCACCCTGCAAGTCTTACAGTTTTAATTTGCTTTCCCAAGTCTATTATCCTCTGCTGTTATTTGTCATTAAATAAATACTGACATGAGAGCAAAATTGCCGTGTGTGAGATTGCAATGTGATATTACAGAAATTTCCATCATCAAATAGATTTCCTTAATGGCACCATTTAAAATTTACCTACTTTGAAAAGTGTGTGTAATTAGTACATTTGTATAATTAGGCACAACTGTAAGTGAGCACATGTAGAGTTTGTTTTTGCACTGAAGTGGGGAAGGAAGGGACGGTGTTGCCAGCTAAGGAAACCCAGCAAATATGCACTGAAATTCCTTAGGGATGTGTGTTTCCCATGTATTATTAACAACAATATTTCCAATATTATCTACTGGGGTATTGCAGGAGCAGTGGAATGGTTGTGTGGGAAACACACTGAGCAAACAATTTGTTCAGGAATCCCTTTTCATATTAAATGCTGTGCATTCCATTATTTTAATGTAAATGTAATACAGCCACTTTCCTTATTATTGCAGCAATTTAAAATAAATATCAAGCTTTTCTGGCAGTGACACATGCCAGATAATCATGGATAAAAATGTGGGAAAGGCACAATTTTTCTGTGATAAGCAGTGGTGCCTGCAGCAAGGGAGGAAGGACTGACAAATATTACAATAACTACAGTGTGCATGGGTGTCTCCAGCGCTTTTTGGCCCTGTAAAGGAAGAAAAATAAGATCCGAATGTCATTTATTATTTTTGTTAACTGAATAATTGTGCATGTGCTCTTAGATGTGGTTTGAGCTGAGGGCCTGAAAGAGCCCTAAAAGTGGCCTTCAACCAGAAAATGATGGGTTTGCTACATGAGGTTTGGGTTTTTTTCCTAACTGGCTCCTGGTGTCCAGGGAACAAAGCTGAGGAAGGGTCTGGAGCACCAGGAGGGGCTGAGGGAGCTGGGAAGGGGCTCAGCCTGGAGAAAAGGAGGCTCAGGTGGGACCTTGTGGCTCTGCACAGCTCCTGACAGGAGGGGACAGCCAGTGGGGTCAGGCTCTGCTCCCAGGGAACAGGGATGGGATGAGAGGGAACGGCCTCAAGCTGTGCCAAGTTGTGGTCTAGATTGGATATTAGGGAAAAATTCTTCACAGCAAGGGTGAGCAAGCATTGGAATGGGTTTCCCTGGTCTGTGGTGGATTCTCCATCCCTGAGGGATTTAAAAGTTTCATGGATGTGGTAGTTGGGGACATGGATCAGTGGTGGCCTTGGCAGTGCTGGGGGATGCTTGTATTCAATGATCTCAGATCTTTTCCAACCTCAGTGATGCTGGGATTCAATTTTAAGTGGCAATAATCAGATTTATTACGAGGCTGTGAGTAAGAACCTCGGGCTACCCCGAGCCCAGGTATCCTGCAAGGTCACGTCTATTTTAAGTTGTGGAACTTGTTGCTGATTGCTGCAGCTGCTTTGAGAGCTGAGAAGTGGCAGTAGAGCACTGAATTCACATCAAGCCATGGGGCTGGAGCTGCTCAGGGAGCTGAGTGCAGGAGTCAGAGTCAGCTCCTGGTGACAGAGACTGTAATACAATAGTGCTGCTGCTAAATGGTGACACAATGGAAGTGTAATCAGAAAACATCAAATGAGGGCCAAGCCTTGGTGAAACCACTGTGAATGAGCAGTTTTGCCTGAAGCTGAGGGTTTTTTAATACAGGTGAACCTGAGGTTACTCAATTTTCAAGACAGTTGCTCAGCTGGGTTTAGTTTTCAAATGAATTATCAAGGCAATTGTAATCCAGAGAGCGAAATCAGGGTGGGAAGAAGTTTTTATTCATTTTTATTTTCAGAATCAGACCTTGCAGTTGTTTTGTCAAGCACTAGCACTGGCTTTTAAGGTAAGAATACACTGAGTGCCTCCCTTTCATGGAATCACAGAATGTTTTGGGTTAGAAGGGACCTTAAAGATCATCCATGGGCAGGGACACCTTCCACTATCCCAGGTTGCTCCAAGCCCTGTCCAGCCTGGCCTTGGACACTTCCAGGGATGCAGGGGCAGCCGCAGCTTCTCTGGGCCTCACCACCTTCACATCCAAGAATTCCTTCCCAAAATCCCATCCATCCCTGCCCTCTGGCAGTGTGCAGCCATTCCTTGTGTCCTGTCCCCCCATACCTTGTTCCAAGTCCCTCTCCAGCTCTCCTGAAGCCCCTTTAGGCCCTGGAAGGGGCTCTGAGCTCTCCCTGGATCCTTCTCCTCTCCAGGGGAACACCCCCAGCTCTCCCAGCCTGGCTCCAGAGCAGAGGTTTTGGGTGGATGCATTCCATGGAATAAGGAACACAATAAATTAGCAGAAGATGCAGCAATCCCTGCAGCACAGCACTTTAGCAGACACTGGGAAGCTTCCATCAGCTTTCTGTGATAGGATGTGAGAACAAACTAACTAAATGATCAGGTGCAAAAATAAGACCTTTACATTTGGTATTTGGGAAAGAGATTGAAAAGCTGGGGTTTCCCAAAGCATTCCAAAATCAATGAGCTTTGGAGCAGCAACCTGCAAAGGGGGTGAAATGGTCAGGATTGTGTTTGTCAAAGCTGGAGGAAGGACTCTTTACAGACCTCTGGGATCTGCAGTTCTGAGTGGTTAATTCCATGAAGGAATGCCTGGCTGTGTTTTATCTGACGTGCTGTGTGAATTCAGAACAAGCTTTGCCTGGGAGATGGTTTTTCATGTGATTTTTGGCTGGGAGAAATTAAATAGCTCTTTTAAAATGAGATTGTTTTTATTAAAGCAATACAATAGTCAATAAAAAAATAACACCTGCTTACTCCTCTCCAAATTATGTCTAATTCAGAGCTTTATGTGTCAAATTATCTCTGCTTCACTCTGCTGTGAATGGCAACAACTTGATTCCTGATTGATGGTGGTGGCTCTTGTGGAGACAAGCAAAGCTGATCTGATAAGCTGAGCCATTCTTTGGATTGTAATCACTTTTCTGTGCTGCAGAGATACTCTTTGTATGTTCATCCCTCTCAGAGAAAGCTGCGTTTGGCTATGGATGAGGAGGTTTTGTGTGAGCAGTTGTGAACTCTTTTCATGTTACTGTAACTGCAGAAAATTTGACTTTGCCACTCTGATAAAATTCAGGAACCTCACATCGGGAAAATCTCTCAAAACTAATCCTAATCCATTTCTTGATGACAGTGGCAGCAAAATAAAAGCATTAATAGCATGAACTTAGGGTGAACTTGTGGATTTGTCTACCTGGACTTCAGCAAAGCCTTTGACAGCATCTTCCATGGCTTATTCCTGGAAAATCCAGCAGCCCATGGCCTGGGCAGGTTCCCCCTGGGCTGGGTTAAGAACTGGTGATGGCTGGGCACAGGGAGTGCTGGGGAATTGATGCTGCACTTGGTGCCAACAGCCCCGTGCAGCTCCAGGCTGGGGGAGAGGGGCTGGAAAAGGCCCTGGGGGTGCTGCTGATGTGAGCCAGGTGTGCCCAGGTGGACCAGAGGCCGGTGGCACCTGGGCTGTGCCAGCTCTGGGGTGGCAGCAGGGCCAGGGCAGTGCTGTCCCCTGGGCTGGGCACCTCCAGTGCTGGGGACAGCTCTGGGACAAGGACATGGAGGGGCTGGAGCATGTCCAGGGCAGGGAACAGAGCTGGAGAAGGGGCTGGAGCACCAGGAGGGGCTGAGGGAGCTGGGAAGGGGCTCAGCCTGGAGAAAAGGAGGCTCAGGGGGAACCTTGTGGCTCCGCACAGCTCCTGACAGGAGGGGACAGCCAGGGGAGTCAGGCTCTGCTCCCAGGGAACGGGGACAGGAGGAGAGGGAACGGCCTCAAGCTGTGCCAGCGGAGGTTTAGTTTGGACATCAGGAAGAATTTCTTCATGAAAAAGGTGATTAGATGTTGGAAGGGGCTACCCAGGGAGGTGGTGGATTCCTTAAAGCCCATTTCATTCCCCCCCTTGCCATGGGCAGGGATACCTCCCACAGTCCCAGGTTGCTCCAAGTCCTGTCCAGCCTGGCCTTGGACACTTCCAGGGATGGGCATTCCCTGAGGCAGAGAAGTGCCACCATCCCATCCTGCTACTATTCCTGTTCCCCAGGAATGCAGCACATAGTGCTTGTTTTTATTAATGCTGAGAAAAGCAAGGGTTTTATAGCTTTCAATTCTGCATTTATTGTCTTCACTTGATAAAGGCTGGGCATTTCATTTGGCCCTCTGACTGTTGCAAATACAACTTATCCTGTATTTGGATTTAGAACCAGGAAGAGCAGGATGAAACCCGAATTTATATTTTGCAATAATTTTTTTCATCTGGGAGGTCACCGGGGGTCACTGAAGGAGCCGTTTGCTTTATTGCACTGGGAATGTGAAGTTTATATTGGACATTTAAACTAATGCTAGAAATTGCCCTGTAATAAACGAATGTAAATGTCAACTGGATTTGACTCAAAGAGTGGGTTGTAAATAAAACATTTCTTGCTTTGTGTGGCTTGCCCTGTTCAGCCTGCCATTAATGTAAAAACATGCTGGATTTGTGTAGACATCCCATTTTCATGTCCTTAGGCAGATGAATTCTCAATCTCCAGGGCAGAGCCTCATGTTGCTTCAGAAAATGAAGATTTAGAGGGCTGAGCTGTTGTTTGAGGGGTCCTGCCCTGTGTGACCTGGCCTCCAGCTGGGCACAGCTCTCCTGTAGGTCCTGGATCATCCCAGTGCCTAGGAAAAGTAGTGGAATGTGCCCTGATGCCAACACAGAGGTTAAATCCCTTCCCATCAGCCTGGAAATGTTTTCAGACATAGTTCAGTGGTATCTGGGATCCTTCTGAAGAGCTTCTAGTCCAGGCTTTTGAATTCCTTGATCTTGATTATGCGTCTGTTGCAGCATTCTGAAAGTGTCACGAGCACATTAAATGTCAGGTGCATAAATGTGATAATGACCTTAATAATGGTGGTTTAAGTGAACACAGGATTTACAGGGAACAGGATGGAATTCCTTTTCTTCAGGAAGCTCTCAGGGAGTTTAGTTTAGCTGAGAGATTAGTTATGGGGAGGACAGGATAAAAGAGAAAAAAGTCAAGGTAAAAGGAACATGATGGTCATTAGCTGGTGCTGTTCTTGTTCTCTTTGGGTTAAACACAGCCCTTAAAACTGACCTAAGGAAAAATTTCCAGGAAATAAACCTGAGGAATCATCTCCAGATGTGTTCAGTCTCATCCTGTGTGAAAGTGTTGTGTCTTAATTCTGCTTTGCTCTTTGGATCCATCCATGTCCAGATGAAGGATAAAATTTGAAGTGGGAATCTCTGCATGGACTGAGAGGGGGAGAGAGATTGGCCTGGTTTAAGGTTTCCGTTCAAATTTAAAAAATGTGAAAAAGCCTTTTTTTTAAGTGACATTTCTAATTAGCACGGGAGCATTACTTCTGCTCTCCAAACAGTTTGTTCATCTCTAGTGCTGAGCTGTGGGATCCAAAAACACTCCTCAAACCTCATTTTCTCAGGGACAGAAGTGTGCCTGAGCCAGGATTCAAATGAATGCTCATGGAACACTTTCCCACTGTTTACCCAACTCTGAAATACAAAGCAAAAAATGTATCGGAGCATGATGACACTTCAGGAAGTTCTGAGTTCCACAAAGCTCTCATGTGGAAATGACAGATACTCAACATTTATAAAATATCCTGCTCAGGCCTCTGGATATGGACATAGGAGGGTCCACTTAAACACTCAGGTCCCCGTGATTTGATAACCAGATGGTTGATAGCCAATTGTGTTGACAATTCATCCCTGCTGAAGTTGTTTTCCAGCTGATGTTGCTGTTTTCTTAAATAACTCTCAAGATTCCCTCAGAGGACCCAGTGCAGATCACCAAAAGCTGCAAATCCAGAGCAACACCATTCAAATCCATGGAATTACTTTGGATTTCCAGTAATGCAATTGAGACAAAAATCTGGCCCCGGAGTTTTGTTCCTCTCAGTATTTGTGTTGCCCAGAGAACTGTCATAGGATTGTGTGTTTTATTTTCTGTATGAAGTGTACATCAAAGAGAACTCTCAGCTTTGGGGAAAACAAGTCAATACTTCCTGGAAGGAAAAATCAGAGGATGTTTAGCCAGCAACATTGTCATGTCTGGTTTGATCTCATGATCTTTTTCCATCAAGTGTTTTTTCTCCTTTATTGACTTCCACAGATCTCTTGTAGACTGATCTTTCCTTTTGTTTTATCATGAAATCACAGAATCCCAGAATGGTTTGGGTTGGAAGAGACCTTAAAGCCCATCCCATTCCACCCCCAGCCATGGGCAGGGACACCTTCCACCATCCCAGGTTGCTCCAAGCCCTGTCCAGCCTGGCCTTGGACACTCCCAGGGATCCAGGGGAAGCCACAGCTTCTCTGGGAACCCTGTGCCAGGGCCTCCCTGCCCTCACAAGGAAGAATCTTCTGACATTTGATGTTTTCCCTCATTCTTTTCTTCCACATTTTCCCCAGTCCTCAGATTTTCCCATTTTTTCCCTCAGGCCTGTGTTTCTGAAAAAAAAAACTTCCCTCTTTTTTATCCTTGCAGACAAAGACAAACTTGTATTTTTTTTCTAGCTGACACTTATTAGTTGTCATTTACTCGCTGGGTCTGAAAGTGAATCCAACTACCCAACATAAAGTGGACAAAATATTTCCTCTTCCTGCTGCCTAGAGCATCCCAAGACACCTGCTAGGGCAGGGCCATGGAGTTTTGTGCAGGAAGGGTCATCAAAGACTAAGAAATCACTTTCAGTGATTCCCTGCTTCAAGCCCCAGTATTAAACCCAGTATTTAATCCTGACCTTTCCCCGAGCAAGCAGCCTCCTATGGATTTTTTGGGTTAATGTATTTCCATTGTGGCTTCTCCTTTCTCCTGTGCTTTGGTTATTTTTAGTTGGCTCGGTTAAACCAGGTCTCTTTCAAGTTTTAAAGGAGTTGTATTTAAAGTGTTCACAGAAGAAAAAAACTGTTTTACACATCAAGACCCTTTGTGAGGTGGTGGAGAAGGGCAGGAGGAAGAGCTGTATCCAGACAATGGGTGAGGGTGGAATTTTGGATTTTTTCAGGGAAGCTATGGAGGCAATTTGAGATTTAACTCCATTCCAATGATTCTCAGTGGTCCAGGGCAGTAACTCTGACCTTCATGTGATCTCCCAGTTTTACCAGCACTAATTTTAAATTTATTTCTAAGCCTTGATCAATTCATAACAACCCTGGTGAACGTCCGTCTTAATCCAGTTATCATTCCCTGTATCAATACAATTTTGCACTTCTTTTTTTAATTAAAATAATTTTATGATACTTAATCAAACACAAAATGTTCACTGCATTGGATCTGCAAATTTTCCGGTGTCAGCTGAACTTGTAATAGCATCAAAGACAGATGTTGGCTTTATATTTGACCTGTTTTCTACAAAAACATTGATTGGCACTAATTATATCCACTATCATTTGAATGTTATTTCTTTTTTTTGGGAGGTGGGTTTTTTGTTTGTTTACTTGGTTTGGTTTTGTTTTTTTGTTTTTTTTTTTTTTTTACCCATGTACAATTTGGCCCAGTGTTGCTTGTGTTGTCTTATTTTCCCTTTTGACGTGCTCAGGGAACTGCTGCTCATTCCCTCTTCTAAAATTTTCAATATTAACCATGTACTGATTATGTGAAACCCACATTTTCCTTAAAAAGCAAAAACATTAGACAAATTTGGCTTTATCGGCCAGTGCTTCATGCTGAAGAACACCCAAACTTAAAGGTTTTTGCACTCCTTAAAGATATTTTCTAGATATTTCTAGATAATCTAGATTTTTTTTTTAATATGGAAAGCACAATAATTAAATTTATATATTTATTTATTAAGTATTTAATAGATTCAGTTGTATTATCACAAATGGCTGAGTGGCTGTCCTAGAAATTTAGAAAAATCAGTTTTGTTCAGCAATGAGAACTTTCGGTCCAAACCATGAAGTTTTGTGGAGATTAAAACACCCAAAGAAAAATTCTGGAAAAAAGAAAGAGGAGCTGAAAAATTGCAGTGAGGGATTGTAGCATCACTCCCCCTTCTCCACACACACATACACAAATGTGCACTTTTAACATCATCATCATTTTATTTTCTGTAATATTTTTTATTTTTATCTCAATCAGCTAATTATATCCTGGGTGGTGATTTTTCATCCGGCTCTTCTTGCCATTCTATGTATGTGGCTGCTATTTTATGTGCCAACAATCCTAGGAAATATATTTCCCCATTATCCCGTGATATATTATCATAGGAAAAACCTTCAGTGTGAAATTAGGGGGTTTTCCAGAGCTGGAGAAATCCTGATTTCTTTCATTGCCCTCTAGTGGGCTCGAGCTCCTCTGCAAGGGCAGGGAACAAGGAGCTTTCCCCTTCTCTTTGTGCCACACAAACCATCAGGTTTTCTGTACTTTCAGTTATTTGTCCATATTTGTGTGATTCCTGGAGCCTCATTTCATGGATCAGATGCAGCAGAATTATCCTGCTGGGGTTTATAAATTACGACAAAAAGAGGATTCTGTGCTTTGTGTGTTTTGCTGTGGGAAGCGGGAGATGGGCATTTCCCGAATGGACATTCCCCAAGTGAGTTTTGGAAAGGAACGCCTGTAGATGTTGAGTTGTCATTGAAATATTTACAATCTGGAGAGGTAGATATCAGGTTTTTATAGTTTTCTGCTGTTGTAGCTGTGTTGAATTGTGAATTCATCCCACACTCCTGCTGAAGGAGGGCTTGGAAATTGATCCATCCCATTTATTTGTAATTTATCATAGAATCCTAGAATGGTTTGGGTTGTTGGGCCCTTCCAGGGATCCAGGAGCAGCCACAGCTTCTCTGGGCACCGTGTGCCAGGGCCTCCCTATGCTCACAGCCAGGAATTCCTTCCCAATACCTCATCCATCCCTGACCTCTGGCACTGGGAAGCCATTCCCTGTGTCCTGTCCCTCCAGGCCCCTGAGGCAAAGAAATTAATTTTGAACAGTAAGATCAAAGGAAATCAAACACAAACAACCAGACTGGTTGTTATTATTTTTTATTTTAAGTTAGAAAACAATTTACAAATTTATAGTATATCATCATGTATTATGGCTTGCTGCTCTTAAAAAATGAGTGACTTTTTGATGTAAAATCCCTTTTTAATATATGTTGGCTTCACACAAAGTTGTATTTCTGCACTGTCCTGGAAAGAGAGGAGGGGAAGAAGCTCTAAAGGGCATTTTGGAAATGACAGCATAATTCTGTCTAAGATACTTGGGATAGGTCAGGCATTAATTTACATGATGAGGAAATCGCAGTGTTCATTAGAGAGCAGAGCATCAGGGAGTCAAGCACCTGTGCAAGAGGCAAGAGCAGGGTTGTTTAGAATCATGGAATCATGGGATTGTTGAGGTTGGAAAATCCCTCTGAGATCATCCAGTCCAACCATCCCAGCACTGCCAAGGCCACTGATCCATGTCCCCAAGTGCCACATCCACAGGTATTTTAAATCCCTCCAGGAATGGGGACTCCACCACTGCCCTGGGCAGCTGTGTCAGGGCTTTTTGTGAAAGAAATCATTCCTGATATCAAATTTTAACCCCCCTGGTGCAGCTTAAGGCCATTTCCTGTTGTCCTGTGTGATGGATTCACCTTTCACAAACGATGGCTCTGTGCCCCCTGATGTGATGGGAGTCACATTTCCTGCCTTCCAGCGGACTGGAATTTCTCTGGTTTGCCAGGATGCTGGGAAATGATGGAATGTGGCTCAGGGAGTGCTTCTGGCAGCTCTCTCAGCATCTTTGGGTGGATCCCATCCCACCCCATGGGCTTGTCTTAGAGGTGTAGCAGGTTGATGACAGCCTTGGGTTATGGGATTAATTCTGCTCCTTGTTTCTCTCTGGAGAACAACTGCTCTGACTTTTAAACACTGAGGCAAAGAAGGCATTAAGTACCCCCACCTGCTCCTCATCCTTTGCTGCTCCATTCCCCCTGCATCCAGCAAAGGGTGGAGATTTGTACGTCCGTGTTTGCAGATGTGCATTGAGAGCAGCAGGGAGAAAAATCCTGCAGCTTTGCACTTCAGGAATGACTCACTCCCTCTGGTGGGAACATTTCATTCTGAATGTGTGAAGCTGCTTTCCCTCCTCCTCCTCCTCATCCTCCTTTTCCTCCTCCTCTTTCTGCATCTACCCCCCTCCCCACATTCCCATTGCTGCTGCTCCGTGTGTGACATCTGCTCCTTGTGCTGCAGAGCAGCACTCTGGTTTCTATGGTAGCTGCTGTAGCCACTGGACCCATGGACTGGGAGGGAGACGAGGAAAAAAAATGCTCCAAGTGGCCAAATTCAGGTGCAGGATGTCCATTGTCCCTTGGTCAGAGGGCTGGGATGTTTTGGGAGAGGGAGTCCCAAGGGTGGCAGCTGCCAGGACATTCCAGGGTCATTTCCTTCCTTCTCCTGGGAAAAGTGCTTGCAGGCCAGCAGTGAAGTGGAGGGTGTGAAGAACAGCAGATTTTGGGTTTGGTTGAACTTCACGTTTCCTTTTGTCTTGTTAAGGTCTCCAGTTTGCAGTGAACCCTCCTCAGCTTTTGCCTTTAAGATGGTGAAAATGCAGATGCCAGACCTAAGATATTGTAATGAAGTGTCTATTTATAACAGAGTTTGTCATTAGAATTACCATGTCATTTTTTTAAACAAGGAAGGATAATGCCAGTTCACAATCTACACCTGTAGCTGTGTTTCTTTTTTTTTTTTTTTTAATTATTTTAAATACAGTTCTTCTTTGATTTGTTCTGGCTCTGAATTCATTAGGAATTCATTCTCCCTGAATTAGCATCCTGCCACATTGTCTGGGGCTTCTTCACTCCTCCATCCCCTCAGGTACAAACACCGGGATTCTGAGCCAGGATTCTCAGCTTCAGCTAAAAGGGAGTTGACTAAAATACAGAGCACACATCTTAATTTTTAAATATTTTTTGTAGAATGGAATCAGGATAAGGATTTTAGCAACAATTCCTTCATGGAAAGTGTTGTCCAGCCCTGGCAGAGCTGCCCAGGGCAGTGTTGGGAGTCCCAGTCCTCGGATGGATTTAAAAGCCATGAGGATGTGGCACTTGGGGACATGGCTCAGTGGTGGCCTTGGCAGTGCTGGGAATGGCTGGACTCAGTGATCTCCAAGGGCTTTTCCAACCTTAATGACCCTGTGATTCCATAATGCCATTATGCCACACCATTGCAAAGATAAATCTATTCTAGAGCAGTTTTTTTCATGGGAGACAAAGCCAGCGGGAGATGGGATCTGCAAATTAGTATGAGCTTGGTAAATCATGAAATCATGGAGTGGTTTGGGTTGGAAGGACCCTGAAGATCATCTTGTTCCAACACCTGGAAAGGACAGGTTGTCAGGGATGATGGTTGTGCCTCCTGTGCCCATGTGTGGTGTGTGTCCTGAGCTCTGACTTATCTCCAGGCAGACAGGTCCTGCCTGGGTGAGGGGAATGTAATGCTGGATGTACTCTAGAGAACTCTGAAGAGCTCTCTCAGTGGCAGACGAACAAGGTCCTTTTCAGGTCCATGCTTATTTTATTTGCTTTCATTAAAAAGTGGTTTTTCTTCCATTTCCTGTAATCCTTGGAATTCCAGGATTCTAAGGCCAAATGTTTCATTTTATATGAAGAATATTTTGTGTCTTCAGCATTCCTGATATACTTTGTATGATTTTATTATCCAGCTGTTTGCACCTTGCATCTTTTTTTTTTTCATTCCATTTTGTCACTGACTCCCATTTAATCCCATATAATTTTTCCTGGAGACTTTATCAGCAAGCCAGACCTCAGATCCCCTCAGCCCAGGTAGTTGTCAATGACATGAAAAATCCTCTAAAATCATTTGCAGTTTGGTGTCTGTGGATCTCTGGTGCAGTTCTAAAACAGCCCAAATGGGACTTTTTAATGGAAAACTGTGGCAAACTGGATATTTTATTGATGACTATGGCACAAGAAGAGTCTTTACCATGATCCCTAGTATTTATGGTTGTCTCCCAGCTTTAAGGTGCTGCTTGTCTCCCTGTTTTACCCTCAGTCTTGCTTGTGTTCCCATTTGTTTTATGGACCCTCTTCCAGCTGCATGGAAATCCCAGCCATCCCTAAGGACATTCCATTTCTCTTTGTCATTATCAGTCTTTATAAACACCTTTTTTTCCCCCTTCTTTTTTCCCTTTTTGCCTGTGAGCAGAAAGGCTTCAGAGCCTCTAGACTGGCTCAGCTCTGACTTTAATCCCTCAAGGTGTCACATCAGGTAAATCACATGCGGAATCATTTAGGTCAGAAAAAACCTCCAATGTCACCAATTCCAATCTTTAAATCCTACCCTTGCCTTCTAAATATAGCCAAAAAATAAAGTTAGACCTCCTTAAAAGATGATAAAATTATCTGGGTTCTCCCCCTCACAGAATCGTTGAGGGTGGGAAAGACCTTCAAGGCCATCGGGTCCAAGCTGTGAATGATCACCCAGCCCAGGGCACTGAGTGCCCCATGCAAGCCTTCCTTGGACCCCTTCCAGTGTTTAACAACCCTTTCCATGATGAAATTCCTCCTGATATCCAACCTAAACCCCCCATGGAGGGCACTGTAGATTCCACCTGGTTTCCATTATCCCATAATGGTGAATAATTACTGTAACCTCAACTGAAATTGGTTTGGTTTTGTTTTTGGAACTAAGATCATCCCATATTTTCTATTATTTGGCCCTTTTGCACCCATTGTTTATTTTTCTTTCTTGAGCTTAGTTTATGACTTGTGTGTCTATGTGTGGATCAATTGTAGAAGATAATATTAAAAAAGGGATTAGCACGTAGCAATGATCTATTAAATAGTGTAATTCATCATTGTGCAGAGGCCATCATTAATTTAATTTGTTTAATTAAAATAGCCCATTAAAATGGATTTAGTTACTGGCACCAAACCACTGCTGGCTTTCTCTTTGTTACTGGGACATTTTATTACACAAAGTCTCACCAAATTCAACATTTTGCTAATTGAGTCAGTGGTTCAATTTGAAATTAGTGTTGCTGGGAAGGAGAAACAAATCAAATAGAGAACCTCATTAGCATTTAGGACTTAAAACATGGAGTTTCCTTATTTCCCTTTTAGTGGCTGTGAGCAGGAGGTCAGGTTGTTCTGTGAACATTAAAAAATGTCTTTCCCCAACCTGCTGTTTGCCTGACAGTGCCTCGTGTTTATCCTGACAGAAAGAAGCAAACAAAACAAAATGAAAAGGTAATGAGGTAGAGCACAGAGGGGATGGGAAATCTTCCCCTCAGAAAGCTCTGCAATGTTTATTAATGCTGCTGGGTCAATGGAAAAATGCAGCCTGAAAAAAAAATAGAAAACTCATGGAGTGTTTTTCCATTTCAACTTGTCCTTTTGGAATTTGCCCATGCTAGAAAAGACAAAAATGAAATAATTCCATCTCTGAGCATAAAAATGAAAAGTATATCATGGTCAGCAGGTTTTGTTTCTAGTGTGGTTTTGTAATCCTGCTTGGAGTGGAAAAAGTCCAATGTCACCCTTTTAGTGAAGTTTTAATTGTTGTTAATTATCTTAGACTCATGGAATGGTTTAGTTTGGAAGGAACATTCAAGCCCATCCCATTCCACCCCCTGCCATGGGCAGGAACACCTTCCACTGTCCCAGCTTGCTCCAAGACCATCCAGCCTGGCCTTGGACACTTCCAGGGATCCAGGGGCAGCCTCAGCCTCTCTGGGCACCCTGTGCCAGGGCCTCAGCACCCTCACAGCCAGGAATTCCTTCCATCTAACCCTGCCCTCTGGCACTGGGAGGCAATTCCCCCTTGTCCTGTCCATCCTCCCTTGTCCCAAGTCCCTCTCCAGCTCTCCTGGAGCCCCTTTAGGCCCCGGAAGGGGCTCTGAGCTTTCCCTGGATCCTTCTCCAGGCGAGCACCCCCAGCTCTCCCAGCCTGGCTCCAGAGCAGAGGGGCTCCAGCCCTTGGAACATCTCTGTGGTTTCCTCTGAAGTTTCTCCAGTAGCTCCATCATGGCCCTCACCTTCCTGCTGGCTTTTTTTTCCTTCTCCATGGCTGTTCACATTCTTCTTTCTCCTGCCATCTTTCCCCTTTGGGTTGCGTTAGTGGGGCCTTGAAGTAGAACTCCCAAACCTTTTTCCTCTACAAAAGCCCAGTATGGGCCTTTCCTCTGACCTGGCTGATCCACCCTGGATGAGCTACTCCAGTTTCTAAAACTTGAACACAAATGTCTGATGGCTTGGGAATTCTGTAGGGGATGGTAGAGGAAAGATTTGGTTGCCTGATGTAGCACCTGGTGCAATGTGTGACTCTTCAGGGTACCTGTGCCATTTGTGTGGGGCTGTGTAGGGTGAAAGGATCTGGAGAAGTCCTGTGAGCTTCTGGGCCAGTGGATGGACATCATGCCCAAAGTGAATTTGGGCAACTGAGAACAACCTCCAGTTTACCAGCAGATCTCTCTGCTGAGGAGTCATCCAGAACTGGGTCATGGAGTGAGCTACAGTTATTGGAACCCAGTTTGGGCTGTTGTATTCTCTGTTATGGGTCCAGGTGTGCTAAGCCAGGCCTGTCCTGGGCACACTCCTCAGCTGTTGGAGTGGTCACTGACATGGTTTTAGCCTTAGCAACTCTGAGGGTGACAAGGGGATGGTTCCCAAGAGGCAGTTCCAGCAGGACTGGGCCCTCGGGAGCAGCAGGTTCTGGCTGCTTGGACGTGAGCCCAGCTGCTCTTCTGGACCACAGGGACTGATAGATGACTCAGCACACTCAATTTTGCAGGATGAATGAAGTCATTCCACGGAATTACTTCTGCAAATGAGAAGGATTTACACTGGTTCCTTGAATTGCGATGAAATCAAGGAATACTCCTACAATACCCACCTCATACAGATGGATGTCATCATGCCTGCTGAGAAAATTGATGGAATATTTGGGAAAAAAACCATAAATTTCTCTGATGGTTGGAGATTCTCAATTATCCAAGCAGACAAGGCCCATTGGATGGTCCAGTGGAAGGTGCTCCTGCCCATGGCAGGGGAGTTAGACCAGATGAGCTTTTAAGGTCCATTCCAACTCCAACCATTCTGTGCTTCTGTGACCTGGGGACGCTTGTGGGTGACACTGTGAGGCACTGGGTCACACTGGGTAAATCTAGGATCTGTTGGCCAAATTATCTTCTGTAGAACTGAGGAATGGGGTGACCAGGGGACATGGAAGTATTGAGCACAAAAAGACTGTGATTTGTTACCTAGCAAGCAAGCTGAGAAAGGAAAGAGGTTTTGTCAGGGTTTTTTGGTTTGTTTGTTTGTTTGTTTGTTTTTTCTACAAATAGTGAAAATAAATTCCAGGAAGAGAGGAAAAGCTGTTCAGGGTGAACAATGATGGTAGCACAAATCCAGGTGGGTATAAATTGCCAGTCTTTATGTTTAGGATTGGAAATCAGTTGTTTGATAATCATTAGAGCAGCTGGGCTCAGGAACAGCTGCCCAAACAGAATAGGAGAGGTGAGAAATCTGACAGTTTATGCAACAGGGCATGCAAAGTTCATTAACAGATGGATGTGAGCTTCCAGTGGCAGGAAACTCAACTGGATAACGTGGAAGGAGGTTTTCCAGACCTGAGTCCCTATCACTACAGAGTGCTACTATTTTATGAACTCATTTCTTCTCAGTTTTTCCCTATACAAAAAAGCTATGACTACATTAAACCATTGTACTGCATCCTGTGCCCGGCCATTATGAATTTATAGATTAATTGGGGGAGCCAACTGATCAATATTCAATTTCCTGAGCCCTGTGTTTTGTGTGTCCCAGTATTCCCAGCTGTTTGTGCAATGTCACAAGTTGCAAAGTCAGAAAATTTTGATCTACAGAAAATCAGCAAGTTCTTTGGCCAGGGGGAGCTCCACAGTCTCCCTGGAGCCTTCCTTTCTCCAGGCTGGATATTCCCAGCTCTCCCAGCCAGTCGCCAGCTCAGAGGGGCTTCAGCCCTTGGAGCATCTCCAAGGCCTCCCCTGGACTCACTCCAGCAGCTCATATTTGATACAAACTCACATACATCCTATTTATTTTTTAAATTAATTTTACCATTTCCAGCTTAAAAATGTTATTGTAAATTATAAACATCAACATAAACAGGAAGTCCAACCAGTTTACCCACAAATGATAGATGTAGAATTTATTTCCACCGCTGAATTCAGAGGGTATACAGATCACAAGCAGCTAAAAGACTGAAATTAGCCTTTTCAGGTATTGAATAAATAGAATAAAAAGGGCTGTGATTCATGGAGTAAAATGATAGACAGTCTGTGTATGGATGCAAAAGTGGTTTTAGGTCTTTTGAACAGATCCTGTTTTCAGATTTCAGGCTCCATTTCGCCAAAAGATAGAAGTAAATTCTGGATATTGGTGTCCCATGGTGTCTGCTGCAGGAGTAGAGCTTTCCTGTCAAGAACCATATTAAATTCAGGTGATCAGAAAATCTATAAACACTACGGAATATTCCAGCACATCCCTGATGTGGAGAACTGGATTGCAAATGCACTTTGATTTTTTTTAACCTATGAGATTAATTATTGCCTTGATTATATAGCTGGAATTGCCATCTGTCACAAGCTCTGTGGGATGACCAAGCTTCTTTTGGCGTCGTGTTTTCCTACATATAATATTTATTATTCCCAAAATAATACAATGTGGGACAGATAATATCATCCTGGTACTGCCTCCCATGTGATGGCTTTCTCATGCTCACACTGCACTGATAATGCAGTTCCATTTCTATGTGCCACCATTAGGCTGTGAGGGGCATGATATTTTCTTCTCTACAGCTTACAGAGAGGAAAAAATGCTGCATCCCACTGATAGATCTGTTTAATTAATATTATTTCCATGGAGAAATTTGCCAGGAGGTTTCTGGAAAGTTGAGAAAAGAGGGTGTCACTGTCAGATGAAAATATCCTCATTTTCTCGAGATCCTCCTCAAATCTATCACAAAATAACCTTTTCCTCCTGGGCGTTGGGAAGCTGAAAGACCAAATCTCCTGGTGCAGACAAAGGTGGGGAAGCACTGGAATGTTTTCCCAGAAAAGCCCCATCCCTGGAAGTGACCAAGGCCAGGTTGGACAGGGCTTGGACCACCCTGGGATAGTGGAAGGTGTCCCTGTCCATGGCAGGGGGCAGAAAAGGATGGTCCTCAGGGTGCTTTCCATCTCAAACCATTCAATTATTCTATTGCCAGGGAAATGCAGAAACACATCCAGTTTTGTCTGAGGCTTTGCAGATAAAGGGAACATTTAACTACATCCCAAACTGGAAACTCTTCCAGGTGAGAAAGCAAAATATGTGGAATTGTCACTAAATGAATAGGCAGCTGTGTCATCCCTTAACTGAGCTTGACCTCCAGTTCTGGGAGAACACATTCCCATTGTGAGCCTTGCTGTGACAAGGACTTCAGCTAGTGGGAGAAGTTTGGGAAAAAACTCACATTCCAGGCCAGAGCTAAATTAAAAGCTCATTTCACACACTGGCAAGTTTATACAGTGGCACCACCAAAGCCTTGTGCAGGTATTTTTCTCTAAGAAACAAGTAGAGGAAATCTGTAGGATGTGTCACTCTTTCCTGTTTGCTGTTAAAAAGCTCTCTCCATGTGGCATGCCACCCTGTCATTCTTTCGTTCTCCAGGCTTTTCCTTGGCATTTTTTGATCCAGAAACAATAAAGGATATTTAAACCCATGATGGGTTTGTGGAACAACTTCAGAAGTGTCGGATTTTGTTTTCCTCGATGCTTCACATTAAGCAAATCAACCCTCAAGGAGAGGGCTAGGGCGTTACCTTCTTTTTCAGTTTATTGAAGTGTTGCTGATGTAAATCCTTCTGACCATTTCCAATTACATAAAAAGGAGGAAAAGATGAAAAATTAATTGTCAGCAACTTTCATGATGAGCTGTACTGACAAAATGTGGTGTCTCTCTGAGTAAAGTGGGATTTCAAGCTCCTGGAGATGGGAGATAAGAAAAAAAAAATCCTTGGGTGCTTGGGGTTTTTTAACCCCTTTTTTCACATTTTTCCTGTGGAATACACTGCAGACAAATTTCAAACCCCTGTTTACAGTGCTTTGCAATTAAATTCCCATCAAAACCACAAATGGAAAAACCAATATGCTTCATCCAGTGGGTCTTAAGTCCCTGAAATTCAGCCTGAAAAACGACAGGTTGAGAGTGGCTTTCCCCCCTTCCTTGTTTAAAAAAAAAAACTCAGATATTTTAGAGTGTCACCTCTGAAACTTGAAATAAGCTTAGAACTCTTTTCCTCCCCCTTCACACCTTCTCTAGTGGGAGGTGTCCCTGCCCATGGCAGAGGGTTAGAACCAGATGATCTTTATGATCCCTTTCAACCCAAAACCATCCTGTGATTGCGTGATTAGATGCGACTCCTTAGAACCTGCCTGCCTGTGACTCTGGGTGTGTGTTTTCCCCAGATGTTCTGCCAGCACGACACCAATAAAAGCCAATTCCTCCTTGGGCAGCGCAGCCGAGGCTCTGTCGGTCCCTGCGTGCTCCGGGCCCCCTCCAGCCATGCCCGAGGCAGCGCTTGCAAGTCCCGAGCTCTTTCTGAGGGGGAATCTCAGAGGATGCCCAAGGAGCTTTGCAGTTTCAGATGAGGTGGCCGGATCGGGTCCCCGGAGCATCGGGGACGTTTTTGTTGACCTGTCTTTGCCGGCAGCAGAGGCGGAACGTGAGCCCGGCTGCCGCGTCAGCATCATTTTAATTAAATATATATTGCTTTACTTAGCTGTGCGGATGGCACCGCTCCTATTACTGCTTCCAAAGAGGACCGGAATGCAAATGGAGACAATTTAAGCGCGGGGAGAGAAGGGTGATGGTACAGTAGGAGAAAACATCCAAATGAGACGCGGGGAGAAGAGTCGAGACTGTGGGGATGTTAGTGTGATGGCAAATTTGGCTGAAATGTGCATTCACCCATCATCTCAGCTCCCCCTGTGCACGCAGATCGCATTCCCAGCTCCTCCCGAGCCTGCAGAGTGCGAGCACAGGCTCGGGGTGTTCGGGCAGCGTTATTAAAGCAGCATTAGTATGCAGGGAGATGCTGCGAGCGCTCCCTCCTTTTGTTGTGACAGCGCTGCTCCTCACACTTTGAGGCAGGGCTAATGAGACTTAAAAGCAGAGCTAAATTAGGGAGATGGGGAAGTGAAGGCAGGGGTAGAGACTGGCTGGGCTGATGGAAAAGCGTGGGCTGGTGGGAAAGGCAGAGACAGGGGGAATGGAGACGTGGAGAGGCCCATGGGAGTCGGGCTGCGTGAACAGGGCACGAGAGCCCAAGCAGGAGTTGAAGGTTATTCTGGGTCTGGCATAATAAAGGTGGCTGAAGGGTCAGCATTAAAGACTGAAAAACTAAATAAAATCCAACCCCAAATTTGCAAAACAAGGAAAGCCAGTGAAATGATGCTGTCGGGCATATGGTGGGATCCTTGCGGGTGTTCTATGCAGAGCCAGGATTTGGACTCAATGATCCTTGTGGATCACCCCCTTCCAACTTAGGAGATTCTCTGACACATAAGAAAGAGAGTGAGGAATAAGGAGGATATAACACACAAAGAGAGATAAATGTCTGGAAAACTGGAATTTATCTACTAGAAGGAAAGAACATTCAAGCCATCTCTTTTTTTTTTTTTCCCCTACAGACTTTAGACCATGAGTGCTCATAACCAAACAGACACCGCAGTCCTGGTCCTATATGGTATTTTTTAACACTTGCCAAATGGTGTCTGCTAGCTTGTAACAGATGTAAAGGATTATTTCCCAAATCTGCAAGAATTGTCACTTTGCACTTGCAAAGTGAAGACGTCTTGACTGGAAATACAGGAAGAATGAATTATGCATGGAAAGTGCTGCATGCCTATTTTTAATGGTGCATGAGCATAGGCTAAAATATCGTTTTTTGCCTCAGCTTGTATTTAAAAATGGGGTGAGTAAGGAAAGAATGAGAAGGTGAAGGGGGAAATCTGCCTTAGAAACATGTGCTGAGTTTTCCTGATGGCAGAGACCCGAGCCCAGTGCTGCAGAGCAATCGTGCTCTGCAAGGAGCTGAAATCTGTGTAGGAAATGTTGGTAACTTTATAAAGTCATGGAATTATTTGGGTTGAAATGGACCTTAAAGATCATCTCATTCCACCCCCTGCCATGGGCAGGGACACCTTCCACTATCCCAGGTTGCTCCAAGCCCTGTCCAGCCTGGCCTTGGACATTTCCAGGAATCCAGGGGCAGCCACAGCTTCTCTGGGCAACCTGTGCCAGGGCCTCCCCACCCTCACAGGGAAGGATTCCTTCCCTGTATCCCATCTAAATCTCTCCTCTTTTAGTTTGAAGCCGTCCCCCATTGTCCTATCCCTCTGTCCTGTAGCAGGTGAGAGATGGTCCCTGCTTCCTTAAAGACCTCTCAGGTTCCATATCCATTCCATTCCACCCACCTGTAAAGCATGGGGAGAGTGAACAACTTGTACATCAGAAAGTTTGTATTGGAGGAGAGATAAATGAGATAAAGAAGTACTTCTTAGAGCCATTTGAGTCTTTAGAGGAGTCTGAGTGAAAGAATTCTAGAGAATGTGTCCAGGTTGTAGCTTCACTGCATCACAGTGTGTATCAACAGGAATTATTGGAGTGGTGAAGTCACAATATTCCATTCTAAATTGAATTTTGACTCCCTCATTTGATTAAAGCAGATTTATTTCCAGTATTTCTCTTATACTTTGTAGACTTTGTGTGGGACAAGTCAGAAAACAAATTCTGTTTCTTAGAAAATATCACGGTTATCAAGGTTATCAAGGCTTCCATGCTAACTTTTGCTTCACATTAAAACAAGTTTTAGAATTATTTGATTTTTGTGTGTGAGAGAGAGAGAGAACAGAGATCCTGCAAGAAGCAGGGTTTGTGCATCCTGCCCAGTTTGTGATGGCTGTGAGGTTGCACCCCAGCACTGATTCCTGGATGATCCTGGTGAGATGGGATCTCCTACGCTGGCATGGTGCAATCCCCTGGTGGGAGCTGATCCCTTCATGGCAAGCAGCAAATATTCCTTGGATTTCAGTGGAGAACTGTAGAAGATAAGAAGGCTGACCAAGGCATCACCAAACAGCAGGAAGCAAAGCTTGGTTTGGGATTTCCACCAGCACCTAGTGATGAATGGGACCTTGATGGGTGTTTCCCTTGGATGGTTCTTCCATGCCTTAGGAGACAGCAATGGCTTCTCGGCATCCTTTGGTTTTCCTTTCTCTTTATTATCAGCTCAACTATTGGGAATATCCTGCTTGACACTGGTGTTAGATTGGTACTTTGCTCTTTAGTAACTCATAATTTATCTCCAGTGTGCAATGGAGATGGATTAATTGGGAAAATATCTAGTTAGAGAGGTAAAATGCTGTTGAGACAATCCACATGCTCTGTGGGAATACTGCTGTGGAGAAGGAATTGCACACCTGAAGGGTTTGTGTACTGCTTCTGAAATATTTACATCAACATGCAGTGCCTCTGACAAGTTTCCAGAGGTTTCCAGATGTTTTGTTTTTAGGAATTGCATCTTATGATGATGTGGGAACACAAGTCTGGTGAGGAGCAGCTGAGGGAGCTGGGGGGGGGCTCAGCCTGGAGAAAAGGAGGCTCAGTGGGATTTCCTCACTTTCTTCTTCCAGGGAACAAGGGACAGGATGAGAGGAAATGGCCTCAGGTTGTGCTGGGGGAGGTTTAGGTTGGATATTGGGAATAATTTATTCACCGAAAGTTGTCCAGCCCTGGCACAGCTGCCCAGGGCAGTGTTGGAGTCCCCATCCTGGGGGGATTTAAAAGCAGTGTGGATGTGGCACTTGGGGACATGGGTCACTGGTGGTCTTGGCAGTGCTGGGGAATGGTTGGACTCGGTCATCTCTGAGGGCTTTTCTAAAGCAAACAATTCTATTTAAAATCGAATGCTTGAGAGTAGTTAGGAAATCACAGTCCAGCTACAATTCCATTAAACTGTTGGCATACAAAGCAGCTTCTTGAGTAAAAGTGAAACCAATATTCCTTTAAATTCTGGGAATGTCCCTCACATGTTTGCCATCCTGACTTTGTGCCCACTGAGTCCAAGGGAACAATTAATCAATTTTTGGACTATAGACTGAGGAGTCTGGATTCCATCCTTTAACAAACATTTCTTTGTTCCTTGGAGAAAAATCTTTCGGATATCATGGCAGGGTAATGCTGGGGTTTGCATGTGTTTTATATTCTCATGGGGTTGTGTCTTGTGCACTACTGTGGAAATCTGGGATAGTGGGAGGTGTCCTGCCCATGGCAGGGAGCTGGAATGGGATGAGCTTTAAGGTCCTTTCCAACCCACACCATTCCAGGATTTCATGATCACACTAACCTTGAGCAGACAGTTCATTAACCAGCATAAAAAATCACAGTTCTGGGATTTTCCAGGCATTCCTTTTTTGCTGAGATTGTGACCCATATCCTTTCCAACCTGCTGTGGTAACAAATTCAGATCCCAGCCCTGCTTTCAGCAAACTCAGGAGACATTCTGCAAATGGTGCCTGAAGGAGGCCCAGGTTTTACAGCTTTCCTTCTGTGCTGCTCCCAGTTTGAAGGTTTGGGAATATGTTAGCTGGGATGAGAAGGGCGAAAGGCAGCAGTGCTGCTCTTCATCTGTGCAAGTCCATTTGTTGGGTAGGCTGTGTTCTTTTACTGCTTTCCTCAAATGCCATTTTGTAACAGTAAAATGCTCACTAAAAATACTCAAATATTTTTAGTTGTCGAGTACAAGTCAGATTGAGCTGCACATTTCCCTCGTGAGTAAAAGTGATGAGTTTGTGTTCATTAACTCGGGGCCATCTGGTGCAGACATGCTGCAGTCTGTGAATCAAACACGCATCAAACTCCAGGGATCAGAACAACCGCCAGACCTGGGGTTTGGGGGGCTTGGGGTGGAGGGAGGAGGAAAAGGGTGGTGGACATAGATTTCACTCTTTTTAAAAAATTAACTCTGTTCTTAATGTTGTACTGTTGTAAAACTCTGTTCCAAGCTCATCAGTGACCATTCCAGCAGCCTTCAGGGTGCTCGTGTGTCATTAAAGTAACAATACCCATCGTCCCAACTATTTTGTGTGCAAGATAATTGAACAAAACCCTTTCCCTGCATTTTTAAATAATGCATCTGGAGGGTGCAGCTACACAGATGCAACTGAGAAATAAATCTGAGCTCAGTTTTCTGGGCCTTGCAGTGGTGGAAATCAGTGATGTTTCCACTCAGGATAAGATTTTTAAGAGTTTCATAGAAAACTTTGGAAAAATAAGTTGTAGTTAAAAGCTTTGATTCCATCTTAAAGATGTTTTCCAGACTGAATGATTCTTTTCTTCTTCCCTGTGAGTGTGGTGAGGCCCTGGCACAGATTGGCCAGAGAAGCTGTGGCTGTCCCTGGATCCCTGGAAACATCCAAGGCCAGGCTGGATGGGGTTTGAAGCAACCTGGGATAATGGCGACGGGTGGGGGGGTGGAATGAGATAGTCTTCAAGATCCTTTCCCACCCAAAACCATTCCATGACTCTATGAAATTTTCTTCAATTACTAACCTGGCAGACATTATACATCTCCCACCCAAATGTTTCCAGACTTTCCTCTTCCTGCCTTTCTTTTTTGTATTTTTTGTTTGTCTGTTTGTTTGGTTTTGTTTGTTTGTTTGTTTTGTGGGGGTTTTTGTTTGTTTGTTTGTTTGTTTGTTTTGTTTTTTAGGGTTTTGTTGTTGTTGTTGTTGTTTTTTTGGGCTCTGCCTTCATCTCTCCCAATCTCATGATACCTGTCCAGGGTTGCAGCAATGGGTGGTGGGGCCAAAGATGTGGGGAGGATCCTGTTCTAAGCCTACATATATATTAAAAGATGATTCAAAGTCACTCACAAACCTGTATAATTTTGTGAGTTCACCACAGAATAACACAGGTTGGAAAAGCCCTCCAAGATCATCAAGACCAATCATTCTCCAAGCACCTCCAAGGCCACCAGTGAGCCATGTCCCCAAGGGCCACATCTGCATGTCTTCCTATAAATGCCCAAGTGCAAAGTTTCTGGAGAAGAATCCCATTTCATTTATTTTATTAGATGTCCTGAGATGACAGTTTTATTCTTCACATCTGTCATTGTTCACTGACTCTTAGACTAAAGAAGTTGTGTCCATCCATGAAAAGGATGGGATGCTTTGTTCCTTCCTGAACCAGACCAGTTTTTCCTGTGGGTTGTGGCTGTGCCCATGGCCCACTGCTGCAGTCAGGCTGTAAATGAGAAACAAACCAGCTGAAATCCAGGATGAAATCCATACAGGAGAAAGGAGAAGATTTCAGACCCTAGTCTGTCACTGATTTAATGAAAAAAAAAAAAGTAAAAAAGTTTAAAAAAAAATCTATTATTAAGATATGAAGGGCGAGCAGGAGTTAGTGATCACTTCTGAACAAAGCTCATGTTTCCATGACAATACCCCTGTCACTGGATAATCCATAGAGCATAAGCTTGTCTGTCCTGCTGGGATGTATTTGGGAGTATTTGGAAAGAGAAATCCGGAAACTCAGAGTTATACCTTTGAAAGAGTTGTGTTTTATTTAAAGATTCCCATTCTTTTCATCACTCTCTTAAATGGCTCATATTAATGGCACCCAGTCAAAGGAGATAACAGCAGTGCACAGCCCCTTGTTTAGTTTTTCTGTTCTCTTTGAGTCTCCTCATCAAAATGACCGTCCCTGCTCCGTTTCTTAATTTCCTGCCTGGATTCAGTCACTCTGCTCTCCCATTAAGGGCAGTTTTGTGAATGACACTTTTGAAAGCTTTCATTTGCCTGCAAGGGCAATGACTGCTTACTCATCCCCTCTGGGAGAGCGAGTTTACCTTCCAAAGAAACCTCTTTTTTCAGTACTTTGTGCCAGAGTCTTTAGAATTTTCTCCATGCACTTGTTGGCTGCTCCTTTGGGCCACCTGCAGGAAGAGAAACACAGGTTCATGCTCATTTAAGCAAAATAATGGGTGACTTTCAGGCTCTAATGGCTCGATGTAACTTTTTCCACAGGACGAGGTGATTCTCTGTCAGCTTCTACTGAAAGTTGTTTCAAAGTTGCACCAATTTCTTTATCTGTAGGGTTGCTTCTCCCCCTTAATCTTGTGATGTTTCAGTTCAAGTCTTTGGATTTTGGATGCTAATACAATTCTGGATTCTGATTATTTTCATATTGCCTGCTTTTACTTAAGCTCTTTGGGAATGAGCTTGAAGGTGAATGGCATGAAGGTGAGTCAAGGAAGGGTTAGGCTGGATTTTAGGTAGAGTTTCTTCCCTCAGAGGATGCTGGGGCACTGAAGAGGCTCCTCAGGGAATGGGCACAGCCCCAGAGCTGCCAGAGCTCCAGGAGCACTTGGACAGCGCTCTCAGGACAGGATGGGATTGTTGGGGTGTCTGTGCAGGGCCAGGAGTTGGACTGGATGATCCTTGTGAGTCCCTTCAGGCTGTTCTGTGATTCCATGAGCTTTTTATCCTCACTTCATGGCTTCTTTTCAGAGCAACAGCAGCAAGTTCTCAACAAGGCTTAGCAAAGATGAAGATGAGATTCACAGATTTTATCAAAAGAGAATTGAGTGTTCATCACAGCTCTTGACCTTGCCTTTCCTTGGGCAGATATAATCAGAATTTTTAAAGCTGGAGAAGACCTCCAAGATGACAAAGTCCAAGCATTAATCCAGCACCACTGTGTTCACCACTAAAGCATGTCCCCAAATGTCACAAAGACACATAAAACTTCCCAGGCCACCAAAATCTGACCCAGCAGAACTCCCAGCTCCTGAGCACATCGTTCCTCATCCACCAGGACCGCTGGTTGCTGCAATTTGCTCTCCAGACTTTTCCTCACTGCAACTCACCAGGCAGTTATTTTCCATTTCATGGAAATTACATGGTTTGGTGCAACGCTCAATCAGACAGAAATACCTCAGCAACGTGATTTTCAATTTGTTTTTCACTGAGATGCTCACTTGTGCTTTCCTAGGGAGACTTTGGAACTGCTGATCTCTGGGAGCAGAGATCCCAGGGGCCCTAAGGGATACAACAAGGTTATTTTCATAGATCTGCACTTGCCTTGTTTCTGGTCTGTTTTTGGTAACTGCATCTTGTGTCAGAGATTAAAAAGAAGGAATTTTATTCAGTTTCTTGTCCTTGTTATCAGTCTGATTCCATCCTTTCCTCTTTTCTCACCTTTTGGAGTGGGAAGTGGCCTTTCCTACAGACCCTCAGGCACTGAACAGGCTCAGCCCCAATAAACTCAGCAAAGTTCAGGCTCCTCAGTCACTTGGAGGAATTTCAGACAAGTTCCTCTGGAATCTAACGGGGACAATGACTGTCACATGCTGTGCCAGCACCATGGAGTGATGCCAGTGCCATGTCATGGAGCTGTGGCACGATATTAAGTGACAGGGTAGAGCCAGCCTGTCCTCCTTTATAGCCATGGCTGGGGTACAGCTGTGCTCCTGCACGGGGCTGTGTGGGAATAGCATTCATTTGAATGCTTTAATTCCATCTAGATCTTCTTGGCTCTATTCAGTGGCCCCACAAGAGCTCTTGTTTGAGGCAGCGTAGCTGAACCACCCCATTTAGTGCACTAAATAATCCATTGCTATGTGTTGGTCAGAAAAGAAGGATGAAGAAGTCCTAATTAATCAGATCTCTTCCTAATTGGCTGTGGCAAAGAGATTTCTGAGCGTGCCAAGTGCACACAGTGGCCTGGGTGGTTGGCTTTGCCTAAATAAGAGAGAGGCTGTTCTTGCAATGGCTGTCCTGAATTTGTTTGGATTTGCTTTGAGGAGTCGGCAGCAGTGTGTCAGGTGGATTAATCCTGGCTTCTGTACATCCTGTCTTGGAGTGTCATCCCTGTGCCTCCCACCTGCTTTGACCAGGAATTCAACTGCAGTCTTTTTAGACTCGAATTTGGAATTGTTCTGATGAGGGTCCTGTGAAATAAATAGAATTTGACTGGCAGCTCTAGAGCCAGCGATGTTCCAGTGGGTGAGTGAGGGGAATTAAATTGTTGACTGTGTGTCATTAAAGAAAGGAAAGAGGGATTTAGGGATTTATAGTCTTGGCCACTAATTTTTAAAATTTTTGTTCAGAAGACCTTTTAAACACCTTGATTGGACAATACAAAAAGTGCATCTTTGCAGCATTTCCAAGCATTAAAAATGTGATGTTGACCATTTCTGTTGGCTACTTGTTTGATCTTGGTAATTTTGGATCACCTCTCTAGCCTAGATCTGCTCTCTTGGTGGGGAAATGTCCAAACCAGACCTGCTGGGCAGGAATCCCTTGTCAGCTGTGTCCAGGCTGGATGGAGAACTCTGGGTGCTGTGAATGTGTCACTGAGAGAAATCTCTGACGCGCTGGTCCTCAGAGCTTCTGCAATTTTCAGTGCCTACACAGCCTCCAGGAGAGCTGGAGAAGAACTTGGGACAAGGGATGGAGGGGCAGGACGCAGGGAATGGCAAGGAGAGATGGGATATTGGGAAGGAATTGTTCTCTGTGAGGGTGGTGGGGCCCTGGCACAAGGTGCCCAGAGAAGCTGTGGCTGCCTCTGAATCCCTGGAAGTAAAGCTGGAAAAGACCTCCAAGATGACCAAGTCCAAGCATTAATCCAGCACCACTAAAGCACGTCCTCAAGTGTCACAAAGACACATAAAATTTCTCAAGCCACCAAAATCTGACCCAGCAGAACTCCCAGCTCCTGAGCACATTGTTCCTCATCCACCAGGACCTCTGGTTGCTGCAATTTGCTCTCCAGACTTTTCCTCAGTGCGATTCACCAGGCAGTTTTTTTCCATATCGTGGAAAAGGCCAGGCTGGACAGGGCTTGAAGCAGCCTGGGATAGTGGAAGGTGTCCCTGCCCATGGCAGGGGTTGGAACTGGATAGTCTTTCATGTCCCTTCCCACCCAAACCATTCCATGATTCTGTGGTTTGAGCAATCCCCCAGGAAACACTTTGAGTTATGCCCAGACATTTGAAAGGAGCCTGTGCTGCCCTTCAGCCCCACCAGGAGCCCGATTGTGCCAAACAAGTCCCCTGGAGATTCCAGAGAGGAGGAGCTGCTCTGTCCCAGCCCATCCCAGGAGAAGCCTCCCCACAGAGCTTTAGGTTTGCAGTGATTCCTCATTTTCTCCATCTCACAGATAAAAAGCAGCAGCTTTTCCCACACCAGCAGCAGGACAAAAGATGCGATGGGTACAAGTGAGGAGAAGAGATAACACCGGTCTAAGAATGGCTGCAATCAGCTTACAATGAGATCATATCAAATGTGTTGTGAAAGTTCTAATAATTAATTGTTTCTTAAACTGTGCAGCCTGTTTGTTTGATATTCCCTCTGCATTTCTAAAGCAGTGTATCATTTATTTTCCTTCATCTCCTTTTTTTCCTTGTGCACCATATTTCTATATTTCAGACTTGATTCAGTAACCATAGCAATGAAATAAATGCATTGTCTTCATTTACAATGGTGTCTAAATAAGTGCTCAGCTCCCTGTAAGTCCTTTAACAAGGGATGCTTCCCTGCCACCACAATGAGAAGGCTTTGGGTGATGTTATTGAAATAATTTTCACTTTGATTTCATGACACTGAGTCCAAAAGTCTCTGAAAATGCATTTGTGTCTACTTCATTTCTCAAGAGTATATACATAGAAATATAAAAACCCAGAACTTTCCAGGGGGGTTCTTTGTGGAGAGAGGGAACATGATTGGCTTTATGTCTTTCCAGATACAAAGAGATGCATTAATATCTTTTATTTGCCTACACTGTCCTCACATTATCAATAACCCAGAAGTTTCTACAGACAAAGAACAAAAAGAATGCAGACTGAGTACTTGTCAGAGAAGGAGTGAGTACTCCTGTCCTGAGCAGTCCTTACAGGAGTAGATGTAAACTGTTTTCATTCCTAGGGTTAAAAATAAAAGCTGCAAATGGAAAAAAAAAAAACACGAAAAAAATCCTAAGAAACCAAACCTCTCCTTTTGTGTTCTTAACAGATTGCTTTTGCAACTCAGTGGCAGACTTGTGACTTCATTCACCTTTTGTATATTAATTCTGTTTGTCAGAGTCTTATGCAAGCATTGTTCAGGTATTTTCTAGAACAATGACAGAGATTCCTTTCCATTGATGCTGCAGCCGGGCTGGTGCCCCACAGCTCTTGGAGAAATTGGACTTCACATCTGGGCAGCTCCTTGCAGCTGTTTTGTTATTTTGTTGGGATCATGTGGCACAATCAGACAATCATGGAATGGTTTGGGTGGGAAGGAACCTTAAAATCATCCCATTCCACCCTCACAGCCATGGACAGGGACAGCTTCCACTATCCCAGGTTGCTCCAAGCCCTGTCCAGCCTGGTCTTGGACACTGCCAGGGATCCAGGAGCAGCCACAGCTTCTCTGAGAGATCTCTGCCAGGGCCTCCTCACCCTCACAGCCAGGAATTCCTTCCCAAATTCCGATCTCTCTCTGCCCTCTGGCAGTGTGCAGCCACTCCCTGTGTCCTGTCCCTCCATCCCTTGTCCCAAGTCCCTCTCCAGCTCTCCTGGAGCCCCTTTAGGCCCTGGAAGGACTCTGAGCTCTCCCTGGATCCTTCTCCTCTCCCTTCCTCTCAATCAGAAAGTGCTGGGGTGGATTCATGCTGAAATTGCAGCGTTTCCTCTCTGCATCCCCTTTTTTCCCTACGTCTGGGACAGCAGAAATCCTGGGTTGGTGTCTGCCCTCAGTCCTACTCGGATAAACGCCAGGTGGGCGCTGCTAAATTCACCACGAGCCCCTCTTGGATGGAGCAGTGTTACAGCTCCTGAGATTTAAATTTAAAACTCTCCGCTCCAGGCATATTCCTTAAAAGAAAAGCTTTATTATCCGTTTTACATCTGAAGCTTGGATTTCAAGGGGAAAATGAGACTAGAAATGATTTCAACCGTCAGCAAATTAGAGCCCTAAATTAGACTTCCCTGAAAATTTTGCACAGAAATATTTTTTGACCAAAAATGTGTGTTTTTAACTAAGGGAAATTGTCTCATTAGGATGATTTTTTTAATCTTTGGATACTGAAGCCTCTCAAAATTCCATTTTAGACTGTTGATTGTGTATATGTGTGTTGACATACGGGTGTGTGTATGTGCTGTATAAACAGCCATTATATGAATTTTTGGTTTTTTTCATGACAGTTAGAAAAATCAGTGGGCTAAGAATAGAGTGAAATGTGATTTTTCTATTTTATTTTCTTTGAGTTCTTCAGGAGAATGGAAAGAATTTTCTTACCAGCTCTACTTTTATCAGTAATTTGTAGCTTCTGGCCATTGCCTGTGTGTTATAAATGCCCAATTGCAAGAGCCAGGTGCTGACTCTGGACTTTTCAACTCTGTATATCTCTAATAGACTAAATCAAGGAAAAAAATCTCTTGCAAGTGCATGGCATGGGTAGCAGCAGGAGAGGCAATTTATCCATTCCCTGGGGTTTGCAGGGAGTCTGGAAATTGAAATTGAAGCTTAGCCCCATGTCCTGGGGACATCACTTCTGTGTCACTTGCCCATGTGGTACTGAAGCAGTTCTCACCTGTGGCACCAGTGTGGTTTGAGCCTTCACTGGGGGCTGCAGCAGAGGGAACTTTGCATTTCGGGCACTCACAGGGGACTGGGGGCACACAGGGGGCTGTGCTGGTCTCTCCAAGGGAAAGCTTTGTGTTGTCCTTGACTCAGGAGAAAAATCCTTTTATCCTCTGAAAACCTTCTCAAGGGCAATTTCTTTTTACTTCCCTAGTGCTGGTTTAGATGTCAGTGCAAAAGGATAATGAGTTTGGGGGTGATATTTTTTAGGGGAAGGTGTTAAAGGCAGAGGTTGATTGCAATAAAATAGGAGTGAAGCCTCTTAGCTTGCTCCAAAAATGGAAGTGAAGCTGGACAGGCCCCTGAACCCTGAGTAATGACAACAGAAATAATGAGATTTCTGTGATGATCAGCCCTTTCTTTTGTGTATATCTGAAAGCAATATGGAATAGAAATGTTATAGAAAAACAAGGTGTTCATCCTCTCTCACCAGAAAATTCACTGGATTTGGAGCAACCTGGGATAGTGGAAGGTGTCCCTGCCCATGGGGAATGAGCTTTAAGGTCCCTTCCAACTCAGACCATTATGGAATTCTATTATTCCTTTCCCAGTAAAAAAAAAAATATTCTCTTAATCCTGTTTAGGTAAGTGCCACTCCAGCCTTATTTTTTCATCCTCTCCCTCACTTCTTTGCCCCTTGGGAAACAGCTCCCAATATCACAGGGTGTCATCCTGTCATTGCAGCTGCACTCTTCAAAGGCTGTGCTTTGTTGGTTCTCATAATTGGGTGGGGGAAATCCAATCCTCTGTGTTTTCTTCTCTTCACTTTTGAATGCAAACATCTTAAAAAAAGTAAGGAGGGAACCTAATGGATGTGTTTTCTATGCTAAAGGTGACAGCGTGAAAAGGGGGAACCTGATTTCTGACAAATGATTTTAATTTAGATTTTTTTAAAGACAGATTTGTGCAGGTCCCAGAAAGATAAACAAATGCTCTTTTTCTTGGAAACCATTTTCTTTCTCACCTAATGCAATCCAAAATAGGCAGATGTTCATGACAAACCCCAGTGTTTTCTTAGCATAACATTCAGGTTCCCCATATTTCTGAGTTTATTATGAATTATTGTAGCAATGGGCTATTTAAAAACACAGTTACAAATATTTTGTATTTGTGTATATATATATATATATATATATACACACAATTTTTTATTTGTATATAATATAAAATATATTTTGCAAGTTCACTTTCAGGGGTAGGGCAGCCACAGCTTCTCTGGGCAACCTGTGCCAGGGCCTCCCCACCACTCCTTCCCAACATCCCATCTAGCCCTGCCCTCTGGCAGTGGGAAGCTATCCAGAATCCCCCCTTTCCCTGCTGCCCTGGGGGTTTCTGGGCTGGGTCATGCCCAGCTTTCATGCACCAGCGTCCCCAAGTCCTTCTCCCAGGGCTGCTCCATCTGCTCATGCCCAGCCTGGATTGACCCTGGGGGTTGCCCTGACTCAGGTGCAGCAGCAGCAGCACTTGGTCTCATTAAATCCATGAGATTCCCACTGTTCCAGCTCATCCAGGCCCCTCTGGAAGGCATCTGGCTGACACTGGATGCGTGGTAACTGATCCCAGCCCGTGTGGATACCTGAGCTCAGGGGTCTGAGCCTGATCCTGGGTGTCACTCAAGTTATTTAGGAATGTATTCTGTGATCTGTCATTCAAGGGCATCAGGGGATTCAGCCCATGAGTCCCAAGCATATGTCAGTGTAGTGGATGGCAGCATTCCCTGGTTTCCTTGGGACATTTAAAGAATTCATTTCTGAGGCAGTTTCTTTTGATGGCTGCAATTGGATCCTAATCATCTTTGTACACGTAACATTAAGTTTTTCATTTGCCTCATTAACTGCTGCTCTCAAATTTTGATGGTCAAATATTGATGAAGTACCAAGCTCTGGGGCTGATCATTCACCAAATTGAACAGGGTTTGGGATTTTTTCATCTTAGAAATTTTCATCAATTCCCCTGTGTGCACAGTTCAGTCACTTTTCCTTTTGCCAGAGGAAAATTTATCACAGCTGATGTGTACAAGACCAGGATAGATGGGGCTTGGAGTGACCTGGGAAACTGGAAAATGTCTCTGCCCATGGCAGAGAGGGGTCTCCTCCAACCTAAACCTTTCTGTGATTTGATAATAATTTGTATTTCCTGGACGTGTAGAATTTGAAGTTGCCTGGGAGCCAAGGACAGGCTCTCCAGTCCTGCCATTCCTACTGCAGACCTTTCTCATAGCATCCCCAGTTTTTCAAGATCCTTTAAAAACGTGGTTGGCAGGAGTGGATTTAATACTCCAGCATTAGTCCCGATGCTGCCGTAAATGAAAATCAAGTCACTCTTTCCTCCCACTTCTCCTCTGCTGTGCACATGTCCATGAATTGCATTAGTGCTTTTCATCACAGCATCCTAATGGATCCTAGTGCTAAGCTTTTTGGCTACTGTGACCCCTAAATTACTTTCAGATGCTATTTTCCATTATGTAATCCTTTGTTCTCTCCATTCCTGCTTTCCTGCTCTCCTAGCTGAACACACACACTCATATATTAAAATACAGGTTTACTGTTTGAGCCTAATGTACTAAGGAATCTGAGCTGATTTTATGGCCACCTCACACTCCTTAATACTTATTATGATGTCAAACTTTGTGTCATTCACAAATGTTATCAGCAATGGTTTTGTGTTTATTTCCAGCTCCCATAAAGAAAATTTAATATAGTTAGACCTAGGACAAGGCCTTTAAAAGGTGATGCAACACTTGAGAAATGGCTGGAGTAGTTTGTTTTATAGCCAGTGGGAAGCAGGGGGTGTGTAGGAATAATTCTCAGGTTCTCAGTGGTGCAGATGAATGGGGAGTAGTGATGCTTATGATATTTATTACTGGTCAATATTGTCCAATAAATTCCTTGAAGAAAAGGGTAGAAATGAGGCAAACATGGGCAGGTAGCTCAGCCAGCTGGGCTGTCCCTGTTCCTACTGGGGTCAGTGGAAAGAGTAGATCTGGGACTGGGAGACCTGGAATTGCCTCCTCTCTCTGCAGCCTGTTGAAGGATGTCAGCATTCTCTCCTGCCTGAACGTGGGCCCTGTTAATTATTCCTCCCCCCAGCATTTAAACAGTGATCTTCCATTCTTCTGGCTCTCTAATTTGGGGTGCCAAGCCCCTATGAAATTCCCTCAATAAATAACGTCAAGAACTTGCATCAACCTCTCAACATTCAGGAGTCATTTCAGGCTCATGTTTCCCAAGCAGCCTTATGATTCTCCTGCAAGCTTTTGGTTTCCAGGGATCTTTAATTTCCTGATTGCAGACAGATTTCCAAATAATCCAGTGCTCTCTACACACATTTTCTACAATTAAAAAAAAAAATCCAGCATGATATGAGCAAAGTAATGCAGGACTCCTATATAATCTTCTACATGTGAATGTTGTAGAATACCAATGTACAGCTGAGGAAATATCCATCTCTGCTGAGTTTTTTTCATATAAATTAACTCTGTATCTAATTACCTCATCTGCCAGTCTGCAATTTGTGTGTGTTCACAGGTATATTGCTTTTGTGCTTAACTGCTTAATTTCCATGAATTGTTGGCAGAAAGGGGTTGTAGAGCTTTGTGTTGCACAATTGCTGCTTGCTGAAATATTGAAATCCATGCTTTAGAGGGAGGAAAGATCATTTAAAGCTGATTAAAGTGATGTTGAACTGCATAAGCATCCATGAAGGAATGCTGCCTACCCTTATAAACACACCAGCACTGGAGGGAGGTCCATGAAATTATAGACAGCAGAAAAGAGCAGAATCATCTTACAAAACAAACATTCCTCCTACAAAAACTTTTTATTTCAGGGGAGTTGGATCAGAACAAATCTGGGCAAGACTGTAGAATTCCAGAATGGTTTGGGTTGAAAGGGGTTTTAAAGACCATCAAGTTCCAGTTCCCTTCCACTAGATCAGGTTGCTCCAAGCCCTTTCCAAGGTAAAAAGAACCATGTGTGCTGTCTGAGGGCCAGAGAGAAGTGTGCAGGTGGCACTTTCTGATTTTGTTGATTGCTTGATTGCAAAAAAACCCCTCATACACTTGGCTCCGAGCAGAATTTCTTTAACTGAACACCACTCAGAGCTCGTTAGCACCCAGCAATACACAGCAGGCAACATGGGCATGGTTCAAAAATACCTGGAGGAAGCATCCAGGCTGGAAATGATCACATAGGAACGCTTGAACGTGGATCCAGAGCTTTGGAGCATGTGATCAGTTAATTAATGTGCTCCCTTGTAATGAGCTGTTTTTCCCTAATGCTGCTTCTTTACTGCAAGGTGTTAAGAGTTGAGGAGTCTGTCCAAAACCACTTTGTGTTACTGGCTTGTGGGAGGGTTGTGGTGAGGTCAAGACTATAGGTTGACAGCAGGCTGATCCTGCAGTTGTTCTCACAGGAGAGCTTCAGCCTGTGTTGCAGCTGGATTATCTGCCCTCTGGGTAGAAATGGGATGAAACGGCCTCCAGTTGCATCATGGGAAGTTTAAATTGGATATTAAGAACAATTTCTTCACTGAAAGCATGGTCAGGCACTGGAACAGGCTGCCCAGGGCAGTGATGGAATCACTCAATCATCTTGGAGGTCTTTTCCAACCTTAATTGTTGAATCATAGAATGATTTCGGTTAGAAGGGACCTTAAAGATTATCCCATTCCACCTCCTGCTGTGTCCAGGGACACCTTCCACTATCCCAGGCTGCTCTAAGCCCTGGCCAGCCCAGCCTTAAACACTTCCAGGGATGTTTTTTCTGCCTGATCCTGGCACAATTTTCGCCCTGGTGAACTTTCCAGACCCTTCCCAAGCACTCTTTGGGAGATGGCACCTGCCAGAGACCATTCCCAAAAGGCAGTTTGGATGCTGCTACCCAGTTCTGGATCACAGAAGATCATGGGCACAGCCAGCCCGTGCCAGCTGGCCCTTGGCACTGGGTCAGCTGAGCTGTGGAGGTGTAAAATTGCACTCGGCAGTTGGAGCGAAGTTCTGGTTTAGAGCTCCCACCGTTTGCGTCGGGATCCAGCACAGCTACTTTTAGCTACCACGAAGTGAGATGGCTCCTCTGAGCTCCCAGAGCTGCGGGAGTGCAAAGCTGGGCTCTCCAAAGGGCGGCTCATCCCACTTAGTTACCAATTTGGGAAAGACCGGCAGCGGGTGCAGAGCCTTCCCATCTCGTGGCAGAGCAGGTGCTGATGGTGAGGGGATGCCAGACTCCCTCTGTGGGAAGCGATGGGAGCAGAGATCACGGAGTCCTAGGGAGGGGATTCTGCCCCTCTTCCCCACTCAGGTGAAACTCCACACTCAGACTTGTCTCCAGCTCTGGGCGCCCGGCACAGGAAAGACGTGGAGATGCTGGAGAGAGTCCTGAGCAGGCACCAGGATGATCAGAGGGATGGAGCAGCTCTGCTGTGAGGAAAGGATAAGGGAACTGGGATTGTTCATCCTGGAGAAAAGAAAGCTTTGGGGTGACCTCCCTGTACCTGAATGGAGCCCACAAGAAAGATGGAGCAAGTTTATTTACAAGGGTCTGGCATGACAGGACAAGGGGTAATGGTTATAAACTGAAAGTGTGTTTAGACTGGATGTTAGGAAGGAATTGTTCCCTGTGAGGTTAGGGAGGCTCTGGCACAGGTTGCCCAGAGAAGCTGTGGCTGCCCCTGGATCCCTGGAAGAGTCCAAGGCCATCCACCTTGCGTCTGGATGGGACTTGGAACAAGCTGGGATAGAGGAAGGTATCCCTGCCCATGGCAGGGGGTGGAATTGGGTGAGCTTTAAGGTCCCTTCCAGCCCAAACTATTCTGTGACTGTACAGTTCAATCATTCAGGATCATTGAGTCCAACTTCATTCTTGGTTCATCCAGGTGGAAGCACCAGAGGCCTGCACTGAGGAGCACACACCTGGCCAGCTTGGACAGCAGGGACGATATTCGTCCCTCTGGAAAGAGCAGCTTTGTGCAAGGGCACAGCACAGAAAGGAGCCCTCAGTGAGGGAGCGCTGTATTTGCGTGAATTGTGACAACGCTCGCTCTCATCTCTGCTAACTCCCATCCAAAAAGTGCTGATTGGGAGAAGAAAACTTTCAGCTAATTACTGTCATATTTTTTTTTCTTTAATTTTTTTTTCCCCTGTGAGCTCTGACTACTGTTCTTAATTTCCTGACCAGCTTGTGCCCTTCCCCCGCGCCTCTCTGAGCATCTGTGGTCGTTTCAAATTGAGCTGTACTACCTGCTGCTCCGACTTTCCAACATACCCCACCAGTTGGTTTGCCAAACAGTGAACTGCCAGCCATCTGCCATCCGAGGCAGAATTTACATTGTTTCATCTTAAAATAACGCCTTCGGAATATCAAGTAACTCTCGGCATCAGGTTTTGCGCACTGAAAATCGGCCAGGATTCAAAACAAATACCAAATGTGCCTTGGAAAGGAGCAGGGAGGGGAGTCAGGGGGGAAAGTTGGAGAGGTAAAGTTTTGAATTTGCTGGTTACCTGATTGGGAGTGAGATGACAAGGCTGAGCATTTTAATCTTTATGATTTATAATCATGGAATCTGGGAATGGTTTGGGTTGGAAGTCACACCCTGCTGTGGGCAGGGACACCTTCCACTATCCCAGGTTTTTCCAAGCTCTGTCCAACCTGGCTTGGAACACTTCCAGGGGTGGGGCAGCCACAGCTTCTCTGGGCAACCTGTTCCTTTTTTCAGACAGGGGGAATTTCATAGGAGTTAAATGGATTGGAGCAGCAGGATCCAGGACTGGTTTATGTACATAACCTGGTACTCTCTGACATTTTTTTTGAGTCAAACACTCCTTGTGCCTCAGTTTCTCTGTCTTCAAATACTTAAATATTCACAAGTTTCTGACCTTCAGTGTGCAATGTGTGTACAGTTTTCATGACTACACAAGTAGCTGTGAATTAACGAGGCAGTTCATGGAATGACAGAATATCCTGAGTTGGAAGGGACCCACAAGGATCATTGAGTCCAGCTCCTGGCTCTGCCCAAGACACTCCAATAATCCTACCATGTGCATCTCTGAGAGCTTGTCCAAATGCTCCTGGAGCTCTGGCAGCCCTGGGAATGTCACCATTCCCTGGGGAGCTGTTCCAGTGCCTGACACCCTCTGGGGAAGAAACTTTCCCTGGTATCCAACCTAAACCTCCTTGGCACATTTCCAGCCATTCCCTGGGTCCTGTTCCTGGTCACCAGAAGAGATGAGTGCCTGCCATTGTAGCAGAGTATTAACTTTGTGGAGATCTAAATCACCCAAATCTGTAACCCCTGTCATTATGAGGAAGAAGAATAAATTTACTAAAAATGAGAAGAACATTCTCCTTGTTTTTTACTAAATCATGAGGCTTTAGCACATGTCCCTGCCCACAGTGGGCAAGTTGAGACCAGGTGATCTTAAAGGTTCCTTCCAAGCCAATGGTACAATTTTCTATCTTAGTGACAGTGCCCTGAGAAATCTTTTGAACTCAAACAGCACCCACGACTCTGTACCTGCAGTGAAGGTCTCCTCAGGTGATGTTTGCTTGTAGAACTTCTTAAATAAAAAATATGATGGCTGCCCATAGTTCCTTTGATCAGTCATAGATCCTGGGATCTAAACCATAATTTCAGGCAATGTTTCTGCTTGGAAAAAGTCCATCAGGACATCCAACCCATGGCCTGTTATAAAAGGCAGTGAAAAAAGGGTTAAGGCATCACCAACAATCTTTCACTTGCCTCTCTTTCCTTTTCCAAACCTTCCACAGGGTGCTAAAATTTCTTGAGCCCTAAAAAATTGCTTTAATGTGGTGGTTTATTCAGGCAATGTGCTGGAAATATCCTCGTTGGAGAAGGAATCATGGATAGTGACAAGTCCAATTAAATCAGTTGCTTTCAGTAATGGAAGGTGAAGGAACATAGATATGGGAATGTGTGGAAATGTCAGCCCACAAGATGCATTCCCAATGTATTTAGTTCTTGTAAAGGGGAAAATAAGTGCATATTCCAGCACAGGGGATAATAGCAGGCTATTGTCATCTCCCAGAACTGTGGGGAAGGTGCATTTGGAGCTATATCCATTTGTTAATAGTAAATTAATCCTTTCAAATGGAATAATCAAATCATCACAGAACGGACATGTCTCTATCTCAGCCTGGGGCACCCTGTGAGAGTCAGAAGGCTTTTCTGTGGTGCCTAATACATGCTAAACACTCAGGAACTCTCCTTTCCATCAGCATCTCCTCTGGAATCCATAAACCTGGTTGGAAGTTATGTTTTGGTCCAAAGAACAGGAGCACATCAATTTGATTACTTAAGCACTCAGAGGGGGATTGATTTTATCCATCTTTAGCTGTTTAAGAGTAATGGCCTTAACTTAAACATTCCATTATCCAGGGCAAGATAGCAGCTCCTCCTGGGAACATTCCAACATGTCCCAGGATCGGGCTGGAGTCAACCTAACTCAATGGCAATTTCCCCCCACCTTTCTGCTGAACCTAAAAAATTAACGAGAACTACCTGCCCACAATTCCCATGTCCCTGGAAATGTCCAAGGCCAGGTTGGACAAGGCTTGGAGCAACCTGAAGTAGTGGAAGGTGTCCCTGACCATGACAGGAGTTGGAACTAGATGAGTTTTAAGGTCCCTTCCAACCAATCCATTTTGGAATTCCATGATCCTATGACTATATTTTAAATGAATCCTACTGAAATAGATGCTGCCTCCCATTTTTTTGTTCCAGAAATGACACACTGGGTCTTTCTCCTGCCAGGATCCAACAGATGCATTTGACATTTTTTTTCCCACTGATTTTCAAAGGCTGAGCTCTTTTCAGTTGAACATTTGGCCTCAGGAGACCACTTTATATTCCAAGTCAGGGCTGGATGTCTGTGGTGGCAAGGCTTCATTCAGATGTTTAAGCTTCAAATCAAGTGGATTGACCCATCTTCATGTCTAGAATTCTGAATTACTCTTCAGAAGTGCCTGGGACCAAGTTAGTATTGTTCTGTCGAAGAGTCAAGCAGAGTTTTGGGCACTTGGAAAGTAATTTTCCACACTATTAAAATGATATGAGGGTTCCTGGTACAATCAGGCAGATTTGGACCTGGACAGTGACCAGGCATGGTTAGAAAACAGACAAGGAGCTATTCCCAGTTGGCTCTTTGGATGCAACGAGCAGGTTTGGGAAGGAATAAAGTTTAGCCATGCCACGATTTTTGGGCTGCAGGGGCAGCAAATGGGAGCTGGCCCATTTTTTGCCAGTCTAGGTGGAAGCTGGAGTCCCTTGATTGAAGTGTGCTTAATTGAAGTGCTCTGAATTCATGCCAGGCACCTGCATTTTAGGTGTTATATAAACAAGGACCTGGAGCAGCCCAAGGTGTGCGTGCTCAAAACTGGGCAAGAACCCGGACTCTGCTTTTGGAACTTGCTGCATTTTTATGTTCTCATAGTTCAGTAGCCACTACAAGCTCCAAACCCACTTAGGCCAAGTGTTTGCTGTCACACAGCACAAGATTGTCCTGTCTCTAAACCCACTTCTCTTTCCTGTATAAGATGAGAGGTAGGAAGAATTTTCAAGGAACAGATGGTGGCAATGCAGGGTAACAAAGAGATCCATTAGTGAAGGTATTCAATGAATCTCCTCCAGTGCCTCCTCTCCCAAAGGTCTCACAAAAGGTGGTTTAGGCTAAAACTGCTCCTAAAACTCAAGAAAATAACTTCAGTTAGAGCTTATGGGTGGTGAGGATCAAGCTGGGAGATGTAACTTTACAGCAGCTCCAGAAAAACTAGTGGAGGATATTGATAGCCAAATTGCTTCCAAAATGGTTCTGAACAGGGAAAATTACCCATGTTGAGCTTGAGGCTGGCACATTCAACCTACTCACAGGCAAAGGAGGTGTTTTAAAGGCATCAACACAAACCCTGAGTTTTTCTGGTTGCTGATGTGTCACGTCTCTCCTCATTCATACTGAGAAGCTCAGTCCCTGCTAATCCTTTCACCTGCCAGCTGTGTTTGAGGATTAGCAAAAAATCTGTTTCCCCTTGTCCAAGGTCTCGGAGATGCTTCATCAGAATTTAATTCCAGCTATCCACTGCTCTTAAACCTTACAGAAATACTTGAGAACAGTTCTTCTTTTAGAAAAGCGAGGATGAAGGATTAGATCATGTTCTGTGATTTGCATCTATCAGTAAATGCATTTACGGGCAAATCTTGTGGTTTCTTCTTTGTGTCTAAGCTGAAGGTCAGCTACCAAAAATGCTCACCAGCTGTCAGGGAGAAAAGGAAAAAGGGGCTACAAGAAATAGCACCTGGCAAAAACTGCTCATATTTTGGGAGAAGTTCTGGACTTTTTAGGTGGGCTCAGAGCATGTGAATCCAAATCCTTCAGGTTTCTGGAAGATAACTCTGTGTTTGACTGTTAATCTCTTTGATGTCTCCATTAAAGTACATTTTATAGGGAAAAAAAGTGGAATGCAGTGTATTTTCACAGTATTGTTGCCATCAGTGATGGAATTATCCACAAAAGTTCAGACATAATCTTTTTCTTCCAGTTCTGTAAATAACTTCAGGCTTTAAAAGCCCAAAGAAATTTATCAACCAAAATATTGGAGATATAAATATTAGTGTCTATAACCCCTGTACTGTTATTTATAAGAAACCAAGGTAGGTGGATTAATTGAAAAACAAACTTTTTAAAGAAAAAGGCACAATGAACAACCCTGTGCTTGGTGTGGTGCCCAAGTTAATGCATGGAGGAATCTCAGACTGTTGTCATCTGAATTATGTCATTTTGAAAGGAAGTGCTGCAAAGGATGTAATTGGTAGGAAGTTCATTTCCATCCTGATATAAATGGACTCGTCCATTTTGTGAAACAGAAAAAAAGAAAAGCCCATCAGAATTAATTGTAGGTCTGTATATAGGCCATTTTCAAGACCAAAATAGATAAAACTTGGGCAAAGGAAGCTGCTGAGGTCAGATTTAGCCATGGGAGTGATGTCACTGAGAAGCAGTTGGTCGAAATGTTCATAGAAATGATGGAGAGAGGAGCACTGAAGGACAAAAGTTCGAGAGAACTTTTCCCATGCTCATTTTCGTTCCTCAGTGCAATCTGTCTCAGCCTGGGCAGCATCTCTGCTGTGTGGAGAAAGGAATGTTTTAAAGGAATTTTAGTCTGAGAAAAGCCATTAATTTGTTTCCCTCTGACAGACTCATCCTGGATAAGATGCTGTCTGTGGGAGGGTGGAATTCAGGAAATGTTCAACTCCTGTGCTGAGAATGAGGGCTGTGGACTGAATTCCACCTTAGAAGTTCTGTGCTCTTTGTACCTGACAGGGCTTGACCTTCCCCACAAAAATAGCATTGATATCATGTAGAGTTTGCTGAGACAAAGACTGTGAAGGTATTCAACCATGGAGAAGACAAGTTGTAGAGTCAATATCCTGGAAAAATAACCAGAATCCAATAAAAATGATTTAGTCAGTGAGCTGCTGCCTTATGTCTGCTCCAAAGGTAGCAGACATGGCATGAATGGGGATATTGAGGAGAAACAGGTAAAGGATCTTGGCATTTCTTGTGATTTGGAGACAGTCGTTGATACCCTTTGTTCAATTCTAGATCCATTTGGAAATGAAAGTCTTGGAAATTAGATATAATAGAATATTAGAGGGTGGGTTTGGATTAATTCTGAGGAAGGAATTTTTCCGTGTGAGGGTGGCGAGGCCCTGGCACAGAGGAAATACAGCTGCCCCTGTGGCTGCCCCTGGATCCTTGGAAATGTCCAAGGCCAGGTTGGACGGGGCTTGGAGCAACCTGGGATAGTAAAATAGAAGGTATTTGAATATTAGGATTGTAGAAACTCAAATTTAGACTGGAAGAACCTCTGGAGGTCTCTGGTCCAAGCCTGTGCTTAAAGCAGGTCCAACATACCTCAGGTTCTCCTGGCTGTGTCCAGGTGAATTTTTAATGAGTGAAATGCTTTTCTCTGGTACAGCTTGTGCTTCTCACCCCTCCTCTCTGCACCTCTTAAGGAGTCTGGGTTTGTCTTCTGTACCCCCTCTTTAACAGTCTAAGAAAGCTGTAGGATCTCCATCAGCGTTCCCTTCATTGGAGGAACCCAGTTCTCAGCCCCTCCTTTTTTCGATGTGTCCCAAACCCCCAACAATCTCAGTGACCTTCAAGGCAGGGACAAAATGATGCCTTTTCTTGAAATTTTTGCCAGGATAAAAAGCTTTTCTTGGTTTTTTTCTCTGATTTTAATTTCAGTTTGAATCAGTTCCTTGGTGTGGTTCATCAAAGAGTTGTTGAGCCATTCTTCCTGGAGATGTTTTCAGGTTTTCCTTGAAAAACTGAAACACCTGTTGCCTGTCACACATCCCTAGGGGCAGTAACATTCTTGAAGGGAAATAAATTCATCAATTTAGAGAGAAAAAGAGAAAATTCACAGCCAGGAACCTGGGGCTGGTCAGAGATGTTCAGTGCATGTGTGTGTGTGCACGTATTCTGTATATCCAGTGTATTCTCAAATACAGCTCCTTCCAGTCTGTGAGTTCTTAGTTGAGTTATTTTGGGGAGAGAGGTGAAAAGGATGGGGCAAGTAATTGAGATGTTGGCATCTTGAAGTTAAATTTTTCCAGGAAAGAAAATTATTTCAATTGTGAGACCATTTTGAAGAAATCACATTTTGCTATGTCTTTAAATTGTTGTTATCCCCATTTTGACCTGTGATATAACAAAAGATGCAGTTCTTTGCTACATTTTCATTATTTCATGGCCATCTTTTATTTCCTTGTTATTATTTTTGATGGTAAGAGAGGGAAAAAGACAGGGATAAAAAGCATAATAAAGGTGAATATAATTGTGACGCACAGAGAAGACCAGAAGAACCCTAACTTAGAATTCAAAAATGGTGATTTCTTGAGAAAATGAGACTATTTCATAAAAATGCAGCTTTACCACTGAAGTTTTCATTTCCAGACAAAATTCATTTTTTTTAGAAGAAAATTTGATGGCTTCCACATTTCTGTTCAGTGATGCTGTTGCTCTGAAAGCCCTTTGTTGATGGTTGCTATAGAAAACCTTTAGAAGAACAGGTGGGTATATATAAGGAAGCTTTTAGCCAAGAGCTTTCTCCAAATTATTTTCCTTTTACATTAACGCCTCATCTTGACAAAATAGATTTACAGATGGCTACGTCCTAAATCTCCCTTTAATTAGGGCAACTCAGAAGCACTTCCTGAACATCCCTGGGAGTTTGCTGGTCTGGAAGTGGGCAAATCTTTCTGCTGTGTATTTATTTTATGGTTTTATTTCCCATGGGCTCTGCAATTATTTATTTATATTTGGCTTAAACATCTCCCCCCCGAAGGTGACACAAAGCCCAGTTTTAAATATTCTTCTTTAGCAGTCCAGCTTGTGCCCCAAGCGTGGTTTGGCTCACTGAGCACAACATCCTTTCACATCCCTCCAGCAAAATCTCCCATCAGGAAGTCGTGAGCCCTGAGAGAACTTTGAGAGAACTTATTACATTATTAATAAACTGGCTGATTAAAGGACACAGTTCCCTCTGGCTTTTCCTTAACTTGTTTTGTTCAAGGTATTTTAATACTGGCACATTTTGTAATTAAGACGTTTTGATTCCGTATCTATTAACAGGGATAAGGATCCAAAATCATAATAAAATTGAAATAAAAGTGGAGAAAGGCCTGAGGACAGAAGCCTCAGAGAGACCCCAGTGTCCTGCAGTTGAGTGCTATTTTCTATATAGGATAGAATTCAGGTTGGGAAACACCTCCAAGATCATCAAGTCCAACCTGTGACCAGGTGGCAACACCACCACTGAGCCACGTCCCCAAGTGCCACATCCACAGGGCTTTTAAATCCCTTCAGGGGTGGGGGCTCCAGCACAGCCCTGGGCAGCTGTGCCAGAGCCTGACCATAATGTAAAGGTCCAAAGGAAATAAAGGAAATAAATGAAATTTGCAAGATCCACATGTGCGTGGGAATTCTCTAAGACATTTCTTTACACATTTCTCTGTGTTATGCAGAAATTTGACTGGATCCTGCTTTGTTAGACAAAGTCAAAAGGTTTAATTGAAGAAATAGGCTTTAATTATGTTCAGCATATGCTGTGGGTTCTGGCAGTGCCCTTTGGATAAAAAAAAACCAAAAAACCCACAGGAGCTGAGCTGACACCAGGCAGGATCGCTGACTTCCAGCTGCACTGAGCTGAACCCAGCTGTGAGCCAAGCCCAGCAGAGCTGGATCCCACAAATCCCCACTTTAATATGCTCCAACTGGAGCCTAATAAACACATCTCTATTAGAAACCTAAATGCAGCCAGGACAAGGGCTCGGATATTGGCCTAGGGTTTTTAGTAAAGCCTCTGACACAATTTTGGCCAGATTAACATGGCCTTTCCCAGATGGGGGCAGAGGCAGCACATGCCAGGTACCAAACTGACATTTGGATGTGGTCTCTTGTTTTAAAAGATTTGTTTTGCATGTCCTTAAACAGAACCAGGATAGTTGTCTCATACCTGGAGTGTCCAAGGCCAGGTTGGACAGGGCTTGGAGCAACCTGGGATAGTGGGAGGTTTCCCTGCCCATGGCAGGGGTGTTGGAACAAGGTGAGCTTTGGGTGTCTCTTCCCATCCAAATAATTTTGTGATTCTGTGATTCTGTGACTCTGTGACTCTGCAGTTCTGTTTTGTTTCTCCTTTAATTGACATCTCATCATATCGTGTGGAGAATTTATTCTGCAGACTTTAAGGAAGAGCTGTTAAGTTTATTCTTCTTACCATTTGTCATTTGCACTGTGGCAAATGAGGGCAGGCCAACCTGCACCTACAGGAGATGCTGCTGGTCACAGATTAGACATTTCTGTGCCTGTTTCTCCTTTTTGAGGAGCTGTATTGACTCCAGTGCCAGTGTGAAATTGGTATTATGAAATGAATGATGAGGAGCTCTCAAGTGGTTCATAGCAGTGCCTCAGAGCTTCCTGTAAGCCCATCGAGGGCTGAAGCTGAATTCAGGTGTCACCTCGGCCCTGACACAGGGATAACTTCACCTTCAAGCATCATGGCTTTCAGGTGGATGGTGAGGCATCTTTCAGGTGGAATGTGAAGGTTTTGTTTCATTCTGACTCACCGCTGGCTCAAGAAAAGATTTTTCTTTTTTTCTCCCTGATGTTTAGTGCAATAAACACCAAAAGAAGCCTCTGCTTTGTAGGTCACCCGCCCTTTATTCTGCTTTACAGGTTTTAAAGTGCTTTTTCACTCATAGCTCTGTGATTTTCCAGCCTTTCATAAAAGATGGGCTCCTGGTCTCCATGAGGGTCATTAGAAATGAGCAATGAGAGCTGGTCTGATTGAACAGCTGAAGCTGGAGCTGGCTTTCATACCCCAAGAAATAAACCAACACACGGAGATGTGAGCTCAAACCCACCCTGCCCTCTAGACTTCTGGAATTCAAAGGACATTTCCAGAATCCTTGTGTTGCTCCTGGATGTTTTAAAACCCTTCCCAGAGAGATGTATTAAAAAAAGGAAAACATTTTAATTTTACGTTTCAGATCTATTTATTTGGTATTGTTATCTCTAATATTGCTGTAAAATGATGTCATGAGCATGTGCCATCCCAAAGCAAGCTCAGAGGAGAAGAATATTCCAAAGCAGACACACTTCTGAGGGGAAGAGAAATATTTTCTTTCCTAGGCCCCCTCCCCAAGCCTCCAGAATTCGTAGAGTCAGCTCTTTCTTTATCACCAAGGGGTTCCTATTCCTCTGCAATATGGCAAGCTATTTCTTCTCTCTTAAATTCTGTTTCATCAGCAGTTGTGGCTCAGTGTGGGGGTTTTCAGAATTCCACTAATGTTTTTGCAGGTGATTACTTAGCGCAGGACTTTGGTGTTGCTGTGGACTCTGTCACAAACATCTGTTGGGACTGACACAGGTAGAGCCCAACCTGCCTCCAGGGAAGGCTGGGTTAGAGATCTTCCCATCCTATTTTTACACTTTTTTTGTTTATTCATTTGCCTGGTTTTCTCTCTTTTTTGCCTGTTTTCAACACTGGTTGTCATTATCTGCCCCAATCTTCTTCTATTTTGTTTTGTGATGCCCTAATAATGAGATTTTGTCATGTACAATGACTACATCTTGTTTTTCCCCCCCTCCTTCATATCATAATATCATCTGCTTGGGATGTTTTGAGAAAAATGCAACAAGCTATGATAAATCACCCTGTCAAGTTCCTCAGCATTTCAAGCTGTTGCTGAAGTTACAGATAAAACCCAGCGAGAGGCTTTGTGGGGAAGAAAGGTGGGGGAAGGAATTCGGTTCCTCAGCGCCTGCATCCCTCTGGTGCCTGTAATGAATCCACGGGTGGGATGAAACGTGGGGGATGTGTCAACCTTGCCGTTGTTCCTAATGAATCAAGGAGCTATTTTGAAGAGTTTCTCTGTCTCTCAGGAGCTGTTTCCATGTTTGCAAGGTGGAATTTTTCATGTGTTTTGAGCAGCTCTGCCTTTCCAGCCTGCACCTGCAGTGCAGTAAAATGTATTTAGCTTTATATGGGGCAGGTTAGCAGGTCCAAGGGTTGGGTGGAACTGGCTGAGAACTTTCTGGAGCCCTTTTCAAAGAGTCTGGGGTTTTGCAGCAGGAAGTCGATGCAAACCCTGATGGTTTCACAGGTGTTATCTCTGTTTATTGTCCGGGATATTTGAGACAAAAAAGCTTTTTCCCTTTCTCCTAAAGAAGCTTGGTGGCAAAAGACATTCAGACAAATTAGTCTGTGAATAACAGAAGTTTTGGAATTTCCCTTTGCGGTCCCTTCAGCCAAAAAGTGAGTTCTGGCAGAGCAGGAGCAGCCTCCTTTCACAGCTGTTGCATCTGCTCATAAATAAAGAGCAACAGCATCCCTGGAGAGTGAAGGACTTTGGTTTCACTGAAAGCAAAAGGACACAGGAAGTCCAAATCCAAGGGTAGGACCAAGATGTGTTTCTTTTCTCTGAGAGCAGCCATCTTAAACTGAAAAATTCCCTGAATTGCAGCTCCTCGTGGCAGATGGAGAGGGAAACTGCCTGGATACTGAGCTGTACATAGCAATGAAAAGCAGAAGAAATCCATGATTACAGAGAGAAGGAAGAGCAAAGTTTTAAAATAGTTCTACTCCCTGTTGCCTCTCTCCTCCAGTGTAGCAGTGCTTCAATAGTTTAACACATTAGTGGAAAAAATAGCACCCAGGAAAGGCATCATCCGGAGGAACTGAGATACCATCACTTATCTAGAAAAGCTCTGTACATCAGGAGTGGGAAATAAGCCCAGTGTAAATCATGGAGTGACAGAATAATTTGGGCTGGAAGGGACATTAAAGCTCATCCAGTTCCAACCCCCTGCCATGGGCAGGAAAACCTTCCACTATGCCAGGTTACTCCAAGCTGGCCTTGGACCCTTCCAGGGATGGTGCAGCCACAGCTTCCCTGTGCTAGGGCCTGCCCAATTCCACAGGGAAGGATTCCTTCCCGATATCCCACCTAACCTTGCCCTCTGGCAGTAGAAATCAATGCATAAAGCACAGCCTGACTTGTCCTTGTGCATTAAATTGTGCTGTGGAGATGCCCCTTGGCCCATCCACACCAGTCCCTTTTGTGCACGTCCTTGGCACAGTGGGGCCAAGCCAGGCAATTCCTGGCCGTGGTGGACAAGCCAACACAGGCCAAGCATTCCCAGTGTGGAATCTGCACATGGAAAGCCACCTTGAGGGCCTGAGAGAGGTTAATGGAAGGCTGTGAGCTCGGCCATAACATTTAAAGCCTCTGGGCTGCAGCGAGGCCTCAGGTGCATTTTGTGAGAGAGAGGAATCAATGAGTGATTTTCCTGACAAAAAGAAGGTTTCTGGTAAACGTCCTCTGCAAGAAAAGATATTATTAGATTACCTTTACACACATATTAGCAAGAATAGTGTTTGGTTGGCGTTAGGCTGGGAATAGACATCTTTGAGCAGAAATGCTCCTACTGAAACACAATTAGCAGCCCCAGCTTTGCACAGCTGCTCGTGTGGGGCCTCTGTTGTGTGATGCCAGATGCGAAAATGTCCCTTTGTTCAACAGTTCCACACAGTTTGTTCAACAGACGGTGACAATTTCGTGTCGGGTTCATTCAGCTGAGCTTATCTATAAATTATGGAAATGGCCTGGGATTTCCCTGCCTGGGAGACAACCTGGTTATCTGTGCCACATGCCTGGAGCACAGGCCAGGGAGGCAATGCACTCCCAGCGCTTTTGGAATCTCCAACCAAACCTTGCTCTCAGAGGATTAGACAATCCTGCAATTCAGCTGTTTATATGGGAGAAAAATATAATGGAGAAGCATTATTTAGAAAAATAAATGTTTTTTTCCTCCCACTCTTTTTCCTGGTAAAAGATAAGAAATCACATGTGTGTAGTGTGAATTCGATATTTGTGGTCTCTCTTCCACCTTCCCAACTGCACGGAGTGGACATGCTCCATGCCTTGGGGTGCCAAATTCAGTTTGAAAGTTCCTAGGTACAGGGACCCATCATTCCTCATGATCCCAACAAAGGCCATACATATCTTGCTGATACATATTTTATATATATATATATATATATAATCATCTTGCCTATAAACCCAGGGTTGTCATGGTGATTTGAAAGCTGCTGTAGTGCAGTTAAGCTTATACACAGACACACTCTTATTTCAAATCAACCATATGACCACTTACATTATCTGTAACAACATCCAACCCGCCCCTGGGGGAGCAAAAACTCTCCATAAGCTTGTGCAGCTGCTTTTTTGGGGGCAGTGGGAGCATCCCCCTGCTTTGGACCTCACCTGGCTGCCAGAGGCTGTCAGCTCTTCCTGCAGCCCTGAGAATATTCCTGATTATTTATAATTTACCAAATATAAACCTGAGCTTTTTGTTGGGGTTTAGGGCTCTCCATGCAGGAAGAGCCCGTCTGTAATTCTTAGTGACACCTCAAAATTCTGGCGTGGAGGTGGGAAGCTGCTGTTTTATCTGTGTTCTCTATTCCTTAAATATTCAATGAGGAGACAACCAGAGGACAGGGAAAAAAAGAAAAGAGGGGTTAATTTTGCCAACCCTGTAGAGATGATCTGCAGGGAGCAGTTCAGCTCCAGTGGAAGTCAGTGGGATGGGATCAGGTCTTGGGAAGACACCATGAAACAAAAAGGAGGTGGAATATTAGTATTTAATTTTTGAGGATGGGAAGTTTTGTGCCTTTTCTGAAGAGAGGCCTCTCTGTACCCATCATTATTCTGTGTGGCCCTTCCAACTCAGTGTACTCTGATTCCATCATTAAGTGCAAAATGAGCAATTTTTTCCCCTTCTGTATGGAAAATTAGTCTGTAGATAAAGACAAGATGCTCTTATATGTAAGATATGTCTATATTATATGTCTATACATTATATATGATATTGCAAGTACAAAGGAAATTTCACTGTATAAAATGGAATTATTTCTTCCTCAAATGCTTTTCAGCACTGGGAAGGACCAGTTTCAATATGTTACTGTTCAGTATAGAGGAAGGAACAACGGGTGAAGTTGGGGAGACTTCTGCTTTGACCAGGAGTAGATCCAGGGAGTGACTGGAGCTGTGCCAGGGGAGGTTTAGGTTGGATATCAGGGAAAGGTTCTTCCCCCAGAGGGTGTCAGGCACTGGAACAGCTCCCCAGGGAAAGGGAACAGCCCCAAGGCTGCCAGAGCTCCAGGAGAATTTGGACAATGCCCTCAGGGATGCACAGGGGGGATTGTTGGGGTGTCTGTTCAGGGCCAGGAGCTGGATGATCCTTGTGGGTCCCTCCCACCTCAGGACATCCCAGGATTCTGACTCCATGGCAACACTTTGCAGCACTGGGATGAACAACAGTGAAAACCAAGCGGGATTTTAACCTTTGAAGTTGCATGTTTTGACTCTGGGAAGCCAAGGAAGTAAAAGGCAGAATGGAAACATGAATCCTTCAGTGTGACCTCTGCTCATTATGAATCCCTGTGGTTTCCAGCAGAGCCATCCAGGGCTGCTCTGGAACGTATGGATGTGGGAAAGGTTGCGAAAAAAGATTATTTAAGAAACAGTATGCAATGATCTGATAAAAGATGACAACATAATTAATATCCTCAAGGAGGCAGAGTTAAAGCTCTATGAGCCTTGCATTTCTCATTTCCTGACTTTTGAGTGCTTAACTGTGCATATTTAATGTTATATTAAAATAAAGGAGAGGCGCACGTTATAGGCAAAGAGCCCCTTTTCTGCTACTTGAGGATGCTGAATTATTTCATGGAAGATGCATTGTTTTGATGGGATCTGCATGATGTGAATTGAAGTGACATCAGCTGCGAGCCACATTTATAATTCTAATTTATAATATATTCGTAAATTGGGATGTGCATGATTCTCTCCCGTATCAGAAGACATAGTGCTTTCTGACAGACATCAGCTGAATGTGAAATCACAGAATCCCAGAATGGTTTGGGTGGGAAGGGGCCTTAAAACTCATCTCATTCCACGGGCAGGGATACCTTCCGCTATCCCAGATTGCTCCAACCTGGCCTTGGACACTTCCAGGGATGGGACAACCACAGCTTCTCTGGGCAGCCTTTAGACAGAGGCAATTCCATGGGAACTGGTGGGTTGGAGGTGAAATTCCTGAAAGAGTTTTGTCCTGATGGAAATAAGGAGAGGCTGAGGCTGTTTTGCTTCTCTGCATGTTCTGCTCCTTAGAGCATCTGGTTTGAACTGGGGAGGAAAGCCAGGCCTGGGGAAGTGACCTAGAATGTATTCATAGTTTTGCTGCAGGGGATGGTGGAAGCTCCCTTATTGTAAGACTGAGCTGAAATGAGGTAAAGCTGCTTAGAAACAGATTTCCAAACATAAGGGTAGTTAGTGACTTCTTAAGAAGCAGAGGGGAAGGGGCTCAGTGGGGATTATTCCCAGAGATGTCACCGAGACACACTACAAATGTTTCCTCCTGTAACTTCTTAGGAGAAAAACCTGAATCCTCAGCAGGCAGTGTCACTGCTCTGATCTTTAATGTGCCTGCCTGGCTGTGCTGCCACCTCCCAGCTCTGGTGTCAAAGTCACAAATCTGCACAGCCCTGCAGATGGAAGATCATGTTAAATAATAAATTCCCAAATTAATGCGCAGCACTTGGAGGTGGAGAGGAGGTGGAGTATTGAGGTGATGCTGGGGGAATGGCAGCTCTTGGTGCTCATACCCCGGGCTTGCCATTGGACTCTGATGGCTAGAGTGGTTTCAGGAGAAGTTTAGGCTGGAAATCAGGAAAAGGTTTTTCCCCCAGAGGGCACTGAACCGTCTCCCAGAGGAATGGGCACGGCCCCAGGGCTGCCAGAGCTGCAGGACCTTTTGGACAACACTCTCAGGGACAATTTGGGATTGTTGGGGTGTCTGTGCAGGGCCAGGAATTGGGCTGGATGGTCCTTGTGGGTATATTCCAACTCAGGACATTCTGTGATTCCATGAAATCCTGCTCTCATCCTCGTGCTCTCAGAGAATCAAGGTTTTTTTTTCCTTCACATCTGAACCTTCTCTGTTCCAAACACCCAGGTACTCTATCTGAGTACCAACCCTGTGCTACCCAGCAGGACTGGCCTAAAGGCAGAAAAGCCTTGGACTAGACAAAATGTAAATTAGGTAATTTTTTTTGGCAACTTCAGGGGTTATAAGGCTACTCTATTTATTGTTTGGAAAGCTGGACAAAGCCTTGTAAAACATATTTACGTCTGTCTCCCAAGGGCACTCCCCACAATAAATATTCTTATCAGATCAATAAAATGTCTGGATAGGTGTGGAGGGGAAACTGGAATGTGCACAAATGGGGTTTAATGGACATTTCAGGCATTTTCACAGTCTCTGGCACTACTGATGAAACATGGAATAATTCTGTTTATGGATGCGGACCCAAATTTAGCAGGAATCAGATTAAGACTCAGGTCTGTTCTGTGGGCAGGGAATTGCAAGCAGCTTTCTGTCATCATGAGGCCAATTTCCCTTCACCCAATCTGTTACTCTGGAAGGCTGAAAATGGTGCAAACTGCATAAAAACAAAGGTCCAGGTGTGCTGGGGCTGACCAAAGTTCCACCCAACCCCTTGTTCCCATGGCAGCCACCTGGGCTGGGCCTTTATCTCAGCCTAAACATGGTGAGATGTGGGAAAAGCATAGCTCAAGCATTCCTTTTTCAGACAAAACCAGTCAGGTTTGGAGATTAGGTGGTTGGAGTAAGAGGTGAGACCTCCAGATTAAAACAATTCCTTGTTTTTCAGAAGGTATTAGGAGGAAAAGGACAAGCTCTGGGTACTGGAAGATTGTGATGTCATTCCTTATTATCTTCAAAGAATAAAGATGCAGAGAGGAGATGTTGTCTTGGAGATTTAGAACAGACTGGGAAAGGAATTTGAGATCCTTCTTTGTGGATCCCTTTGATCCAGCACTTTTCAGACAGTGGAACAGATTTGAAGACCCACCTGGATGACCAGGCAGGGATGGAGAGCTCTTGCTCTGGCCAGATTCCCAAAGCCATCTGCTCCAGTGCCCACTGGCAAATCCCAGCCTCTGGGAGTCTTACTGTATATTTTGGGACATGCACAGCTCAGAGCTTGTGCTGAAGAGCAGAAAATTCCATAATATGAGGATCTGGAGCCACTCCTCAGCAGGATTTGCAAGACCTTATGGCATGGAACAAGGAGAGATTTGAATGCCACAGGGAAGCTTAGCCAGGCTGGGGGAAGAATATCCTGAACCTTGCTTGGATGTGGTTGTGGTAAAAGGACAGTTTTTCAGATAATTTTGCTGCTACAAATCTTTAAAAGTTGGTTGAGAGGCTAAACTCTGATAATGTGAAAAAATCCCAACAGTGAGAAGAGAGTAGAACACCCCCTGTCAGCAACATTCCTTTCATTGGGATAAATAGGAAGAAAATAATCCTGCCTTTTATAAAACCACGATTAATTTCTGATCAGTGGTAGCATCCTGGATGTTGTCTTCTGCTGTATTTGGACTCCTGGCAGAGAAAGGAGCTGCAAACACTGAGTGCCAGGTACCCAAATAATAAAAATAATAAAGAGCTGCCAGGTGATGTAAACTTTGGAGAAGGAATTTCCGTGAAAGGCACGTGAGTCAGGAGTCTCTGTGCCATTGCTGCCAGCAGGCTGCTATGTAGGACACCATGGTTTGTGTTCCCTTCACACCCAGTTTGCACCAAAATAGCTCCTCTGGCAACAAAGTCTGAGCTGCAGGAGGAGGAGGAGGAAGAGGAGGAGGAGGAGGTGGAGGATCAGATCCAGGTGCAGTCGCACGGCTGGGAAAAGAGAGGATTCTGGTTTCTCTTCTCTCCTGCTGCCCCCTTCCACAATTCCTTTACACATGGATTCGTGTGCTGAGCCACTTCAGAGATCTCAACTGGCACAAAATATTGTGGGTTAGTTTTCCACTGATACAATTCTCATGGCAAGTTGTCCAGAAGGCAGCAGGAGCTCCGGCACTCACCTGGGAGATTGGGAGAGCTCTGAGCAAGGCCCTTGCAGCAGCACTTGTGCCTTTGGCCAGGGGACACCAGCACCTCAGCTTCTCATGCTGGTATATTGAATGTTTATGTAAGTCAGTGAATTGCTGGACTCAGCAGCCTTAGAGGTCACAGAGTCATGAAAGGGACCTTAAAGCTCATCTCACTCCACTCCCTGCCAGGGGAAACCTCCCACAATCCCAGGTTGCTCCAAGCTCCATTCAGCCTGGCCTTGGACACTTCCAGGAATCCAGGGGCAGCCACAGCTTCTCTGGGCACCCTGTGCCAGGGCCTCCCCACCCTCACAGCTGAGAATTCCTTCCCAATACCCCATCTAAGCTTGCCCTCTGTTAGTGGGCAGCTGTTCCCTGGATCCAGCCCCTCCATCCCTTGTCCTAAATTCCTCTGCAGCTCTCCTGGAGCCCCTTTAGGCACTAGAAGGGGTCTGAGGTCACCCAGGATTCTTCTCTTCTCCAGGTGAACCCCCCCAGCTTGTTGAACTTGGTTGCTGGGCCAATCCTCATGTATCTTCTTTCTACCTGAATCAGATGGAAATTTGCCTCAGACCCATTAAGTTAATTCTTTGTGACATTGCTTTCAGTGACAGCTTTGAATGGGGGAGATTTATGTCTGAATTGAAGGAATAGAACAGGGCATCCTGGAAGTGATTCCAGGTGAGTGGTCCAATGTCCTGGTACAAATATCGCTCAATTAAGACATTTTCCATCACATTCTCTCTTACAAATGTGGATGTTTTATTGATGCAGAGCTAAATCAAGTATCTGCCATCACTACACTCTCTTCCTCCACTCCCAGCTGGCATTTCATGCAGCACATATTGCAGTTTTCTTTTTGAACAGAAGCCTTTTCATCTACTGGAAAGCAGAAAAATGCCATAGGTGACATAGTTTAGCAGCATTAATCACATTAAAACCGTCTGAACTGCTGCAGATGGGAAAAAAAAAAGTCCTGTTTGCATGTCAGGGCTCCAGGAAAACTGATTTTCCTTTCAGAGATGAGAACTGCATTTTTCTTTCATTTAGTTTAAAGAGAACAGAAACTTGGGTCTGGAAAGGATTCCCTGGGTCAGCTAATTTGGTTCCTTCTTATTCTGGGCAACAATCTCATGGAATCCTTCCCATAAAAATGGATCAAGTACTATTTAACACCTAGTGAGGTTTTTCTCCGTTATTCCCATTGTGAGGGGAATAACCTCATTTATCCGAGAATAAAAGATTTTGGTTGTAATATTTTTTATTTAATTTCCACGTGTCTTCATGACCAGTTGAGCCACAGCTCTCTCAAACCCTGTCCACATCTGCTGTTTGCTCATGGGCCTTGGACAGGGGACAGAAATGCTTTGCAAGACTGGGATAACGTGGAATGGCAATTCTGCTTTGCCAGATAGTGCCATTTTTTAGGAGAAAACTGTCAGTCATTGCCTGTTGGACTAATTCCTTGTGCCAACCACAACAATAAAGCTGATAATGGATGATTTGGGAGGTTGAAACCATGGAGGATTTCGGGATTTTCTTGCACTGGAGCTTGAGTGCTTTTCATCAGTGCAGGAGTTGAGGCTGTGGAGTCCCTGCACAGCACAAATATGGAATAGAGCAATGAACAGGCACCAGGATGGGGTAAGTTGTCCTGAAGTTTAATCATGGAATCATTGGAAAAGACCTCTAAGATCATCCAGTCATAATGCTCTACTGCCAAGGAGTGGAGGGAGAGGATCCATGGCAGAATCCTGGGAGATCCTTGGATAGGACCCACTGGCTTGCCAAAAAAACCTTATTTTGACAGCCAGTTTGATCCCAAAATCTTGGAAAGGCAGCACCCTGCCACTCTGAGGTTGGCTGATGCAGGTTCAGGTTCAGCAGCACAGTGGAAATCAGCTCCTAAGGCTTAGAGATATCATGGAGGTAAAAATCACCTAATTCTGAAAGATTTATCTGCAAATATTATCCAGTGGGAGAAGATGGATGGAAATGCCAGAGCAAAAATGCTGTCCAAATGACAAATGACTGAAGACTGCTCACCCCAGCTCATGTCACCAGCAGATCAGTTAGTGGAATAATGTTTTCAGCTGCTTGATAATGTACAGGTGGAAGAAAAAAAAAGCCCAACAACTAATTAATATGAAATAGATTAGGAGATGCCCCAAACAGCTTCGGAAATTGTGCAGTGTAAAAGTTGAATAAACTGTGGAAGAAAGGCAGTCCCACCAGCAGCCTGGTGTAGTCATGGGAGGAAATTATTAATGTCCATGTCTCTATCCAAGAGATTTCTTGGATGATTCTGTCCCTGGATTCCACTTGTCTCATTAAGAGGTGCTTCATGGGTGAAGCTTGAAGGGCAGAGCCTGGTTTCATCCATGGTATTAATTGCTACATATACTCTTAATCTAATTTTGGAAACAGGTTTGCCATGTGCAAACTGCCCTTGGGAATGATCCCTGGCCCCCCATCTTTGAAACTGTGCTGGGAAAGGATGGGAAATTAAGTTAATGGGATAAAAACATGTCGTGGACTGCTCTAAACCCTTTCAGTTTTGATGATGAAGTTCTTCTGCCTGTGCCTATCATGAGGTTGTAAAAACTCTCCAAGACCTTTGAGTCCAACCATTCCCCAGTGCTGCCAAGGCCACCACTGATCCATGTCCCCAGGTGCCACATCCACATGGCTTTTAAATCCCTCCAAGGATGGGGATTCCCCCACTGTCCTCATCAGCACAACCCTTTCAGGGCACTTTTTATCTTTTTTTTTTTTTTTAATAGTTGAAGATTTTGTTTTCATGCCTGGATTTAAATCTTCCTTTTTAATCCATTTCTGAGTGCTCAGCTCTTGATGATCAGTTGATTGTTTTCCCATTTTTTCCAAGCCTCTTCATATTGATCTTGGAGCTGTTTGGCACTTCCAAGTGGCTGGAACTTGCAGGAGATCGGTGAGGTGGTGGGGGCCTGGAATAAGGAATATTTGATGCCTGTCTTAATGGGAAAGGAGGACCTGGCAGCATAGACATCAACCCCAATAATTCCTTGAAATATGTTGGCACAAATAATCAAAGCCTTTGCAAGCACCCAGAAAATCCTTGTAAGCAAGAAAAGACAAAAAGGTCTACATGGAGCCACTAGAAAGTCAGCAGGAAATTTGCAGGAAGTCTGAAGTCAGAGAATTTAACAAGAGTTTTGATATTTGTCCTGTATTAAAAGAGAAAGTTGCATTGAATGGAGCTCATGGGGGTCTGGTTTAGGCAAGAGAATGTAACTCTTGTATTTGGAGTGGAAAACAGCAAGGGAGGCAGGGGAAAAGATTGGGAAAATGTCCATTGGGAAAGCTGGAAATGGAGCTGCTTCTGCTGTGGGACAGTAGGATGACTGAGAGAGCAGAGGTGTCCACCCTGGAAAAGGCTCCAGGGAGACCTTAGAGCTCTTCCAGTGCCCAAATGGACTCCAAGAGGGTGATTGGACGATACTAAGTGTAGAACACTGTTTACACATGTAATAGAATGAATTATTTTGGAAAAATCTGGTGTAATGAGTGTTAATTACCATAACGAGGGAGTTGGAACTAAATGATCCTCAAGTCCCTTCCCACCAGAACTACTCCATGATCATATTTCTAGCACCTCTCCTCTGCAAACACTTCAGAGTTTCAACCTACAGAATCCATTTATTCTGTTTGGTTCAGAGGAATCACAGTCCTTCATGGGAACTTGATTATCTCATTGCTAGAAGTCAATCCCAGAACCAAATGAGAGCAGTTTCTGATTCTTGTCTTATTTTACATTAGCTCTGGATGTGCAGAAGGGGTTAAATCTCTCCCCCCATCCTGCACACACACACAGAGCCCAACACAACACTTTGTTCCATGTGTCTGCTTGGCAACTTGGGAGAGTTTTGCTGGCATGTGGGAGAGACCTGCAGGAGTCAAGTGCAGCATTAATGTGAGTTCCCAGTGGCTTCGGGGGAAGCTCATTACTGACCTGGCTTCGGCGTCTTCATTTACAGTAACGCTTTAAATATTTAATCCATCTCTCCTTCTTTCCTGTCATGGGCCATTTTCCCTCAATTGATTCCTTGTTTGGGGTGGGGGGCAGGGATGGTTAGAATGCATTTATGTTAGTGGAATTCTATAAATTATCCTCATTAAGAGGCCTGGTAACAACAGGCCAGCGCGGGATTCGTTAAAGTTTTGCGTTGCACTTTTTTTTGCCTCAGGTTCCCAAATCACTTCAGAGGCACTCGCTGGGTAAAGGTGAGGAGCAAAGCTTTGCTGAAAGTTTAAAAATCAGAGGGAAGAGAAGTGGAAAGCTGGCATGAGAATCATGGAGTGGTTTGGGTTGGAAAGGACCTAAAGGCTGTCTTGTTCCCACCCTCCCACCATGGGTAGGGACAGCTTCTGCTATCCCAGGTGACTCCAGCCTGGCTTTGGACACTTCCAGGGATCCAGGGGCAGCCACAGCTTCTCTGGGCAACTTGTGCTCATTCCTTATCAGTTTTCCCAGCAAAAAGGTGCATGGTATTCATGGCTGCATCTCCTGGGACTCCTCACCACGTCAGGAAATGCCACAGCTCCTATGTGGTCAAGCAGTGCCCTCGAATCGCACAGTTCACCTCTGCTGCAAGTAACAAGCAGGCACATAAAGGGACAGGCAGGGAAGGGACCTGCCCCAGCCTCTCATTCTGCAGCCTCGTAAATCTTGAGTTGAATTTACAGGATCACAAATAAATTTTTCCCCGAAGTAAATTTTTTTTTGGGGTGATATTTTCAGTGATATCTCTAAGCCTCACTTTGTAATCCCATGAAATCAGCATCAGGCAGGATGTGAAGACAGTCAGGAAAATCATGAAAACAATATCACACCTCTGGGGTTGTAAAGGGGTCTTGGAGTTTGTACCTGTTCTTGATGACCAAAAAATCTCTTTATGAACCCTATAAAGAAAGAAATGAGGGGGGATTTGCCTTTCACCAAGTCAGGCTCAGAGAAGAGAATAAAAACCTTCAGTAACTGGGGGCAAATGCTTTAAATGGGCAGGAAAAATAGGTATTCAGCAAATGTACTTTGAAAGAGAATCACAGAATGTTTTGGGTTGGGAGGGACGTTAAGGATCATCAGTTCCAACCCCTGACATGGCTCCACGAGACCAGGTTGCTCAAAGCCCCATCCAACCTGGAAAGGACAATAAAAACATTAAAAATAAATCAAATCCCTTGCACATTTCCTCAGTGTTACTGATTTTTATTTATCAATCAGCCAAGAAATGCTCAGGTGTGTCAGATATGCAGCATCTGTATTTACCAATCCTAAATCTGGTGTCCTCAGTTAGCTGGAACAACAAATTAAAAGAAAACACCTCCAAGCCTGACCTATTACTTGATAGCTCAGCATGGAGTGCTATCCTACAAGTGCCACAAGAGTTTTTCTGCAAATACCACTGATCCAGCAGAGAAGAAAGAGAAAGCTGGGTTCATGCTCCGTGGAAAGAGGGTATTTTCATTTCAAGGAACATTTATTTTCATCACAATACCTGGTAATACCACCCATTATTACACAGCTAAAACGCTCAGCCTTTGAACCCAGAAAATGGTGTAGGACTCGAGGACCAGGCTCTGTCCAACTCCATTTGTGCTGCCACAATTTAAGCAAGGATTTGAGGAGTGGGCTCTGAATACCCACAAATTGCAGAACAAACACTGCTGCTGTCATTACTGATGGTTTGTGTCCTTGATACAAGTGCTGCATCTCAAGGAGAGGAGTATTCATGGATGGTCCAGTGCTGACTTTCTTGGAACCCTTCATTTCAGTTTTGTTTGGTGAGTGCTGCAGGCTTTGAATGAAGATGCAACATTTCATTTACTCCCTCTTTTCTTCCCTGGAAGCTGTCAAAGGATGAGAGCTGTGATTGTAATTGAAAACATCCCAACAAAGCCTCAAAATTATTATAACTGAAATTAAAAAATCTTATTCTTTAACTACTGTTAGGCTTCACCTTGAAAAACCATGCCTGACCTTCAAAGAGGAATTTCGTGGCTAATAATAATAACAGGAATTTGATAATTTAGCAGATGTTGACCATTCCTTTTCCTATATGGTCACAAAGAAACTTCAGCCTTCTAATTGAAAATGTGATTTGCTTTGACCTGGAATCACAGTGAGGAATTCTGGCACCTCAGTCTTGCCAGTGGAGCTGGATGCTCCCCATTTTAGGGATGTCTGACAGTTCCTCTCAGAAGTCTTTTCCCTCAGTTGATTGATACTTCAAGAAACATTAATTTGGGGTGGGGGGGATGTGACATTTTCCGTGCCAGTTTTCTCCCTCCTCAGACTGATATTTTTAAAGTTCCAGCCAAAATTGTTGGGAGCAGGAAGCTGGAGAAAAGCATGTTGTTTTTAATTCTAAAATATTTCTCCCAGCCTGTCTAGGAGGAGCTTTGGTACCTCCCCGCTGCAGAGCAGGGATCTGAATTTCAGGAAGGAGGCGTTTTTTGCGCATATCCTGCTTTTTTTTTTTTTTTATTTTTTTTTTATCTCCCAGTGGAAATTTCCCCGGCTTTTCTTAATTTACAGACAGTAAAAAAACTCAAAAACAAAAAAGGAAAAAAAACCCAAGACACATTTGGGAGAGATGTCACATAATTTAAAAGCTGAAGCCCTCAAGAGATGCTGCAGGGGGGTGTGTTGTACTGCTCTGGCTGTGCCTGCTCCAACACCACGGTGTGTTTTCCAAGAAGACAGGGATGATCCTTCCCATCCTGGCTGATATTTGCTCTTTAAAAATTTGGGAGCCAGGTTCTCCTAGGGGTTTAAAGTGATATTAAAGTGATGAGGGACAAGCTGCCCTGCTAGAAGGCAAAAAAATGAAAAAAAAAAACAAAACACAAAATCAAATTTTAAGGGCCAAAAAAGAGAATGCTGGGACAAAGAGAGGGGAACAAGAGGGATAATGGGAGAGAAATGTTTTAGGGCTAGTCAGATATGTTGAAGGGGGAGATGGGGCCAGGGGAGCCAGACCCTGGTGATGAAATGGAAAAACAATTCCCGTTTCTTGGCTCAAGGACGGTTTATCACACCACAAGCCAGCAGGGTGACTATTTAAATCATGGAATCATTGCATCCCAGCATATTTTGGGTTGGAAGGGACCTCAAAAGCCACCAATTCCAACCCCTGCCACAGGCAAGGACGCCTTCCATTATACACAGCTGCATCTCTTCTCCTTTTTCCTGTTTTTAGCATCCCATGCACAGCACATGATCCTGCAGCTCCTCATTTCCCAGGGAACACAGCTTGGAGCACAAGAGCCGTGTCAAACTCCCCAGAACAAAGTGCTTGGTGGTGGATTCCATCATCCCAGCAATCCCAGGGAACATCCCCTTCTGCAGCGTCAGGTATTAGAGAAGGAGCAAGACACGCTCAGAGAGGGGAAAAAGAAAGGAAATCAAGCTGCTTTCATGTATTCTTTGTAATTATTTTTCCCCTGTTGTTCAGAATTCTAGTTAAAAAAAAAAGGGAAAAAAAAAAAAAAAGGAAGGAAAAGGGGGCTCTAACATTTACTGGCAGTAATCATTGCACCATCTGCTCCGGGAGCTGCTTCCAGAACACACGTTCTCAGCTGCTGAGCAGTCAGCTCCCCATCCCTTCCTCTCAGAGACAGGGATGCCAGCAGTTCCTAAACTGTAACAGCATGAACAAGCCTTTCTATTTTCTTTTTTTTTTCTCCTCTTTTTCCCTTTCAGTTGCTGGATTTTTTTTTTTTTTTTAAGGCAGGAGAGTTTGGATTTTTCACCAGATTGTTTTTAAGACTGAGCTCTTCCCAATTTGAGGTTCTTCATGTGAGCATGTGCAGTGGTAAAAATATGGAGAAATTTATTATTTTAATATTTCAGAGTGCCCCAAGGAGGTTGCTTTGTAGCAGAGTTTCAGTGGCAGCTGGGCTGCTCTCAGGGATGGATTTAACCCATGTTACTCCTGGAGAGAAGCTTTCCTGGTGGGATCCCCTCCTGCCTGGGCATGGGCACCTCTGATTTCTGTTCGCATGATCCATAACTGAGCTCAGCTCCAGCTTCTTCCCCTTCCCTTCTGCAAAGTCAGCACTGAGCAGTTCAATATCCCTGCCTTCCTTAGACATCCCAAATTCATCAGGGAATCACAGGCTATGAACCAGGAGGAGATTCCTCACCACCAAACAGGCTGAAAGGAGCTGGGGCACCCAGGGTTGCCCTCTCTATGCTCCTGCATTGCTGCCCTTTGGCTGGTGGGGAGCAAAAGCTCTTAAGAAAATAGATAACCAGTTTGGAGGGACGACAGTAATTAGCTATTCCATCCTGTCCTTGGATGCTTCTGTGTCCCTGACACCCCAGTCTGTGTCTCTTGAGCCCTCTGTTGTTGTTTCTCTCGGCAATAACAACCCACAGTCTCTGTTTGTACGTTTAAATTCAGGGTGAAAAACATCCCTCAGCGCAAGCCCCTCTTCAGCCCTCCCACTGCAGAGCCAATGCTTCCCAAAGAAATGAGGCAGAGTGGATGCAGAGCCCATTAGGGCTGTCCCAGGAGGCAGGGATCTATAGCTTACAGATGTGCTCACAGAGAGAAATCTGCATTAGGAAAAAGAATTCCTGCTTGACCGGCAGATCTGTGCTAAACCACATGACTGGAAGTGCAGTTTGCAGGGAGAAGGGACTCTGTGGGATGGCTTTGTGTGATTTTATCTGGGTTTCACTGCAGGAAGAGCAAATTTACTCCTTTACAAGCAGGAGAAATGGGATTTCTCCCTCAGCCTCGTGCACTCGCTCTCAAGCTGGATGGGTGTTTTCCCATCCAGAAATCAGCGTTGGGATTTCTTTTGGATCAGCATTTGATCCAGCTGAACTGTAAAGCACGTCACAGAGCTCGGAGCCTCAAAAGCACTTTGGGAATCTCCCTCATTCCTCAAGGCACTGCCTGTGTGCACGAGCCTCTGGATTTTCACAGGCTGTGACAGTCCCACCAGTTCTCTGCTGCCATTTAAGAAATACAAATTTCTAAGGTCAAATAGGTTGCACAGACAATTTATAAAAAAAATATTTATCCTACTCATAACAGGAGATTGTGACACAGGGTAGATAAGAAGATGGACAGAACTAGTTGGGAAGACAAGAAATGGAAGATAAAATGAGGAAGCAGGAAAATGAGAAAAACGGGAAGATATTTGGACCTGAAAGGGCTCCCAAATATTTGTGCCCATTTCAAATATTCCCTCTGCAAGGCAAGCCCATCCATTGACCTCCTGTTGCTGGTAACGGGGACAAGAGCTCCTCATAGTCCTGTTGTTCCTCTCCAAATGATTCTTAGATGTAGGGCTGTGTGGTAAAGGGGAAGAGGAAGACTCCTTGCAGGATGGCTGATTTTTAAGACCAAAAGCCCTTTCACACCCAGGGATGGGCAGTTGCTGGTGCTGTCACTGGGTGAGTGGCTGTGTCACACAGGCTGTGCAGGACAAGGCAGCCATGGGACACAAAGCATTCCTTGCTGAAGAGAATGAGGAACAGTCCATGCTTGGGAGGTTGGGAAAGAGCAAACTGAATGACCTCATTCCTTCCATGGATGCACAGATGCCATAAGTGGGGATTAAGGGCAGCAGATTTGAGACCATCCGTGGTGTCAGGCACTGTGGGAGAGGCCATGCTGACTTGTGAACTTGGATCTGTTGCTTGGACGAGGGTGGGAAATCCTTTCATGTGTTTTTTTCTGCCCACTCCAAGTTCTCTGGGTGGTGGCAACCCCGTTGCTCCCCCTGGAGAAAGGACAGCATGGCAGGGCTGGCAGCTGCTGGTGCCTTGATCACAGCGAGCGCCTGGACCGAGCGCCCTCGTTCCTTCCCAAATCCCTCCAAAATCCCTCCCAGGACCCCCATGGGGATGGACACAAGGAGGCAGCCAAAGGGAAGCAGTTGTTCTCCAAAGGAAGGAGTCAAGGGGTGTTGCCAATGCTGGGATTCCTCAGAGCAACACGTCCTGGGGCAGCTGCCGTGCCAGGAGAGGCACCGAGCCACGCGCGGCTCCTCCAAATGCTCCGTTGGCTTCAAGGAAAGAAAAAGGCAGGGGACAAGACAGAGACCCCAGTGGAGTTGAGGAGGTGTTTTGGGGGGCCCCATCACTTCTTTTACTTGCTGTAACAGCCTAGAAATTAACAATTTGGAGGTTTCATAATGCTCTTAATTAGGACAAACTTAAAAAGGACCACTTGGCATCCTCGGTGGTGAAAGCCATGTGCTACCTGCAGCAGGCCAAGTCCAAAATGAAACTGATTTTTCTCTCTTACCTACATTCTGCATTCAGGCAGCTGCTCCTAACAGGTGCTCACTCTCTTCCTAGCAGATGGTGACAAAAAATGGGTTTGTTGGCAGGTTCTGCCACGGATCAGCCTTCTTATCACACATATTGATGTGTATACAAACACACACGTGTTATCAGGTGTTGGGTTCAAAAGGAATTCTCCTTCTGAGAGAAGGTCACTCACGTGGGGGGCTTAGCCAGGATGGTCTGTGCCTGTCTGTTTTGTTCCCTGGGTCTAAAGGCATTTGGGGAATTTGCTGCCATGTCAAAACCCCACAAATACTGGCCATTAGTTCAGATCTCCTGGTGTATCTGAAGGTGTTTTAGGAGGTACATGTGGTGTTAGGCTGTGTCCCTTCATATCTATCACAAATCCTTAATTGCCTAAAAATAGCAATTAACTCCAGAAGAGGCAGGTTTTAGGTGGGGAATACCCTGATGCTTTTCTCCTTGCTCTTGGTTGTGGTAATATAATAGAAATGCAGAAATCAGAGTAGGATGTGTTGGAGGGGACCTTAAAGATCGTCTCATTTCAAGGATCTCTAAATAAAACAACCAGTTAAGAAGGTGCAGTGGAATAGAGACACAGCAATGCCTTTAAACAAAGTGCAGGGTTTTATCCTGGGAAATGCACCAGGGCTCTGAGTGCTGAAGTGTTTGGAGCTGCAGGGAAAGCACCCGGAGAGGATTTGTGCTGTATCCATCACCCAACGAGGGGCAGCTGTCAAACAAATCCCTCTGGTTCTTGACTCTGCTTCCACCTCCCAGATTCTGCCTGGTGAGGGCTGTGAATTTGTCAAAATGGTGCAAAGCAATGCCAGCTTTGGGGAACTGGGGAACTTTTCCTCCTTCTATTCCTTGTGCAGGGAGCACCAGGCAGAGCCATCCTCGCCCTGCTTTGCTGCTCATTTCAAAGGAGCAGCCTGAGCCAAGAGAACCAGATGAGGGTGACATCTGGCCATGGAGCCTGTGCCAAGTCACTGCTGTTCTGTAGCTGGCAGGAAGATGATGTGCTGCAAATGCCAGGTTCTCTCTGAAATGTAAAGTGCATTCCCTGCATTTTCTTTGCTTCCTCTCCAGCCTCAATCAGCTCGATATTTTGTTTTACTAATGGCCAAATTCAAATCTCCTTTGCAGGCGAAAAAATCCATCCCAGTGGTGGTGGGTGATTTGTACAATGAGTGGAATTTGACCCTGATGTCCAAAAGGGTCTTGTACTTTCTAAGCTTCCTGACAAATTAACTTGTTCACTGTAAGTCTCATTCAAATCTCAGCCCCTGTGGGGTATTTTTTTTTGCTGAGGGTCACTAATCAGATATATCAGAATTGTTTGTACCTAAATTCTTCCAGGAAGGAGCAGGCAGAGTTTGGGACAGGTGGAAAAGCTAAAGAAGCTCTGGAGATTTCCTTCACTGATACTTTTCTGGAAGCCTAAGATGCACTCCTTTAATAAAAACAACACTAGAGCTGATCAAGAAACTTGAGAAAGAAATCTGCTGCTCCTAAAAGGTAGGGACAGTTAAAAGAAAGTTTTGGGGTTGGAACTGGGTGTGCTTTAAGATGCTTTCTAACCCAAAGCATTCTGTGATTCTGTGACTGTAGGTGCCCTGTACATATAGTTACTCCCCGTTGTGCCCAGAAGGAGTAGGGATGGTGTGGGAAGGAGCTGAAGCTGTAGGATTTATCCTGTTTCCTTATGAAGCATTTTTATTTTCACCCTTCTTGCTGAACTCTCAGCACTTTTGGCAGCTGTGAAACAGTGCTGGGTTTGCAGCTGCTGTTCCATCCAAGTGCATCTTTTCCTCCTCCTCTGGTAAAATGTTCTTGCTGCAACCATTTTCACAATTGTATAAGAAAGGGAATCATATTAAATTATTGACAGGCTGGAAGAGCTGGGAATGTCCAGCCTGGTGTAGAGAAGGATCCAGGGATATTTTAGAGCCCCTTCCCGAGCCTAAAAGAGCTCAAGGGGAGCAGGAGAGGAACTTGGGGTAAGGGCCTGGACGGACAGGAAAAGGGGGAAATCATTACAATTTTATTTTTAGCTTAATCAATAGTTACCCTCTATCATCACAGGAGTAGCTGAAAATGTGTTGAATCAAAATCAAGTTTTATCAGATTTGTCAAATAAGGGGGGACTTTTGCACTGAAAGATACATACAGATGCCATAACTAAATTGAACCCACCCAGTTGATCAAAGGGATAGAGCATCTCTCCTGTGAGGAAAGGCAGGGAGAATTGGGATTATTCAGCCTGGAGAAGAGATGCTTTGGGGTGACCTAATTGTGGCTTCCCAGTGCCTGAAGGGAGGCTAGAAGAAAGATGGAGAGGGGCTTGGGATAAGGGATGGAGGGACAGGACACAGGGAATGGCTTCCCAGTGCCAGAGGGCAGGGATGGATGGGATATTGGGAAAGAATTGTTCCCTGTGAGGGTGCTGAGGCTCTGGCACAGGTTTCCCAGAGAAGCTGTGGCTGCCCCTGGATCCCTGGAAGTGTTCAAGGCCAGGCTGGATGGGGCTTGGAGCAACTGGGGATAGTGGGAGGTGTCCCTGCCCGTGGCAGGGGTTGGAACTGGATGGGTTTAAAGGTCCCTTTCAACTCCAAACCATTCCATGATTCCATGATCCTATTGAGCAAGTTCAAATCATTCTATGATTCCATGATCCTATGGATCAAATTCAGTGCTGTGTATCTGCTCAACAGGAAATATCATCGTGATTATCGAACTGAATCTGGTTATCTTTAGATTCTGTCTTTACCAATTATCCTATGCACCCTCCTGGAAAACAATCAGTTAATTCATGAAACTATCAAGGCGGTGTTCTTAATTGTCTGCCAGAAAAGAAATTGCTTGATATTATCCCAGTTCTTGAGAACAAAACCTATTTTCCCTGAAAAGATAAGGAACAGCTAATTCAGGTTTTGCAGAGCACGTGCACCGTTATCGTTAGGAAGGAGCTTAACCAACCTGAAAGCAAATGCTAAATGATCCAGATCTTGGTCTTATTAAGCTTGTGTGTGTTTTTCCTACCACTTAAAAGCCTGAGGATCAGGGTAAATGAGATTTTCTGGAAGGCAAGGCTTTCAAGTTTACCTCCCTCTCTTTTTAAAGCACGGAGGCGATGCCTCTGTTTACGCGGAGCTCCAACGGAGCGAGTGCATCCCTGCTGCAGCGTTTCATGGAACATCCTTTGTTTATTCACACTGTGCCACTTTTAAACTTCAGATGTAAACAACAAAGACTTCTTTGTATTTCACACTATCTCATACTCACTACCTTCTGAAGTCCAAAGCCAAAACACTGTGGAATTTTACCCTCCTCACACTTTCTCCTGCTTGTTGGATGGGTTCTTCCAGCCTTTTCTATTTATAGTGGCTGGAAGACTACTTGTCTTCTGATTAAAACATGCTCTGTTCATTTTCTCTTGACTTTTCAGTCCTTGGAATGGGCAAAAAATTGTATTGCCTGGTAGCCATTTCAAATATCATTTTAGTTGTAATTATGCATATATTTGATAACAGAAACAATTTGTCATCCTGAAGGATTCAAATTGCTTTAAAGTCTTCAGCCTCTCTCTGATCTGCTACGTGGATTAAAAATATAGCAAATATTCCACTGAAATGAGCTGGACAGAAAGGTCAGAATGACCTAGGCTGGAAACACAGCAGCTGCCTGACAACACACATTGAGGGGGGCAGAAGAATTTGGGTTCTGTTTTAAACCAGAGTGGGATTTTTGGTTGGAAATTTCACAGAGCTGCAGCTGCACTGATCCTTGAGATCCAGCACCGGGATGTGCTCCCTGTTTTATCCACGGGGGAAGGACCTCGATTTTCTGTTTCATTTGATGTGCAGTGTTGTGGTGCTTAGATCAGTCTCATGCTGGATCCAAGTCCTCTCTGTTTGATGATGTTTGGAGAGGGCAGCCTTGGGGGAATTTAAGATGTTTGGAGAAGGTGTCTCCATGGGGAAAAAAAAAGACAATATCCAAAAACCAGAAAAACATGGTGCTGATTTTTCCCTTTCCCAAGACCATCCTTTACCATCCCTTCCCCTTAGGCTGCATTAGAGCATGAGCAATATCTGATGGGCCATATATAAGTGGTCCATCCTCAGCCTTGGACTTCATGGTCTTAGAGGGCTTTTCCAACCAAAAAGATTCTGTGATTTTATGAGTCTGTTTTGCTGGAACATTCAATGTATAACATAAATAGTTTTGCTGTAAATAGTTGGGAATAGTAGACCCATGGAGGATCCTTCTGAGCTATTTCCTTATGTAAGAAACCACCAATACAGACTGAAAATAAAGGTGACAGCATCGAGTTTAGCAGGCGAGGCTCATGGTGGGTGTTCAGGGTGAGTTTTTCACCTCTCCAGAGAGTGGTCAGCAAAATACAAACCACCTCCCAACTTTTTGGGGAGGTGAAATGGTTTAGGGTTATAAACCAATGGTTATGGGAGGCTGAAGAGAAAATCCCAGTGTGTTATTAGAGGTAAAATAGGTAGCAGGGATGACAGGTTTCCCAACCATTTCCAGTGCCAGGATATTTAAGGTATTTGAATATAGCAAATTTTATGATTTTAGTGGTAAATATTTGTGCATGATCTCTTGTCTGGAAGTCTTTCCCTCCAGTCACAACAGAAACAATTTCTGTTTTTTTCAGGATGAGTTTACATAAAGATAAATTGTTTCTCTGGAAAACTCGTATGTGTTCCTGAGAAACTGTCATGCTTATATATCATGGAAGAAATACTTGATGGAAATCCAGTGAGAAAAATAAAATGATGGCAGTGTAACAGCAGAGCTGACCTGAGCCCTCTGGGTTTGATATGGTAAATGAACGCTTTTACTTCTTCATTGCTGCTCCCCTGCATAAAAAATAATTGCAGAGCCTTACATTCATTGCCAAGGGCTCGCACCCAAGGGAGCACCACAAGCTGCTCTGCACTTGGAACAAAACGTGATCCAGAGATAACTGAGCTAATGGAGGTGGGAAAGTCTTGTCAACACAGTATTTAACTGTGGAGGGTTTTATTCTGTCCGCAGGCAGCTGGGGATGAGAGTATTTTTGGACCTGAGTTGGCTTCTCAGAGTCATCCAGGGCCAAACCACTTGTGGTCTCCAGAGTGGAAGGTTCTTCTCTGAGCTTTGATGCTGTGTGTGTGGGTCATGAGAGTAATGGATGAGTGATTCGGGGAGGAGACTCAGCTGTCTCCAGCCACGGAGGAGATTTGAGCTTTAGATCACTGGAAGTCAGGACGGGGCACGAGTTTTCTTAGGCATCATCAATTATCCATGCAGGATGTGCAGTAAGAGGCTGTTTGGCTGCGTTCAGCTTGGCCAGACAAACAGAATTTCCATCACTCTCAATGGCTCCTTCAACACCTAATTAGCTCCCAGATGCTACTGGAGGAAGATGTGTTTTATCTTTGCTAATGTTATCTCCCTCTACCTCCTAAATGCCCGCCTGTGCCATTCCCCACTTTCATCTCTCTTCCCTCAGGAGAAAACAGGATGGGTGTTCAGGAAGCTCCACGCTGAAGGTCAAGCTTGTAAAGACTCTGGGTCAAGCTGATCCTGTTAAGCCAGGCAGTATCTGGAGCAAAAAAGCTTTGCATCCAGAATTAGATGGATATGTTGGAAAGCAGGATACAACCTCCTTCCTATGCACGTTCACAGGATCAGCATGCAACAGGAAAAAATAGAATTGCAGATTTTATTTCACTGTAAGTTGCATTCAAGGCAATTTAGAACAAATTCAAAACTCCTCTTTTCCCGTTGTGGGAGAAGGTACCACGAAATCTGTCTGGATAAATGTGATATTTCAGCTGGCAGAGCTCACTGTTGTGGGCAACATTCAGGTTTTACACACCGAGGTAAAATAGGAGGAAATATCAGCCTAACTGCACTCCTGGTCCTCCCTAGACCCTCTGAGCACAACCATTTGGGGCTGTGTTAATACCAGGCTATCATCCAACTGTGATTTACCTTGGCAGGACTGATGGATATCCAAGCCCAGCAATTCCTTCCCCTCTGGCAGGGAGGAGTGACCAAACAACCCGCTCCAAGCTAAGTGGTTAAGAGGGAAATATTTCAGAGAGAGCAGATCTTCAAAGAGAGGCAACACACTTTATATACACACCCAGCTTTTCCTAAGGCTCCTGGAGATGTGTCTCCAGCCAGGATCAGTTTTCTTCATTCCAGTGACGTGTAACATTTTGTGGAATATTTGCCAACAAGGAAAAGCTTGGATAAAGTCTGTGTTGCAATTTCTGGATGAAAATGGGGATTCTTCAGCTTAGATTTTTGTACCATCTTCTTTTTCTATCCTATTTCCTTCTTACCTGTTTTTCCTCTGTGTGGCACAAGAAGAATACATTCCTAGGAAAAATACCAGCAGGTTCCTGCAGCAGCACTTCTCTTTCACCAGGGAATGGGAAATCCTTATTGGATGTATCCTGGGCTGCATCTAAAGCTGTGTGATCAGCAGGTCAAGGGAGCTGATTCCACTCTGGTGTACCCCACCTGGAGCTCTGTGTCCAACTCTGGGAATCCCAACATGAGAGGGATGTGAAGCTCCTGGAGAGAGTCCAGAGGAGGCCATGGAGATGCTCCAAAGGCTGGAGCCCCTCTGCTCTGGAGCCAGGCTGGGAGCAGAACATCTGGGGATGTTCACCTGGAGAACAGAAGGATCCGAGGAGACCTCAGAGCCCCTTCCAGGGCCTAAATGGGCTCCAGAAGAGCTGGAGAGGGACTTGGGATGAAGGGACAGGACACAGGGAATGGCTGCACACTGCCAGCAGGCAGGGATGGATGGAATATTGGGAGGGAATTCTTGGCTGTGAGGGTGGGGAGGCCCTGGCACAGGGTGCCCAGAGAAGCTGTGGCTGCCCCTGGATCCCTGCAAGTGTCCAAGGCCAGGTTGGACAGGGCTTGGATGAGCCTGGGATAGTGGAAGGTGTCCCTGCCCATGGCAGGGGGATGGTCTTTAAGGTCTTTCCCAACCCAAACCATTCCATGATTCTATGCCATTTTTCTTCAGATTTAGTCCCACAGCAGCTGCTTTTCTCTCCCGGCATAGAGTCTATGGATTTCATAACTTCTGCCCTTAGATCCATGTGCCCATTCTGTGAAAGATGAGGAATTAATATCCCCATGATTCCATCATTCCCAGTCTTGATCTTGCCCAATTTTCCAGAGGCACTCTGCAAAGAGAGTTCTGAGATCAGACAGCTTCCCTGCAAAGATATTAATAATACTCAGGAATTACACAGCTCTCCAAGCCCTGTGTGAGCATTAGCTAATTATGCAGCACTCCACAGCCCTGTGAAAAGCATTTGCTATATCAATTCCAGCACCACCTATCAAATGCATCAATACCATGGAATCCACTGGGCAGAGGCAGCTGGAAACAGGGGAATGTGGATATCTGGTCCATGTGGTAGCTGGGGCTGGACTTCAGCACTCACCAGCCACTGCTCCTACATTTCCCTTGGCAGGGTCCTTCTTCCTGTCATAAACACATGATTTCCAAAAGCAGGTCACCTACAGGCTGGGAATGCAGATTTTACCAGATAATCAGGATTTCAACCCACTCCAGCGCTTGTAGAGGTTGCTGGCATCAATTAGTTCAGAAAAGCCAACATCAGTAAGTGACATAGAGGAGACTGGACCCAGTGTGACAAACTGAGCTGTTCCAGCCAACTGAAGGCAGCACAAAGGAAACCATTTCAGATCATATATCATCAGTGACACAGCAGAGTGGGTTGAACTGCCTGGAAGGAGAGGGAAGGAGAAAATAAATGAATGAGAAAATAAAACATTGGTAATTGCTTATTCCTCTGGACCGAAGTTTGTTCCTCTGGATCAAGCAAGCCTGTAGGGCTGGATTTCTGCTCCCAAACCTGCCAGCAACTAATCCACAAACCTGGCAAAGTCAGTTAAGCTGTTTTCCAGTTAAAAATATCACAGGGATCAAGTGTCTAGGATGCCCACAGACTCCCATCCTAGACATTTCACAGAACTAATTCCTGCAGTTCTTCTCCATAGTGCAGGTCCTTTAATTCTTAGAACTTTTGGAAAAAGAGATGAAATTCAGGATTGCTGCTGCTGGTGTGAAATTTTGTGTAGACACTGCAATGAAGGGAAAGCCAAGCAGATTTTAATTGGTGGGATTGCTGTTAGAATTTGACATCAGGAGTGATGGTACAGAAGCTGTCACACATGTCAGGATGCTCTGTGGTGTTTCCAACATCAGTGATTTTTCAAGGAGGTTTTAGAAATGCAGCAGCTTCGTGCAACTCACTGGGACACGAGACAAAGTGGATGGATGTTGGTATAAGCTGGTTTATAAAGTGTCTATTAAATCAAACACAGGATGATGCCATTTTTATTAAAAGCCACAAAATGCTTGAAGCCAATTAATACTCCCCTGCTTTACTAATGCCTCTGCTTGTAAAATTAAATGGTTTCATTTAGCAAAACCAATTTTAAAGCCTTTTTGTCAAATTTATAATGACTTTAGCATGAGGAGACTCATGTTTTGCACACATAATACAGGTTTTTTTTTTAAGAGAGAAGGTACATAGCAAGGTGCCATGTGTGGAATAAGGGGAAAGTTGCCCTTCTGAGGGAAGAACTGGTTACAAATACGAAATAAAAGGTACAAATAACTGTGCAGTTTCTGAAGTGAAGAGAGATTAACCTGTCTTGGGAAGCTGTGCAGTTCAATATCCTCACAAAAGGGCTGAAAAAAAGGCGATGGTGACGCACCGAAACCCGCTGAGGGTTTGGAGTTATTCCAGGTGAACCAAAGCAACAAAAAAGTTGCAGAAGAATCTGACAATACCACAGAAAATAGCTGCTGAAATTCCATGTCAATAAAAGTCAAGTGTGGGCACAATGAGAGGGTTTAAATTAGCCCGGGAAAGAGGTTCTGGCGTCATTGCAGATGGTGCTTTGGAAACATCTGCTCCGTGCTCAGCAGAGGTCAGGAAGGCAAGTGGAATGCAAAGAATTGCTGGGAAAGGGACGGGGAATGAAAGAGGGAATGTAAGTACAGGGCTGAATAAATCCATGGGGCTCTTGAGCACAATGGAATTCCAGTCACCCCGGTGACTGCAGTGGGGAAGGAGAGCTGGGGAGATGCAGGAAAGGGTGAGAAGGTTGTCCTGGGTTATGGACTGGGAGTGAAAGACTCTGGATCTGGCTGAAGACATGAATGGGCAGGATTAAGGTGTAAAATCCAGATTTTTGTGGAGAGAGGGGAGAAGGAATTGTATTAGGAGGCACCAGGAGGATCACATGAATGGAGCATCTCTGCTGTGAGGAAAGGCTGAGAGAATTGGGGTTGTTCAGCCTGCGGAAATAAAGGATTTGGGGTGACTTTTGGGCCTTCCAGGGCCTGAAGGAGCCTACAGGAAATGTGGAGAGGGTCTATTGACAACAGCCTGGAGTGACAGAACATGGGGGAATAGCTTCAAACTGAAAGAAAGTATGTTTGGATTGGATGTTAGGGAGAAATTCTTCTCTGTGAGAGTGGTGAGGCCCTGGCACAGGTTGCCCAGAGAAGCTGTGTCTGCCCCTGGATCCCTGGAAATGTCCAAGGCCAGGTTGGATGGGGCTTGGATCAACCTGGGATAGTGGAAGGTGTCCCTGCAAATGGCAGAAGTTGGAACTGGATGAGTTTTGAAGTCTCTTCCAACCCCAAACTGTTTGGGATTCTGATATCCAGTGTTTTGTGGCAGAGGATGTGATGACAAATCTGGTCATGAGTGGTCTGGCAGAAGTTTAAAGCAAACAACAGGAAATAAACTTTCACAGTCTGCAAAGAATTAGGAAAATCATCAAACACGTCTTTTATAAGCTGAAAGTACAGGTTGGCTGAAAGACTTGTAGTGCTGAGGTTCCCAGTGCTGACTTTGACACCTCCATGATCACGGAGATCTTTTCCAACCTTAATGATTCTGTGATTCCCTGTTTCTACTCCAGTGTCCCAAGATGGCCGTGTCGCCTCTGCAGCTGGGTGAGATTTGTGTTTGGGTTTGGTTTTGCTCCTCCCTGGTGGAGTCTGACAGGATTTTTGGGCTGAATTATAAGCAGTTAAAGGGTCTCTTGTGATGTTGCATTGACTTGGCAGTGCTGGGTTAACAATTGGAGTCGATGATCTTTCAGGGCTTTGATCTCTCCTATGACAAAAGCCACAGAAATCCTCTGAAGGAATAAATTCTCTTTGAATTGCAGTGCAGTATTGGAGGGGAAAATCATCCAATGGTTCCTTAAAAATTTCCTGCACTGAGTTAACAATCCCAAGGGTTAACTGCAGCATGGTAATGAGAGCTCTCATTGGATAGCTCAGGAATTTTGAGATGGAGAGGACTAAAAATTCTTCTAGAACAGGATTACCATCAAATTTTATCAGCCTCAGTGGTAGAAAATCAAACCAGAGTGGGCTGATTTACACCTGCCAGAGCCAGCACATCCTGAACTTCCCCATCTCTCCCAGTGATGTTTTTATCTTCACATCAACATTGTCAGTGTGAAGAAAATAATTTTCCCCTTAAAATCCAAACAACCAAGGTGGGATTTGGCAGAGTGTCAGAGCCTGGGGTTCCCCCCGACAACAGGACTGAAGGGCAATATAAGGACTCGAGTTCTGCTTTATTCAGGCTTTAATGGGCTGGGAATGTTTATGCCCTCTTGTGGCTCCATATCGAATGGAATTGATTCCCTTACTGACAAAATGAAGCCAATGATGGAATAGTCCCAGTTCAAAAATCTGTAACAATCACTGTAGAAAATACAGTGGAAAAATCTCTCCCCCTCCAGCAGCATCCTCATGACTCAGAAAATGGGGAGAGGCAAATTTTGACTGCATTGGCAGCAGCAGGTAAATGAGTAATGCCTACGATGGCAGAGTTTGTGGCATCTTTCAGCAGTGAAGATCATTCCAAAGTATTTTCCCTCTGCTGGGAAGGTTAGAAAGTGAAACAGTGCTTTGTAAAAGGAGCTGTGTTGACACCTCTTTGTGTTTGGTGCTGTTGACGCGTTGTAGTACAAACCTTCACATGTTTTATCTCCCTTACTCACATGTCTGACAGGTGAACAACCTGATTCCCTTGGGACAAAGCCTGTCCCAGAGATGGGAAAAAGCAGATTGTTGATTTTACATGGGGAAATAAGGTCAGGTTCCTGTGAAATTGAGCTTTTGATCCCAATTCCTTGTGTGGAAACACAAGGAATTAACGAGTCAACACCTTCCTAAGCTGTGCTGATAAATCAGGTGCGGGGTTGGGAACTCAGGGCTCTCCAGACTGGTCAACCATGGGTTTTGTATCCATCTTATCACTTCATTCCTGACTGAAGACTGAACACAGCAGAATGTGTCCTCTAGACAGTGAAACTGTGGGAGTAATCAGAGCAGTGCTCTCCAAAGCCCAGCAGCTGCTGTCAGGCTGTGGACAGGGCTTGGCTGTGCTGGGACAGGATCTGGGAAACCCCAGTATGGGAAATTTCAAGAGTTTTTGTCCCAAATAATAATCACCTGTTATTTAAGTGAAGTATTTCCATTGCATGTCATCTCTGCCTCTCCCCAGCTACGTAGGAGATGAAAGGGAAGGGAATAATTTCCTTTCCACTTCCAGGATGAGTAAACCCGCAATACTGGGTTTAAATGAAAGTATTGGGTTTAACTGGGCTAGCCTCAGGAGGGGCTCTCTAACAGGATGAAAAATATTGGGATGAGATCTCCATCTCCAAAGATATTCCATGACCAATGTTTTTTGGTATCAAGGCTGCTATCATTCAGTCTATCATAATGAAAGAGGATGGACTTGATGCTGATGACAGAGTCACAGTTTTGTGATTCTATGTGATTATTTCCTTTTATTTATCTTTTATATATTTAATAGTATGAAGGAACAAATATTTTTCTGTGAATCCTAAATGCTGACCCTTCAATCAATTCTATCTACGTCCAGTATTTATAACTACACTTTGCAACAGGACTCTGACATTTATTAAAGTGCTTACTAGGTTTTAGCACAGACTTCAGAGCACAAGTTATGTCCACACTGAGAAGAGAATTGGCTCCAAAATGTTGGTGTTCACCAGTTTCTTTAGGAAAGGACAATGTAGTGGGGAAAATGTCACTGCAATTCATCTTAAAAAGAAATTCCCTCTGTCAGAAACCTCTCGGGAGTTTGAAATTCAGTTAGGGGATATCAGAAAGCAATTAAAGTCTAATTTAAAATCCCCACCCACATTCCGTCTTCTCTTCCTGCCAAGTGATTATTGCTCCTGGTCCACGTATTGGCAAATCTTTCCAAAATGAGCCATAATTTGCCTTAAAACTTAAAACTTTCTGGTCAAGGTGGAACTTTTCTTTTTGAAAAATCAGTTTGTAGTGACTCTGCAGAGAAAAAAAAAAAAGCCCAAATGCTCTGATTTCCCAAGGACATCCTTGGAGTTGAAATTTCACCCAGAAATTCTTAGACAAGGACATTGGGGGTGGGTTTTGGAGCCGAGGCACTTTCCAGGGGAGGTTCCTGGACACTGCAGCTTCCCGGGGTGGATCCCAGTGTTTTCCCTTTGTTTTCCACTTTCATTGATGGCTCTGCATCACTGCCTGGGTTAATAAAGAGAATAAAAGTGTGGCCGTGGCAGATTAAACAAACGAGCCATTAAAAGGGGATGGTTCCCTCCCTCTCTGTGCCCACAGTGCCTCCAAGCAAAACACCACGGGAGCAGGGATGAAAAGCTTTCAGGGGTGAGCGGGGAATGTGAGAACTGAGATAGCCTGTGGCTGCTTCAGGGAGGAATCCTAATGTCATTCACAGCAAACCACTAATGGCTTCCCATGGTCTTTCCTGACAGATGTTGACGGAGAAAGGCTTTGGCCCCATCACCACGGAGATCCGGGAGGCTCCTGAATTTTATTACGCCGAGGAGTATCACCAGCAGTACCTCAGCAAGAACCCCGGCGGGTACTGCGGCCTGGGAGGGACGGGGGTTTCCTGCCCCGTGGGCGTCAGGAAATAGCCTCTGCTTGCTCCACCACCTCCTCTTCATTGTAGGGAAAAAAAGACCAGGAACCCCAGTGGATGTTCCCGCAGCATCCGTGGATAAAGACTTGGGAACTTGCTGGGGAGGCTTTCCATAATCATAAGTTTTCTGTTTGTTGACATCCAATGCCAAAGTAGAGGCAGGAATTGCTCCCATCACAGCTTCTTGCTCTGTGCAGCTCCTGGGGTTTCCTTGTCATCTGGAAAGGTGGAAAGAGACCCAAACTTCTGAAGTTTAGCTTGAAGTGTTGTTAAAAGGGTGAATTAGGGGGTGGTTTCACCCACAGCTGCTTTGCATTTCCAATGCCTTTGGGCTTTTTGATTTTCTTGGGTTAATTAATTTCCTGGTGTTCCCAGAGCTTTGACTTCTGGAGATGTGGTTGTGTTCCTTACCTGTCACAACGCTGGAATTTGATGTCTTTGGGAATAATGAATTGATCAGATCAGTGATTCTCCCACCAAAACTCCACTTTCACAGCATTTAGTACCACCTGTAGTGCCTATTTTCTGAAATTATTGTAGCCAGAAAAAATAAAATTGCAATGTGATGCTTCCTTTTGACAGTTCCAAGAAGTGAATAAACACAAAAATAAGTCTATTTTGTTTTCTGCTCTGCAATAAATGACAGAACAAGAAAAGAACAATGTTCTCTGTGATGTGTTCCAAGTAGATATCTGTGTAGATCTAAAAAAATTATCAAATATTATAAAATGTTGCAGTTTTCTAATTAAACACCAGGGCGTTTAAATCTGTATCATCAGTCATGACAGTGCAGAGGAGTAGAATTATCCCTGTGATTAATTATTTGTACTTTAATAACTTGAGGAGCTTCCACCAAGAGCAGACTCATGGCAAACGTAACTTGGGGCTGTCTCCGGTGAGCATGCAGCCACAATAGCAGACCAGCCAGAAAGGGGAAAAAAAACAATTTTGGATTTATTCAAGGGGTTCTCAGAGCTCAGACTCAAAGCTGCTGACAAAGGATGCAGGGATGCAGAGTTTATCCCATATGGAAATGGGATCCTGTGGGTCCAGAGCTCAAGGAATGAGCAAGTTTTAGGGGACAGATGGTAGCACTCAGAGACACAAATCCACAGCACCTCCTTCTCCATAGCACTGCTCTCCATAGCTTGGTTTGATGTTTCCTGCTCACCATCTCAGCTTTAAAGCTCAAAAAGGCCCAAACCAGCTCCATGAACATCTCCTGTAACTACACAGCAGAGCAGATCGTGCTCCAAGCTTGGAGAGACCGAAAACGTGCCCCACAAAGTCAACGTTTGGGATTGTAAATCCAGTGCTGCAGCCCTGCCTGCTGTTTCCAAACATGGGAAGTAAGTGTTTGCCAGAAAAACCAGCTCCCCATCTTCTCTCATGCTCCTCAGTTGATGCTGAGCTCATCCCAGTCTCAAAATCCAGAGCAAAGCTGTCCTCTTGGCAGATTACACCTGGGTCAGGCTTACAGGAGTTGACTCAGGCAAGATTGCCCCATTAGGCTCTTTCTGGAGATGCCCCAAAATGTGCCCACAGAACACTCGGAATTTTTGTTTCTGTGGTAACTGATCCTGTCCCTAACCTGTCCTGCCGTGGAGTTTTTTCAGTGCTCACAGCCAAGTAAACAAACACTTGTGTCTCATTGCCTTGGCATGAAGTGACAGAGAAGCAAAGAGGAGAGGGAAGTAAAGTCTTACCCTCATCCTGTGCATTGTCAGCCTCTGTGAAATCCAGATTCCAGAGGGATAATTCCTGATGTGCTCCAAGGCAAAGCATTTCAGGTGCTGAATCATCTGGGGGCTCATAAAATGTCTCCTGGTTCCCCTCCTTTCCTCTCCCTCCCCTCCCACTCTGTGCTGTAGTTATTGTTTTGAAACAAGCTGGAAAGTCTTTGGGAAAAACTCTTATTATAGATATTCTCAAGTCTGAGCCTTGCTGATGTTTTTTTTTAAGTCCTGTCCTGATGGAAATTATGTCTTGGTCTAAAAATCAGCATAATAGCTCCATTGATGTAAAAATTGGCTCACACAAAAATATTTTGATACCACAGAATTATTTACTGACATCTTTGATTTGCTTTTGATTTGAGAGTTTTGATTGGACACTCTTTGAAAATTTTCCTTTGGCAGAGCTGCTGCTTTCTCCTACAAACACAGAATCCCAGAATGATTTGGGGTGGAAGGGACCTTAGAGATGATCTAGTCCCACTCCCTGCCACAGACAGGGACACCTTTCACTATCCTGGTTTGCTCCAAGCCCTGTCCAACCTGGCCTGAAACATTTCCAAGAATGGAGCAACTCTCCTGTTTAAGTACATTCAAGTCAATACCCCATGCATGGTCTAACTGGAGAGAAAATTACCAGGAAATAAGAAAATTAAAATGATGATTGGCTTTGGAGATGAAGTTGAAAGCTGATACAGGACCAGCTCCTGAGGTCTTCAAAGATGGTTCAAGATCCAGCAAGGGCTACAGCACCCAGCTCATGAAATCCTCCATTGCCATGTCCTGTGAGGTTAGCCCGGCATACAGACAGGAATTTCCCTTTGCCATGTCCCTGTTTGAGCTAGAGGAAACCACAAACCTTTTGGAAACCCCTGATCTTTCCCTCAGTGGCCCTTTTGCCTTGGGAAGGAACATCCAAGTGCTGCACCAACAGGAAGGAAGGAGCGGTAGCTGTGATGTCACCTGGGTTGTGTTGACATGGAATGCAGGCGATGTCCTGAGGCACCTGCAGAGGCATCACTGCTCTGAGAGCTGTGGGAGAGTGTTGCACCAGGATGGATTGAGATGCTGCTCCTTACCCTCTCCTGTTTAGCTTCCCTGACCAGCAGTGTCCAGGCAGGTTTTGTTTCTCAGCATTCTCAGCACAGAAGAGCTGCAGAATATTCACATGTGGGTAAGTGAAACAGATCTCAGCTTATTCCTTCTGCTGAGGGAATAAAGGTGTGGCCTCTGCTGCAGCCTGATGCACCTTCCACTCCCTAAACAAAGATTTTATCTATGGGACAAGTTCCACATCTATCCCATGCCTATGGGACATGGTCCCTCCCACCCCAAATTCCCAGGCAGTGCTTGTCCAGGTTTAGTTTTGGGGAGGTGGCAGGGATGTCACTTTGGGAGGGATCAAATAACAGATCCAGGGAGGCCATTCTCACCCTTTACTCTGCTGAGAGTAAGCTTCCACCTGGAGCTCTGTGTCCAGCTCTGGGGATCCCATGAGGGGATGTGGAGCTCCTGGACAGTCCAGAGGAGGCCAAGGAGCTGCTCCAAGGGCTGGAGCCCCTCTGCTCTGGAGCCAGGCTGGGAGAGCTGGGGGTGTTCACCTGGAGAAGAGAAGGATCCAGGGAGAGCTCAGTGCCTAAAGGGGCTCCAGGAGAGCTGGAGAGGGACTTGGGACAGGGGATGGAGGGACAGGACACAGGGAATGGCTGCCCACTGCCAGAGGTCAGGGTTAGATGGGATACTGGGGAGGAATTGTTGTCTCTGAGGGTGGGGAGCCCTGGCACAGGTTTCCCAGAGAAGCTGTGGCTGCCCCTGGATCCCTGGAAGTGTCCAAGGCCAGCCTGGATGGGGTTTGGAGCAGAAGCAGAAGATGGAGTTGGAAAAATTATTATAAAATCCCTTCCAACCCCAACCATTCTGTGATTCTGTGTTTCTCTAATTCCATGGATATTTCTATTTCCGTGCTCAGGGATGTCCTGCTGCTGTCCAGCACAGGATGTGACACTGCTGAAGGTGTCCAAAATGTCCCTTTTTGTACCCAGAGTGTGGCCTCCGACCATCCTACGAGTCCTTCCAGAAGACTGGCAAGAGGATTGGCACAGGGACAGACGTCAAGCCTGGGGAATTCCCGTGGCTCGTGAGCATCCAGAGCCATGGGAAGCACATCTGTGGAGGCACCATCATCAGTGCATTGTGGATTTTAACTGCAGCCCACTGCTTTGCAGATGAGCTGTGAGTGCTCCAGGGGTGGGAGGGCAGCCCAGGCACAGGGGGGGATGACATTCCTCCCCTGGGTGCAAGATGTGCATCTCCTCAGGGTCACAGGCCATCTTTGTGTGACTGAGCCCTGAAAACAGGGATTGTCTCCTCTGGGGGAAACAGGCCCATTTTTGAGCACAGAAATGTGCAGAAATCTGCATAACCAGAAGAGGCAGAAGGGGAATACTTTGAGGGATGGCCTAAGCAGCCTTGGATAAATGTTTCTAATGCTATTCTGATGGCCCCAAGCATTTCTTGTGCATCCACACCTTGTAAAAGTTGATGTATTCCATTCTAGCTCATTATATCCCCCCAATTACCTTTGCTTTCACACAGCAAACACCTTCCCCTCATGGAGACTCTGAATTTAAAACACCAAGTTCTGGATAAATCAATTCAGTGTCCAGGGGCAGAGTCCAGCCCTCTGTGAGTCCTCTCCAACATGTGGCAGGTCCAAGAGCCGAGACTGCTCGGTGACAAATATCCTGTGGCAGCACAGCCTGGAGCAGCTGGCTGGGGACAGCAGGGTCTGAGCAGCCAGCCCAGGACACAGAGATCCAAAGGATCCAGACCATTCCATCTGCTTGGTAGTGACTGGGTTATTTATAACCTGGCTGCATTCATGTTCTACCTCTGCATCCCTCTGCCCTGGGAATCATCCTTTCCTAGGAGTGAGGGTAAATTCCTTGGATATTTATAGCTGAACTGCCTAAGTCACCATCATGCCCTGCTCTGGGGAGGAGGCACCAACCTTTATAACCCAAATCCTTCATGTTTACCACGCCCTGGTTTGTTTTTAAGGCCACCAGATCTGACAGTGGCAGTGGGGGGAGTTGACCTCAGCATCCCACTGGAGGAGCACAACCCGGACAGCCTGATCCTGCACGAGGAGTTCAACAGAACCAGCCTGCAAAATGACATTGCCCTGATCCTGCTCAGCAATCCCATCGAGTTCAGCACGGAGAAAATTCCCACCTGCCTGCCCTTTGTGTGTGACATGGGCACGTGGAAGCACTGCTGGGCTGCTGGCTGGGAGAGCACAAGTGCAGGTGAGGTGCTGGGGGAGACGCGTTTTCTGATGGAAGATGGATCCCAGACAAAGTTCCACTTCCCACGTCCCTGGTTAATAAATACATCCCGACCCCCCCCCCCCCCACCCAGCTTCTGCACATCCACCAGTTTCCTGTTCAGGGCAAGAACCAGTCCCCAACAGACCCCCAGAGCAAAATCTGGGACCCATTTCCGCACCACATCCAAACTTTGGACCTCTTTTTGGCACCCAGATGAAGACAAGCTCCACCCTGGTGGGTAAATTAAGCACAGAATCATAGAATGATTAAGGCTGGAAGGGACCAACTCATCTTATTCCAACCCCCTGCCAAGGGCAAGGAAACCTTCCACTCTCCCAGGCTGCTCAGAGCCCCATCCAGCCATGTCTTGAACACTTGTCACCTTGTGGGATCTTTGTGGGTAACTTCAGCTTGGGGTACTCTATGAATCACCCAGTTAGGCTGGGTCTAAAATGGTCTGGACTAAAGGAAATGAAGGTCTGGGTCTATCTGTGGCTTAATGCCTTCATGAGCTGGATTGACTCATTGCTTCTGGCCACTTCTTCTTTCAACTCATTTAGGACTGCAGATTGCTGTTGCTAATTGATCTCATTTAAGCCCTAATGAAAGCAGTTCCAGCACTGATTGTGACCCAAAATGTCTGTCCTGAACAAATGTCACTAATTAGCCAATGAGTTGTTTCATTATTGGAAAGAATTAATCAGGACTGGGAGGGCAGGGAGCTTGAGTGGTCCTTCCCAGTAAGCAGTAAGTAAATATCCCATTGAATCCTTGCTATCCTGCTCCAATTGATGGTTTTTCTTTTTTTTCCATGAAACTCTGCATTTACCTTCTTTTAGGCTTCATTTTCCTCCCTCAGCAGTAACACAGACATTCTCATAGTTGTGAAGCTCTCCCACTTCACCAAGGTAACATGTTCCTAGAACAGAGGGGCTGCTGCAGAGTCCTTCTGCAGGATTTCCCTTGAGCTCCTCTGCAAAATCCATGGAGCAGCTTTGGGGAGTGGCCTCGTGCTGCTGTATGGGCTCAGCTGACACGGGTTCTACTTCCAAAAATTGGTGTCAGTGTGCTCAGCCCAGGCACCCCTCACCCTCTGCCTGGTAGAGGTTTCAGAAGAAATCCAGCAGCAGCTGAGTGTGGTGAGAGGGGAGTGTGAGGGTGTGAGATGGGCAAAGCCAAAAGGTACAGGATCAGGGAATGGTTTGGGTTCATCCCATCCCACCCCCTGCCATGGGCAGGGACACCTCCCACTATCCCAGGCTCATCCAAGCGTGGTCTAGTCTGGCCTTGGACACTCCCAGGGATCCAGGGGCAGCCACAGTTTCTCTGGGCACCCTGTGCCAGGGCCTCACATCCAGGAATTCCTTCCCAATATCCCATCCATCCCTGCCCTCTGGCAGTGGGAAGCCATTCCCTGTGTCCTGTCCCTCCATCCCTGCTCCCAACACCCTCTGTAGCTCTCCTGGAGTCTCTTCAGGCTCTGGAGGATGCCCTAAAGTCTTCTCAGAGCTTTCTCTTCTCCAGATGAACACCCCCAGCTTCTCTTCATAACAGGAGAACTTCACCTTTCTGGAGATTCCTACACTCAAAGCATTTTCATCTTTGGGCACTTCCATCTTAGCTGGAAAAGGGACGTGACAACTTTCCATCTTTTAGATCTTGCCATTGAAGTTTCCACAGTTTCCTGAAGGTTCTAAGAGGGTTTAGCATAGTGAAATATGAAACAAGGCGTGAGTTTCAAACAATCTGAAGGTCTCAGTTTTATCCTTTAGACTCAGGTTCACTTTAGAGAGAAACGTGGGTGAAATAATTGGGGTTTCCAAGTAGCCCGGCACATTTTCAGTGTTTTTGTCACTTGCAGGTGCCAGCTGTGATTTCTGTATTCCCGTTCCATGGGAAGAATAAAACAGATATTTCCTTTGTGTGCTGCCATCCCGAGAGCCACTCTGTGAAGACACAGCTGGTCCCCTGGGTGAGGCGTGTCCTTGCAGCCCTCCCTGGGGAGAACAATGTTTAGATTGGATATTAGGAAGGAAACTCTTCCTTGGAAGAGTTGTTGGACATTGGAACAGCTGCCCAGGGCAGTGGTGGAGTCCCCATCCCTGGAGGAATTTAAAAGCCATGTGGATGTGACCCTTGGGGACATGGGTCAGTGGTGGCCTTGGCAGTGCTGGAGGAATGGTTGGACTGAATGATCTCAAAGGTTGTTTACAATGTAAATTATTCCATGTTTCCTTAATTCCAATATTAGAATTCTGGGGAAATCTCAGTGGACTTTGATCTGCAGGAGCTTGCACAGGATTCCATGAAAAGCCCCTCAGACTGAGTTCCCAAAAAACCATGAGTGAGAAACCCCAGATGAGCAGGGCAGCTCATCTCAGGTCATTCACCGAGACCACCAGCAGGAAAATCCATCCCTTTGAGGGTTTCCCAGGAGTCTGGCATCCCTGGCAGTGCCCAAGGCCAGGCTGGATGGGGCTTGGAGCCACCTGGGATAGTGGAAGGTGTCCCTGCCGTGGCAGGGACAGCACTGGATGATCTTTAAGGTCCATTTCCACCCAAACCATTCTGGGATTCTGTGATAAACTCAGGAGCACAAACTCATCATTGCCAACTCTTGGGGATCCCCTGTATGCCCCCATGCCCCCAAACCCTACTGTTCTGCCCAGAGACCCCGTTGCTCTGAGATGCTTTAGAAATCCAGCTGAGATTCTTCCCAAGGGCGGGCTCCAGCTGCTCTGCAGCTTTGTTGATCCTTCTCTTTTCATTTGCTGCAGCATCCCGTGTGCTGCAGAAAACAAGGATGAAGCTGACCAGCAGGGAGAAATGCCTGAAGCAGATCCCACACCTCGTGGGGGACTTGATGTGTGCTGAGACACAGCAAGGAGAAGGAGGAGGAGGAGGAGGAGGCTGCCAGGTAAAGGAACCAGCATTCCTGGTCTGCTTCATGGCCAGATTACACCCTGAAAGGAGACAGGAATGGTTCTCCAGGAGCCTCAAGGCAAAATAATTGGGAGAGAAGTTTAATCTGGGGGTGTTTAATTTAAATATTAGAAACATTTCCCAGGTGAGGCCTTGGCTCTGACCCAAATGTGCTTGGTTGGTCTGTGGGTGCCAGAATGAGTCACATCTTGTGGCAGTGTATTGGTGGCAGAGAATGAGGGACTTTTCAAGCTGAATTACAGTCTGAGCAGTATTTGATATCAGGGAGCTGACACAAACACACAAATGAGGCAAAACTCACTCACAACTTGTGCCCTCACAACACATTCCACCCCCAGGATTGCTGTCCTGGTGTCAAATGAGGTCTGGAAGCCAAAATTCACCTTGTCTCTCATAGCATCCAGCTTCCAACCCCTCTCCAGAGAGACTGACAAGGACTGGGCTCTCCTGCAACCTCTGGTTGCAGACTGAGATTTCTGTCTTCCACCTGGAAATGTTTTTTCTAGGAATCACAGATGGGTTTGGGTAGGACAGGGCCTTAAATCTCACCCTGTTCCAACCCCCTGCCATGGACAGGGACATCTTCCACTATCCCAGGCTGCTTCAAGACCCATCCAGCTGTATTTTATACATGTCCATGGGTTTGGAGGGGTCTGGATGGGGAGACACATGGATGGACAGCTCCATCCTTCACATCCTCATCTCTGTTGTGGAGACGGAGCAGCCCTGGGCGTGGCATTGGTCTGTTCCATCCAGCTGTCTCCTGGGGGACTTCCAGGCTCCAGCTCTTGCTTGGATCAGGAGCCACCCATGAGTCCCTGTGGAGAGGCCAGGAAGGATTAGAAGCTTGGGCAAAGCAGAGATTCCTGATCAGGGAATAAACCCTGGAGATGGTGAGTTTGCTCCAGTAGCTGTAGGCCAAGGAAGTCTGGATGCAGAGGAGATAAAAGCCTGATATTAACCTTTCCTGGGATTTGCTGAGGATCAGGATCCATGTTTTCATGTCTGCAGCAAGGCTAAGGCAGGAATGTTGCTGGACATGAGGTTGTAAGTCCACATGATCCATATCTGGATCCAAATCTGTGACCTGTGATGGAGGGAACAACTTTTCACATGAGGAGATAGTGACAGGACAAAGGAGAGTGGTTTTAAACCAGAGGAAGAGATATTTAGATAGGATATTAGGAAGGAATTCTTCCTGTGAGGGAGGTGAGACCCTGGCATGGGTGAAGCTGTGGCTGCCCCTGGATCCCTGGAAGTGTCCAAGGCCAAGGTGGAGAGGGCTTGGAGCAATGTGGGTTAGTGGAAGAAATTATTCCTGATTCAGGTCCAACCTGAACCTCCCCTTGGTGCAGCTTGAGGCCACCCCATGAATAGAAAAGCCAAGAATAAAAAGGCTCAGACATTTCACCAGCTGCCCTCATACCAGACCAGCCTAATTTGTGGATAACTGACCACGTTCCTCTAATAACTCAAGGAGATTGAATAGCAGAGCTCCCAAGTATTTGTATTTTAAAAAAATAATCCATTCCCTTAAAAAGAAAACTCTATTCTATCCCAATTCCCTGGCGGTATTGCAGACAAATATATGGATTTGCTGGGAATTAACACTACCAGGAGCCGTAATTGACTTATAGTTCTATTTAGTCATAAACATTAACATTAATGGATGTTCAGGGGGTACAAGTGCTAAAGAACAGACACTGGAGATGGCCTATGTATTATTTTTCTGTGTGCTACATTTCTTCCATGACCCCATGAACCACAATTGATGTCTCATTCCTTGCTTTCTTAAGCATCTTTTGTTAGGCTCTGATGCAATGGTAACTTGAACAATAATTAGAGTATAAGGGTCTCACAAAGCAAATGCTTCCTTCCATGCCTTCCCTGCCCAGGCAAAATTCAGTAAATGGCCCAATTATAGTTCAGAGGGGCTGTGGGGGGAGCTCTGATGTGGTGATTAGGACAAAGTGTGTTCAGCTGGAGTCACAGGTCACCTACAGTTCAGCAGCACATGAAGGGGGGCCAGGCCCTGCTCTGATTCCAGGGGAAGGAATCCTTGTGTGACCCCCAGGAGCAGTGGGGTGGTTCCAGCTCAGCTGAGTCCCGGGCTGCAGGTATCCACCCACTCCTACAGGCTGCAGCAGGGGGGATTTTGGCCATAAATCACACCGTGGTTGAGGTTTAAAAGGGCCTTAAAGATCATCTTGTTCCAACCTTCCACCATCTCAGGGTGCTCCAAGCCCCATCCAGCCTGGCATTGGACATTTCCAGGGATCCAGGGGCAGCCACAGCTTCTCTGGGCAACCTGTGTCAGGGCCTCAACACCCTCACAAGGAACAATTCCTTCGTAATATCCCATCTAACCTTGCTTTCTTTCATGTTAAAGCCATTCCTCCTTGTGCCATCTCTGAAAATGCCCTTTACAGCCTCTGGGATGCTCAACGCTGTCACCCCACAGAGCTGGAGCAAAAGCAGCAGTTTTGTGCAAGCCTGGATGGGGTTTTCCAGCCTTTTCACGAATGTCTATTTTATAACCTTCAGCATATATTTTATAGCCTTCAGCATCTTCAGAACCATCTTTCCATCAAGAGGCATCAAAAACCATCCCCTGGTGATGGGAGTCACTGAGATTGAATTAAGCATTTATGTTAAAATGACATCAAGCCCTGTGTGTGTGTTTGTTGCTCCCCATGAACTGAAATCCAGCTGAAGGGGTTTAGCTCATGGTGGTGCACTTGGCTCCAAGGCAGAACAGTTATTTACATTTAATTCTCTGTTAGATATCCCAGGATATCCCCTGGTATCCCACTGCTCCCACCTCAACCTATGCCCCAGTGACTACAATGGGAGCCTGACACTTGCACTGGAAAAGCTCTGGCATCCTTTCACAAGGTTTTGCATCCTTTTGCTGGTCCAAACATGGCCCCAAAACTCCCAAGAAAGACTTTTGAAATAGAATTTTTTTTGAAGGAAAGAAGTCTGCAAATGAAAACTGTGTTTTTATAGGTAATTTTCATTGATTCAAGGAGAAGAGCACAAACCAGGATAGTTTGGTCAGTCCTTGAAGCTGCTCAAAACACCTGAGGTGGTTAAATTATGGTCTGGCTGCAGTCTGTAGGGATGGGGAGCATCCACAGAAGCTTTGAGGTCCTTCTGCCTGTCAGCCAAATGTTCCCTGGGGCCAGGAGTCAAAACTATCCACATTTCAGTCCAAAGTTATTACAAACTCAAAGTTATTACAAAGTTATCGCAAACAAAAGCACAAAAGGACTTTATTATTGTATCTTACCTTAGTAATAGAATCACAGAATCACTGAGGCTGGAAAAGGCCTCTGAGATCATTGAGTCCAACCATTCCCCCAGAACTGCCAAGGCCACCATGAAACCATGTCCCCAGGTGCCACATCCACCTTTTTTCTGAACATTTCCAGGGTTGGTGACTCCATCACTGCCCTGGGCAGATGTGCCAGGGCTGGACAACGCTTTCACTGAAGGCTTTTTTCCTAATATTAAATGTAAACCTCCTGTGGTGCAATTTGAGGTGGTTTCTTCTTTTCCTGTCGAAGAGAGTGATCCATTTCCCACCCTTGTCATGGATTTCCCATCACTGAACTGTTGTTACCACCAAGAGGTGTTTCTTTTCCCCAAGGGACAGATTGCTTTAAGCAGGAAGGTGTCCTGAGAAGCCCCTGGAAGTTTCTGCATTTGCAGTCCCTTCATTTTTCTTCTGAAGGGTCCTTTGATGTTCAGCTCACAGGAGTCACTTACCCATGAGTTTTTAGGGCTTTCATCCCTTTATCATTTTATGGTGTGGGCAGACAAGGGAGCATGTACAGGGTCTGATGGCTTCATTCTTTAATCTGTGAAAAATTAATTCCCAGTGCAAGACCCTGGGATGATGATGAGGATGATGTTGGGTGTCTCTTCTGCTTTCTTCCTCTGGGTCATAGATTTTACTCCCTCGGACTGAAGTTGTTTGGGAGTCCAGCATGGCTTTGCGTGCCTGGTGGGGAGTAGAACACCTCTGGATCCAGTTGAACACAAAATCCCAGCTTGCCCTGGGAGTTGGGAATGGCTGTGATGACTCAGAGGAGCCACTTCTCATTCAGTAACAGCTTTGAGGGGAAGCTGTGACTCACAGGCACATCCAAATTCTTTAAAGGAATTGCCAGCCCTGTGGAAGAGGGTGGTTCAACCATCTAATGTATTCTGAGATTCCCTAAGCTCTTGCAAGGAGATTCCTCACCAAGGGTTCATGGAGAAACTGGGCTGTCATGAAGTGGAAGGGATTTGAACAGAGAAAGAACTTACAGGGATAGTTTCATTGGCATCCCTGCAAGGAATTTTGATGTTCCAGGAGGGCCAATGCCAAGATGACTGAGTTGGCCAATGCCACAGCGTTATTCAGAGTGGTCAAAGTGAAAGGTGGCTGTGCAGAGGTGCAGCAGGTCTCATTATTCTGAGTGATCAGGGGTTAAAACAGCAGCTACAGCTTGTTATTGATGAAGAAAAAGTAATGGATATATGGAGCAGCAATTCCAGCTGTACACTGGCCATAATAGACTTTAATTTAGCTATTACCATGTCAGAAGAACTATGGGTAGTCCTTCAAAAACATCAGCTTGAGGCTCTGGAGAGGTCAAAAGGACAATGAGAGCATTAGGAATTATTAGGACAGAAATAAGTGGCAAAGCAAATGTGTTGTGCCAGGGCACTGCTCCTGGGAGCCTCCCTGTGTGTGATTGCCATCCATTCCATCTGAGAAAGGAGTGGTAATTTCAGCAAAGGAGGGAAGTGGAACAGGAAGGATGAACAGGGACACGGAAGAGCTGCTGGCAGCACAGGGAATAGCAGAGCAAGACTCTGAGGCTTGCAGGAGAGATGCCTGGTGGGGATGTGACACATTTCCAGCCTCATGGGCAGCATGGAGAGGAGTCAAGAGCTGTCCTCATATCACTGCTGCTCCAAGCACATGAAGGAGGGGTGTCAGATGGCCTTATCAGGCAGCAGACCTAAAACAAAGAGAAGGAAGTGTTTTTTCTTCCATCAGATAATTAAACTATGGGAGTCGCTGACCAGGATGTTGTGGGTATTTATCCTAAGGGATAAATGGATTCAAAAAGCAATTAGGCAATTTCCTGGATGAAGATCTCTCTGAGGCCATTAACCACTGGGATGTAAATACAACTCTGAAAATACTTGTCCTGCTCCTCCTCTCCTCCCCTGAGCACTTGCTGCAGATGACAGCCAGAGACAGGAGTCTGGGCCACAGGGCTTTGGCCAGAGGCAGCTGCACTCTCTGCGCCACTGCAGTCACTAATGGCCCTGCTGACATCACAGTGGGTGAATTTGGGTCATCTTCTCCCATTTTCCAGCCAGGGGATGGAGGAACAGAGGAGCTGCAGGTTCTCAAAGGGTTTGTGTGAGAGGAGTCCAGCTGCCCTGCATTACCTGGTGCCTTTCTGACACCTGCACATTAATGTGGCCACAGCCTCCTTCCTCCCCCTTCAAAGACAGCTGGAAACAACTGGGAAAATGATGTTTGCCAAAGCCTCTGCCTCCAGCAGCCGGGGCAGCCCTGACGGGCACTGTTATTATTCCCAGTGTTGTTATTCCCGTGCTGATTGTCTCCAATTTGCACAGAGCTCACCAACATGAAAATGAAACCAGCAATGACTTGCAGAGATTGTGCATCCACCTAATGAGGATCAGATGAGTTGTTCTCCCACCCCCAGAGCTTCCCCCACCTCGGAAGATTTATGTGGCTGAACATGTTTGTTCTGATCAATGGCTGTGCTGCAGACACGAATACAAATGTAAAAGAGAGATTACACTTTTGATCCAAAGCCCACTAAAGGCAGCAGAAAGGCTCCTGATGCTCACAAAAAAAAAAAAAGTTTTGGCCGCAGTGAAAAAGATGAAATTTTTGGTCAGCTTCAGTGAACAAAGCACCTTGTTAGGCAGTGACAGATTTTATACAACCCACAGCTATTTAACAGTGAATGTATCATTGCTTTCACCTCTCCTAATGGGAGGATTAACATGTTTAAGGCAGGAATTCAGCACCAGATCTGATTTGTTTCGTTTGCTTTTCACTCATCTTCGAGATGACAAGAAACATAAAACAGAAGCAAAGCTGATATTTTTAGTTTGGCTTTTCCCATCCAGAAACTTGGCACTGAGAGGGAAAAGCAGGAGCAGGTATCTGGTGTGTGTTGCTGACCAGGATTGTTTCAGCACCAGGATACAGGAGCCTGAAAAAGCAGTATTTAATAATTCTTCGATCCTCAGAGTCATTAACCTGAGCGTTCATTAAATTAGCGTTACTGGAAGCATCACAGAGCTGAGATAATTGTCCCAGCACTCAAAAACTTGCTCCTCCCACACCCTCTCCTACACAAGGATGGAAAACCTTGGGCCGGCGTCCCTGAAGACTTAAGGTGGATACAGGGATATTCAGAAGTGTCCAAGGACTGAGTTTATTTTCTCCATCTTCAGTCCTATAAAACAGGCTCCTGATTCATCCGGGCTGTTGCTGTAGTTATGTGAGACTGTCACATGGAGAGGATGATTTTGGCCCATTTTGTGATAAAATCCTCATGTAAAAGAGCTGAAGTTAAGAGAAATGGCATGTGAGAAGTAATACCCAGGAAGCAGAACAGCTCAACCCACGTGGAAAGAGATCAGTATTTGGGTCCCAGGGCTTGCAGATTAGGGAAATGGATTTGCAGCTGCCACCTGGGCTGCTCAGAGCATTCCTGAACTCCCTCTCTGCCCAAGTTTTAAATCACCGATCCCCCAAACATCCCCATTTCCCCACCAAAGGGGCAGGGAACCAAATGGACGTGGTGAAAGAGGAAAAGAGGGGAAGAGCAGATCTGATTTGAGAGGGCAGCTGCTTGAAGCAGGGTTTACAGGGCGATCTCTGGCTCTGCCTCCGCCTCGTGCCATCCCTGCCCTGCCGCGGCTCTCCCAGCCCTGCCCGAGATGCGACAATTCCCCCGGGGACAGTCACAGGGCACCAGGAATTCACCGCTGCCCCGACGCCCCGGGAAGGAAGATCCTTTACAAGTGTGAACAGCCTCCAAATTGGAGGCTGAAACTGATCTGTGCAGGAGCTCGGCCGGTGCTGAAAATCTCCTTTTTTGCCTTTTTTTTTTTTTTTTTTCTGCTGGGAGAAGCTGGAGCGGAGCATCCCGGGCTCCCGCTCTCAAGATTCCCTCGTTATCCCCCCTCGTGGGAGGCTCCCAGCGCCTTCCTCTCGCCGCCAGGATAATGCCAGGATAATGCCTTCGCCCCTTCCTGCCCCGAGGGGATCCGCAGTGAAATCCCCGGGAATGGAATCGTGCGTGGATGCTCATTCATCCCAGGATGCCGCCGCCAAGGACGCCCGCAACGCGCGGCTCCGGGATCACCTCTGTGGTTTTCACGGGAATTCTTGGCTGAAATAGGGTCGGGAAACCTCTTTTAGATGCTGAGTCTGAAGAAGGTCCAGCAGCACTGCTTGAGAGGCAAGGCCATGGCTATAATAACAACAAACAGTGTTGATTTTATGTTTGGACTCAACAATCTGAAAGGTCTTTTCCAGCCTAAATCTCTGGTCTTTGTTTGTCTCTCCCAGGTCAGGATATTCTGTGATTCTACAAATATTTGTTCTGCATTTATCTTAATTTTTACCTCCTGAATGAATACTGAACTGAAAAAAAAAAAAAGGAAAAAAAAAAAAAGATAAGAATATTAATGACCAGAACCCTCCAGCTACTGGAGTGGGAATTCAGCCATAAACTTCAGCGAGTGCTGATGAGCTGCACAGGGAACTTCAGCCCCTTCCTTGCTCGTTAATTAATGTGTGTTAGCTCAGGGTAGCTGCTGGCAGAAGGGGTTTCATCCATTAATGACAAAGATGTTTCCCAAAGTAGTGTGCAAACAGGGAAGGACATTTCCCAGTAAAGCTTGCTGTCTTGGGAAATGGATTTGTATTGAATTGGTTTACCACAAGTGCTGGTTAGAAAAGGTGGAAAGAAGATTCAAAAAGGTGGAAGAAAGGTGGAAGGAAATTTATTTCTAGCTGAGACTGCACAGCACTGAAGATGTCCTGGACTGGTTTGGCTTGGAAGTATCTTAAAAATCCTCTGGTATCTTCCTATCCAGCCTGGCCTTGGACACTTCCAGGGATCCAGGGGCAGCCACAGCTTCTCTGGGCACCCTGTGCCAGGGCCTGCCCACCCTCACAGCCAGGAATTCCTTCCCAATATCCCATCCATCCCTGCCCTCTGGCAGTGGGCAGCCATTCCCTGTGTCTTGTCCCTCCATGCCTTGTCCCAAGTCCCTCTCCAGCTCTCCTGGAGCCCCTTTAGGCCCTGGAAGGGGCTCTGAGCTCTCCCTGGATCCTTCTCCTCTCCAAGTGAACACCCCCAGCTCTCACACAGCCTTTCCTCAGAAAAGTGTTGCACCTGCCTTGAGTAGATTTTGTGCTGCTTTCTCTTCTCCCTGGGCTTGTGTCCAGAGATTCCAGAGCTGGATGTGCTCTTGATGCTCCAGCTACAGCAGCCAACAGGAGAATATTCCTCTTTTTGAGGTGGCTGTAACCTGCATTTGAAGCCTAGCCCACGCTGGGTGAGTGGTGGTTGTCCCTGCAGCAGCAGGAAAGTTTTCAGGGAAGTGACTGTGGCTTCGAGAAGGATTTGTTGGGATTATTGTTCATCTGCTGCCCAGTTTCTGGCTGCCAAGCCCCCAGAATTCACAGTGGCAGGTACCCAGCACCTCCACGTAGCAGCTTTGCAGAGGAGACAAGGACTGAGAGAGCAGTCACAGCAAATGTCCCTTTTCTCTCTGGAATGGTGTCTCTGTCTGACAGGTCTCTGGTATCCTCCTGAGGCCACAGGAGCATGGGAATGACAGGGACTCAGTGCACTGAGCCAGAGCTTGGGACTGATCTCCTCCTCTTGCCTCCTGTATCTATTTATTCTGCAGGATCTCAGGGCTGAGCTGCGAAATTCTGAATCCGAATTCCCTTTTTTTCCCCTCCCCAAATTCTCACTAAGCTGAGACAGAGATTGATTTCCCCACTCAGTCCGTGTGAAGCAGCTGCTCTGAGGGACCTGAGGTTGGATCCAGCTGTAACATTCCTGCTTCTGCCACAGGTGGACACCGGGGGACCTCTGGTCTGCAGCTACTGGAACACCATGAAGTGGTTCCAGGTCGGCATCATCAGTGGAGGAAAGCCAAACCACAGGATTTTAACACCTGTTTACAGCTACCAGGACTGGATTGAGAAGGAAACAGCCATTAGGGGAAAACCTTTCTTCATGGAGGGTGTGGACAGTGGAGCACATCTCAGGGCTGTTCGTTCCAGGGCTGGAACACAGGTGGTGTCTCTGGGGTATTGTCTCCTTTTATTCATCTTTTTAATAGCAATTAAATGATCCTGAGAGAAGATTTTTGAAAATAAAAGCCAGAACTGCCACTTCACTATTTTTTCTGAGGCCAACCTGCTCAATGTCACTGACATGGACACAGGGACCAACGGGAGATGTCACAATGAGACAGGGAGCGAGGCAGAGGGTGGAGAAATGAAATGAAGGAGGCAGGGTTTGGGCAAGAAGGGCCACAATCCTCTGGAAAACAGAGATATTCCACACTGCTGGGTCACATTGGACTCAGTTGTTTGCTAAGCTCAGGTGCCAAGTGAAGATGTGGCATCTGAAGGTGTTGATCCCCTTGGAAAGGTGAAACCCAGAGGAAGAGATTTGCTCACACATTATCATTAGTTGCTGTAGGATAGCTCTGGGCTTTTGAATCGTATAGATTAGCTGGACTAATTTATTTTAGTCTAATTTTAGATAATTTTTTTATTTTTTTATTTTTTTTTTACTAAGAGGACCCACAGAGCGCTCAGCCCTCAGCCCCTGCTCAGGTGCTGTCAAACTTCTGGGACAGAACCACTGAGGCACTGGAAGAGGTTGCCCAGAGAAGCTGGGGCTGCCCCTGGATCCCTGGAAGTGTCCAAGGCCAGGCTGCGTGGGGCTTGGAGCAATCTGGGATAGTGGAAGGTTCCCTGCCCATGGCAGTTCTTGGAATGGTATTTAAGGGTCATTCCAGCCCAAACCATTTTAGGATTTTGTGGAGAGAGAAGTATTTGGGGGCTATCCAGAAGATGCTGCCTACAAGATATCCTCGGTTTTATAAATAATCAAAATTAATCCCTTGCAAGTCAATAGTAAAGCAAAAGGAGAAAGATTTTTTTTTTCCTCACACTATTAGAGGTATTTTTTCCTGAATTGCTGAGAGCTCCACATCCCAGCTCCACATCCCAGCCTGAGCTGGTCCTTCACATCCTTCCATCCTGCACATGATCCTTTACTGATCTCCAGCATTCCAAATATGTTCTGCTGTTCACAAGGAGGTTTCAGCTTTTCTTGGAAGTGATGGGGAAGGAGAGAGGCAGCAAAGTCCCCTTCATGTCCCACCTTTGCATAAAAGCACCTGCAATTTGCAGCAATGATAAAACCCAGTGAATGTGCAATGGGACAGAACCTCACAAATTGGTTTTAATTACCTTGATATTTTCTGGCTAGCTGGCAGAGAAGCCTTGTAAATGAGAATTAATTCATTTACCTTAAGCTAATGCAAACCCATCTTGGCATAAAAGTCAGGCTTTATTTTCTGTGTTATCTGAGCAGAAAATAATGCTTAATTATTATTAGTTCTGAGTAATGCTTATGAAAATTGCTCCACATTAATTTCACATGGCTGACTGGCTAATGGATGCATAAGGGTCTTGTAACCCTTTGCAAAAAGACTAATAAGAGCTAAAAACAAGGGGAATATATTACTTTAACAGCTATTAGTAGCAGACAGTATCTACTGGCATTAATACCTATATTTATTTTCCTTTCTATTAATAATATATCAACAGATTCTGGAAGCCATGGACATCAGGAAATATTTCCTAATGTTGCAATCTCTTCAGCTGCGGAATTGTTTCCCCCAGAGGAAATGAGAGAAGTCCTCCTGCTTAAATTATTTTAATGTAGGGGTTGTATAAAGCACTTTTGTCTCCAGCGCATGGCAGGGAAAAAGCCTGGGCTTACAGGGGCCTGCAAAATGACCCAGTAGGTCTTTTCCATCAGAAGCATTTGCAAATTGATCATAGTCTGTGCTAAATGAAGGCAGGGCACTGCTGCTCTGGGCTTTGATTCATCCTGCTCTTTATTTATTCAATGGATTTGGGGATAAGTTTCTGCTTGGTGCCTTAATTTCCCTGCTTGTAAATTGAGAGCATGAAAGAAGCTCACTTTCCTATGTGGAGCATCACTTCTGCAAGCTCAGACCAGCAAAGAAATAAACAGGAAAAACCTTTCCCTCTTTATTTGAAACATCATAAAACTCAGGAAAGTGAATTCATCTCTCTTACTTCTTCCACTATTCAATAATTAGGGTGAGAAAGGACACGTCTGTTTAACGTTTCCAGGCTGCAATTAGGTCTGATGAAAACATCTTGATGCTGTGTTCTTTTTGGAGGGTATTTGGCTTTTCAGGGAGCATTCTGATTGTGGATTTGACAGGAATATTTTGGAGTCACTCAAAATCAACATGCAGCTGTTCAATGGGACACGCTAATTTTTTTAGCTTTCCAGCATTGGTGTAAATGTTCATTATGTTATAGTATTCTGTATTTGTAGAATCCCAAAATGGTTTGGGTTGGAAGGGACCTAAAAGGTCACCTAATTCCACCCCGTGCCATGGGCAGGGACACCTTCCACTATCCCAGCTTGTTCCAAGCCCTGTCCAACCTGCCTGGGACACTTCCAGGGATCCAGAGGCAGTCACAGCTTCTCTTTTGGTTTAGAACATCAAAGTGAAGCAATTCCAGGCTGAAGGACCTCAACGTTTATGCTTCAGTCTGTAGCTGGCAAAGTTCACTAATCCTAATTTACAGCTCATTTCTTATTGCTCCTCCCTTCTTTCCAGAGACAGATTTTGTTTGCAGCACTACACCTTTAGCAGCAAATAAACAGGATATGGAAATGCTTAGAGACATGGGAAAACATCTGTAAGAGGATTCCGGGAGGAAAAAAAATAGGAGGATATGAGTACTCAAGCAGAGAAAAGAGGTGGTCAGGAGCTGCTTGCACGTTTTGCTGAGGAGATAAGAAGAAAAGCTCCCGTGAGCACTGAAGGCAGCAATTTAAAAGCCAATACTTCAAAGTAATTTTGGCTTAGTTCTGCAGAGATTAAGGGCTTTGTGTCTCCACGTGTTTCCTTGTCTGCCCAATCCCAGCTGGCATTCACATGCCAGCTGGAGCATGGAGCTGGAAGAGTTGAAGATGATGATGTTTGTGCAAATTTGGCAGCAAGAGCTGGTGGAGGTGAGAGGTGGGGAGGGCTCCAAGAACATTTGTGTGGCTCCACCTCAGAGAAGGAAGGTGGGAAAAGCAGCAATCCCTGGCCACAGGTACCTGCTGCTGGAGAAATCCAACCTTTACCCATCCTCCTGGTGGAACGTTGTCCCTGCCCATGGGATGAACCTTAGGGTCCCTTCCAACCCCAAATATTCCATGATTCTGTCATTCAAGGGGACGATCCCATACCTGTCACCCAGCTCCTTCTCAGTGCATGTCACCTGCGGGCTCTGAAGACAAAGCAGTTGTCCTTGTAGGGAACTGAGGTTTCCCATTTTCTCCTTTCCCAGTCTGGATTTCTTCACAGGGGTAAAACACAATGAAAAGCCCAGGTTTGTTTTTTCCTGCTCCTCTCTGCACCCTGAGCACCTCTTCGTCCCTCTGGGGAGAAGGCAGAGGGCACACACGGCTCTGACTGTGACCACTGCCATCCATTTGTCACTCCTTGTGCACTACATGGAGTAAAATGTGATTTTTATTGATAATAATGTAAGATGTGAGGTGGAGACTGGAGGCTGCACAGGATCAGAAGCTATTCCCACCATTCCCAGCACTTTCCCTTTTGGCTTTCATGCAATTTTTCAGAGTAAGGGCTCTGTTTATCCTTGAGATAAACATGGGAATAATTAAAGAGCAGGGATGTCCCTTGGGATGCACCAGTGGTGAGAGTGATTAATCACTGATGTTAATTGAAGGTGGCTCTGAGACAGAAAACACCGCTGACAATACTGAACTCCTTGATTTGTTGAAAAAAAACCAGGTGAACATTTCTGGTGTCAGGCTGAAGACACTCAGGGGCACTTTCCACCATCCCAAGTGGCTCCATGCCCTGTCCAAACGGGCCTGGAACACTTTCAGGGATGGGGCAGCCACAGCTTCTCTGGGCAACAAGGAGAGCAGCTCGGCCACCTCTGTCAGACCCCCGTCCTTCACTGTTCTCTCACTGGTCACTGCTCCTGGTGGTTAATAGGCTTTGTAAAATGGCAGCAACTGAGCCTACAACACCCTGCAGCACCAGGAAACATCCTCTTTTTGGGTATTTCCACCTATTTGCTTCCCATGTCCTTTTCTGGGGGATGTCCTGTGCTCTCTAACAACTCTTGTATTCACAGCTCTCCCATGGACTGATTGCTCCAAGGGCTTTTCCATATGGAATTCCCTTTGTTCCCACGGGCCAGACCACTTAAATGATTTGCCAAAGTGCATTTGGCTCCTCTGCTGCAAAGTTTGGGCTTCAAAACAACACTGGAATGTAAAATTTCCTCTTTGTTAAGGCTTTTGAACTTTTGTGTCTTCATACCACCTTTGCAGGCATTGACAGCAATGTAAGCAACTCCAGAGCTTGGAGTTGTGTGCCTTGGAAAATAAAGTGGGGGAAGGATGATTTAGGCACTGAGTGCAGGCACAGCAGTGCAGCTCTGCAGCAACCCTTTGAGATCCTAGAAAAAAATCTGGGAGTCGCCTTGGTCTGAGCAGAATCATGGGAAAGGCCAAGGGAAAATTAGGAAGTGATCTGTTAACTGTGAGCACGAGTTTACAGACAGCCTCTGAAACCCAGAAATTCTGGGCCAGTGCTCCACATATTCCTCCATTCCAAGCTACACAAATAATTTGCCCAGTTTTGCAACTTTGGGCCAGAGACTCAAGGTGAAAGTGATACTCTGCAGAGGGCTTTGTTAGGATGGGAGGGGACCCAAGAATGGGAACAGCTCTCCTGGGAATGGTGACATTCCCAAGGCTGCCAGAGCTCCAGCAATGTTTGGACAATGCTCTCAGGCACAGGGTGGGATTCTGGGGATTGTCTTTTGCAGGGTCAGGATTTGGACTTGATGGTCCTCGTGGGTTGTGAGTCTGCGGGCCCCAAGTTGGGCAACTCCCTGGGGGCTCCCCTGGCAGGGGAGACCCTCCTGGAGCAGTTCTGAGTGAGGAACGAGAGACACATCGGACTTTTTCAGTCTTCAGCTTCTGTTTGTTGTTATCTTATCAAAACTTCAGCACACTGTCTGCACCAGACTCTGTGTGCATGAAAAACAGCACAAAAATGGCCAAAAAACTCGTGCTGCAAGGTCTTTTTAAGTCTAATCAAAAACTAAACTACCCAATTAAGAAGTGACACCTAAATAATTTTCCTTTCTAACTCAATAACTGACCCCTAAAGACCTGCAATGCAGATTTTTCTACCCAGTTACAAGATACCACCTAAACCCAAGAAGAAAGAGGAAGAGGAGAGAAGAAAGGAATTGGAGACAACACCCTGTACTCTCCATCTTAAACCCATCTATAACACACTAAAAATCCTAAACTTAAATTTCTCACCCATGTGACATACAACACTACTCTCTACAACCTCTACAATCTATGTCACACTTCTGTGGTTTCTGGTTTTCCTTGAGGCTTTGGAAGTTTTCTCCATGAATGAGGGTCAGTGTTTTCCTGGGAGTCAGAGCAGCCAGGGCAGACAGGGGGACATTCCCCTTGCCCTGGGTTCCCACAGTGGGTCCCTTCAAATTTAGGATATTCTGATTCTAGGAGTGGTGCAGGAGCTTAAGGCACATTTTGGGAAACCCCAGTTGTCTGAGTGCCTCTGTCCCTGCTCAGCTTTGCTCACAGAGGAGAAGCAGGAGTGGGAAGCTGGAGCTGGATGTGTAGAGGAGTCTGAATATTCCCAAAGTATTTAGTCAGGGTGGGTGCAGTTGACGGTGCCTTGTGACAAGGGAGTTGTTTTGTGGATGGCTGAGCTGCTGGAATATCCAGACAAAGACTCTGGTGCAGAAGGACCTCCCAGCACCTCCCAGTTATCACATCCAAGGGGCCAGGGCTCTGGGCTCAGGGTGAGCTGCCACTTGCAGATCCCTCCAGTGCTCCACATTTGAACCTATTTACCAGAGGATCCTGGCACTCCCCATCCCTCAGGGGAATTTAATTCTCTCCAAAATGCTCCATGCACTGGGAGATCTCTGGGTCTGACCTTTCCTGTTCTTTTTTGGCTGTTCCTCCTCTGTCAGGAGGAGTCAGATCTTGGCCAGGACCCTCCTGCCCTGTGCACTGGCTCTGCTGGGATGGAATTCACATTCTTTATGCCAACACACATGGTGCTCTTAGACTTGTCCCCAAATCTGTGCCAGTGATTTTGCTGCTGCTGGGCAGGGCTCACACAGCATCAAAATTTTCCCTATTTCCCACCCCACCAGTGAGGAGGATGGGAGGGCAAAAGGAACTGGGAGGGGACACAAATGACCCCAAATGGCCACAGGGATATTCCATAGTGTCATGCTCAGCAGTAAACTCTTGGAGAAAGAAGGAGAAAGGGGGTGTGTTTCAGCCTTTCCATAAGGTTTGAAAATAGAAGAGGAGATATTTAGATGGAATACTAGGAAGGAATTCTTGGTTATGAGGGTGGGGAGGCCCTGGCACAGGGTACCCAGAGAAGCTGTGGCTGCCCCTGGATCCCTGGAAGTGTCCAGGGTCAGGTTGGATGGGCCTTGGAGGAACCTGGGATAGTGGAAGGTGGAAGGTATCCCTGCACATGGCAGGGGTTGAGATGGGCTAAATTTTACGGTCCCTTCCCACCCAATCCATTCTGTAATTCCATGAGTCATGTGCCTCTTTGCTTGCACTCAGCTTTGCTTCACTTATTAAAGTGCCTTTAGCTTGCTCTGTAGGATTTTTGCCTTTACACTGGACCCTGCACTTCCATTTTCCTGTTATTTTAAATCCCAAACTCACACACCTTCAAATACTCATTTAGAAACCACCTCTGCAGGTTGGTCCTTACATAAGCTTGAGGTGACTCTATTTTATTTTCCTTGGTGCCAGCACACAGATGTTGGTATTTCACATCTCCCATAACCTAAATGGTACCAAAACCTCTTTTCCACCTCCTGAACCAGCTGGCCCTGTCCTGCCAGACCCATATGGTCACATTGTCTGTATTAGGGTGGCTGATCCAAACTGCCTCCTGGCAAAGGGCCCTGGCCTGTGTTTGGGTTGGTGTTTGGGTTGGTTTCAACCATCTCTGCTCTGTGTTGGTGGAAAAAATCCTGTACCCACTCATCCCTATTTGATTTCCCAGCACAGAGCTCCCTCCTCCAAACCCCGCTTCTTTCCCAGCTCTTCTGCCAATGATTCCAGCTCTGCAGCCATCCCAAACATCCTCCTACAGCCTGGCAGGCTCGCTGGAGTCATGAAGCCATTATTGAAATCCTCCAATGGCTTTAAAAGATGCATTTTGGTGTTCTGTTTCCCCCACTCTGTTTGGGGGCACCCTGAGTCACTGCTGAAAAGGGTTTGGGCTAATCTGCTGCCAGTCGATTCGGGAAGGGGCTGCATCCCAAACTTCTCAATGCCACCCACGCCCCTGCTCGGCTGCCTGGGTTTCAAAGCAATCCACTGCACAATTACAGGCTAACAATACAAAAAAGGGAAGGGAATGGTGCCATCCCACTGTGATCTCATGGAGAAACGCAGAACTGTTCTGTAATAAAGGTAAATCGGTTTCTGCTTCACTGCATAATGAGCCTCAGATGATTTCAGCAGGAGAAATCCCAATTAGACACAGGTGGAAAAGGAGCGTCCCATCTCAGGAGCACATTGGAGAGGATTTTTCCTGTTGCGCTTTGTGGTTAAACTGAAGCTTTTGCATTTTGACATGAGCATCCTGAAATATCCAGGCACGAATCCCAACCTTCTTACCCCTTCCTGCCACCTGCTGCAGTCCGCTGGGAGGAACATCCCCTTCCACCCCAGGTACGATCCAAGGAACAAGTCCATGGGCTGTTGGTGGGGGTCACTGTGGGAGCTGCTCTGCATCTTTTAAATAAATATTTGCAAGGATAAAAGTGTAAGAGACAGAGAATTACAGAATAATTTGGATTGGAGAGGACATCCAAGACCATCAAGTCCATCCTGTGACTGATCCCCACTTTGTCACCAGCCCACAGCACTGAGTGCCACATCCAATCATTCCTTCGACACCTCCAGGGATGGTGACTCCACCACCTCCCTGGGAAGCCCCTCCAATGCCTGACAGCCCTTTCCATGGAGAAATTCCTCCTGATGTCCAAACTAAACCTCCCCTGGCACAGCTTGAGGCCGTTTAATCTCCTCCTGTCCCTGTTCCCTGGGAGCAGAGCCTGACACCCCCTGGCTGTCCCCTCCTGTCAGGAGTTGTGCAGAGCCAAAAGGTCCCACCTGAGCCTCCTTTTCTCCAGGCTGAGCCCCTTCCCAGCTCCCTCAGCCCCTCCTGGTGCTCCAGCCCCTTCCTCAGCTCCGTGGCCTTCCCTGGACATGCTCCAGCCCCTCAATGTCCTTCTGGCAGTGAGGAGCAGTAAAACTGTAAAACAAATGTTGAAGAATTCTGAAAAGTCAAAAATTAAATGCAGGAGTGAAGGGGAAGCAAAGGCACCTCCTGGTCCAGCCTGTTGCAGAGCCCAGACAGGGCTGTAGGAATCCCAGATGTGTCACTTGTAGGTGCATTATGTCAATAAACCAACAATGGTGGCAACCTCACAAAGCCAAGTGACCCAGTTTGGCCATCTCCAGGATTTTAAATGCTTTCCCTTCCCCCATATGGGTGCCCTTAATCCAACTGGCTCCTGCAAAAGTCTGGATTGGTGAGAATGTGATGTCCTGTAATGCTAAACCCAAGGATTTCATCGGCCAAGTCTTACTCGCAGCTAGGGCTGCTCCAATGGCTCAGCTACCAGGAAAATATTATTTTATCCTTATCATCTCTTAAAATTTTCCCCTGGGCATTGTCCACTCACAAAGACTGCAGGCATAAAACCAGGCCAAACAGCCGCAGTTTGGATCTGACTCTGGGCACTCCTTCCTCCAGTTGCCACTTTGGCGGAGAAATGAAATGTTATGAAAACAAGACAAATTTTTTCACATGCCTTCTAAATATTGCATCTTTATCAGCCAGGTGAGGGGGAAAAGTTTGACCAGCATGATATGGAAATGGGGAAACTGTCACCAGTCACAAACTGGGCATGTTGGATTTTCGTGGAATTGTGAAATACCAGAATGGCCCAGGTTGGAAGGGACATTAAAGCCCACCCCGTTCCAACCTTCCACTGTCCCAGGGACACCTTCCACTGTCCCAGGGTGCTCCAAGCCCTGTCCAACCTGGCCTTGGGCACTTCCAGAGATCCAGGGGCAGCCACAGCTTCTCTGGGCACCCTGTGCCAGGGCCTCCCCCCCCACAGAGGGAAGAATTCCTTCCCACTATCCCATCTATTCCTCTGGCAGTAGGAAGCCATTCCCCTTTGTCCCGGCACCCCAGACCATCATCAAAAAAAAAAAAAAAAGAAACTCATCACATAATTTTGCCATCTGTGTAGCACAGAAATGAAATATTAAATATTAAAATATTATTCTGCTATTAGCTTATTAAGATTTTAAATCCTTCAGCAAGATGCCCAAGCAGTGAAGAGTGGGGCACATTTTAAATATCAAATCAATTTTTTACTTTTTTAAGCATTAGTTGAATTCTTTTATAGGCTGAGCTTAGCTGTGGGTGTTAAGCATAAAAATATGCAATGCTAATGATGCTACTGGATATCTCACAAAAATTGAAGTTTTAAAGCAGAAAAAAAGAAAAGATCTCTTGCTTTTCTCCCTTTTCTTTTGTGGATTTTTCTAAAAACTTTCCTCCCAGTTGGGAAATGGAAAATAAACTGTGTTTCTCATATGCTTTATCCAGCACATTTCTAACACAAACAATGCTGAGATGATGCAGTAGAACAGAAATTAAATAGGGTTTCTTTCTGCAAATTCACTGAAAAAAGAGATTTTGTCGACTTCTTCTTTTTTAAAACTTATTTTTGGAAAGAATGTATATTCATTTTTAATATACTGACATATTTACATGCATAGATTCAAGAGAGGTGAAATTACAGTTTTCCTTTTTCAGTCCTGATTGTAATTGAAAATCACAACCCCTAGATGGCAGAAAGTCCCTCATTTGGGGTGTTTTGGTTTGTTTTAACCTCAAGTGTCAGTAGTTATGATACTCAGCCTTATCCAAGATCTCATTCCATGATGTGACATCAGTGGATTTTAAACCTCCCCAAAATTGCTTTTGCTGATCAAACTGCAAATCTTATGCCAAAATGCATCTCCTTGTCTTCTTATCAGAAAGATCCCAGGGCTTTTTGGTGTCCAGTCCTTCAGTGTAAATCTGAATGAGCTCAGGGCCTAAACACTGGATTATTCAGATGCATTGGTGCAGAGACAGAGAGGAGATGGGGGCATTACAGAATTGTTTGCACAGTCCAGTTGATACAATTATCAGGTTGGGGGGCAAAAATTGGTTCTCTAAAGTTCAGCATCCAGGCTGAGGAGGTCTCATGGTTGTCTTTTGCTATCCATGGAGTGAGACAAGTGATTAATTCCCCCTGCTTGGGATGTCCACTTTGTTCAAGGACCACTGCTGCTGCACTCCTGTAGCCTCAAGCCTTCCTTTGCTGCAATTTATGGATTTCCATCCCCACCTGGGGCTAAACAGGCTGGGGATGGAAATGCATAAATTGGACGAAATGGCATGGATGGCAAACAGGGTGCTCACATGTTATTGAAAAAAGGGCTGGGCCACTGAGAGGGAAAAAGGGCTTGTATTTATCTGTCTGCCCGTGGTGTCACAGCCAAAATATACCTTGTCTATCCTTTCTTCTGGCTCTGGGTAACAGACAGGGTCTTTCTTTGCTCATTTCTACTGCTTTGTGTTTTTATTTCTCTTTCCCTACCTCTGTTCTCACCCAAGGCTTTCTCAACCTTGGCCCAAAATATGCTCTTCTAATGCTGATGTAAATCTTCAAGATTTGTGACCATCCTGTACCCTCTGGCAGTGTGTCCTACACCCACAGGTTGCATTAAATTCATTAAATCCACCTGCCTCCAGCCATGGGGAAATCTGAAGGATATGAGGCAAAAAAAAAAAAAAAAAAAAAGGAGTCTACCAGTAAAATGGAGCACATGAATGAAGGAAGTCAAGGACCAAAACCTTGATTATAGCTTATCACTGACCAAAGAACCTAGAATAATCCTTGATATTAATTAGTGAGAAGTCTGTGATCAAGAAAGGATTGGAGAAGTGAATAAATAATGGGAAAAGTTCATAAGGCAGAATATAAAGCAAGAACATCATGACTGAATGACTTCAGTGATGAGTCCATCCAGTCTCTTCCAAGTGGTGAGAGTGGTCAGAGTGCCTTTGGAAAGGCTGGATTATTTGTTATTCCTTGAAATAACAATAAATCCATAGCTTTGATGGCCAGAAAGGACCTAAAATAATGTATCTGAGTTCCTAAGTAGGTCCAGGTCTGGGGTTTCATGCCCATCTCTCTCCTTCTCTGTAAGGCAGCCTGAGGATCAGGCTCACTTCAGCAAAACCAGCTCCAGGATAGGAATTCCCTGGCTTCTGTCCTAGGAAGGTGCATTTCCCAAGGTGGATGACCTGGATGCCACAGCTCATCTCACATGCCTTTAAGTGTTTATGTTTGTTTATCAGCTCAAGTCTTTAGCCTCTCACACTGCCTGTGGATCTCTGGCAAATATTCCCAGGCAGTGATTCACCTCCCTATAAATCAGAGACCTCCCTGTGGTCTGGTGAGTCACTTCATTGACTGTCTGGCGGGGTTTCTGTGGGATAAACACCCACCTGGGATGTGGATGTCTATGCCACAGGTGTGTCATTCAGCTGCCCACACAGGATGTGGGCACTTGGTGACATTTGAGCAGCCCTGAAGTACCTGAGACACCTGTATCCCCTGAAAAATCAGATTTCCAGTGCTGAATTCCCAGCAGATTGGTTGTATAAGCTACTTAGGATGCTTTCCTTGTTGCACTGATGTTTCTCAGCCAGGAAAGCTCCATCACCATTTGCAAGTTGCTGGGAGAGAGGGGAAGAAGCTGTGATGAGGTTTTTGGGATGAAGTTTCAGCTAGTCCCCAGTGGGAATCTCTGACATTGTGCTAGTAAAATCCAGAAGTCTTTCAGAAATTAAAATATGATCCTGAAGGAATCAAAATGCCTTAAGCTGAAAGAGGTGAAGGGATAGAGGGAAATATCCATGAATATGGCAAATCCCAGTGCAGGAGCTGACTTCCATGTGGAGTCAAGGGTCCCCTGAGGGATGCTCCTGGAGGAGCCAGAATGCGGGAAACATTTCACTCTTTCCCTTCATCCTAGAGATGTAAAATTCTTTATAAATTCTGACAAGGAGGGGAAATTGTAATTTCAAACCCAACATAATCCACTGCCCTTCTCCCTGAGGGTTTTTGGGATGCTCAAACCAAAAAGGACCATTTCATGTTCTCAGCAAGCCTGCTAGTCCTCAAACCTGGATCTTCATACCTCTGCAAATTCAAATACCCCCAAAACTGCCGAGTTCTTGGCTGTGGAGTTATCAAGCAGTAGGGGGGATCACCAGGGGCCAATTAAAAGGTAAAACAAACCATAATCAGGACTTGCAACGAAATATCTCCATGCAGCTGGCACCAAGAGCAGGTGGTGTGCTGCAAAGTTGGGTCCTTTAATGACGGCTTCAGTTCAGCTCCCAAAAACTGCAGGGATGTAAGCAACCATTCCTGGATGTTGCTGTTCCCTGGGAATAATGTCCCTGTATGTGGGAGCAGCGGCCACGCTGCTGCATCTATCCAGGTGAAAAATGGGAACCATCCAATGGTGGTGGCAAAAGTTTTGTTGTGTCCTATTGTCCCTCCTGGGAAGGGACACTCTGAGCCCTGTGGGGACAGGTCTCATCCCATGGGAAAGGATTTTGGGAAGGAGTGAGGTCAGGAGCAGCAGGATCAGGCCCTGCATCTCATCCATAGCTCCGTGGTTTGGCACTTTCATCCCAACAGGATCCTGCCTGGGGATTTGGAGAATACTGCGGAGATGGGGAAAGGAAGGAATAGAGTTTCACCTTTTATTCTTTTATCACGGCAACAATGCGTGGTGGGGGAAAACATAATTAAAAAAAAGAAGAAGAAGAAGTTGTAAATGGCAGAATTAACAATAATACAACCCCCTGTCCCCATCCCTCCCCCCTCTCCCTGTGCCGTCCATTCAGGAGACCGACAATAAACAAGGTCATTTGATTCATTCAGCTCGGGGTGTAAACAAAGCCTTACAATAAACCCCCCCCCCCCCCCCCGCCCCCCCCCCCCCCCCCGCACACACCCCCCCCCCCCCCCCCCGGCCCCCCCCCACTTGGCTTCTCCTCTCCCATCATCCCTGGACCAGCCCTGCTGCCACTTCCGCAGTCCCCATCCCGGCTCCGTGAGGCCCCACTTCCTACTCGGTGTGGGAACCTCGGCTTCCCCGGGCAACATCTGCACAGACAGCCCCCACTCTCTCATGCTGGCCTCATCCCGGGATCCTGATCCAGGGAGAGAGAGAGAAAAGGGGGAAAAAAAAATATTCACAGCAAACCAACCCCGACACAACACTAAAGGGATTCACATCCCTTTCCCAGGTCCTTAGGGAGCAGATCCCAAAAGCTGATGGTCAGCTTCCTTTTTTATAGGCTTTGCTGGGATCCCCGTGGCCGATGGAAAAATGACTCTGTGTGTGCATGCACAAGCAATGGGAAGAGGATGGGTTGTGCAAGATGTCCTATGGTGGGATAAAGCCTGGCATGGGATCCAGGGGGTGACATGAGGCTCTACCACCAGCAGGGAAGGTGATCAGAGAATCATGGAATGATCTGGGTGGGAAGGGACATTTAAAGTTCATCCAGTCCCACCCCATGCCATGGGCAGGGGTGTCACCCACCAGATCTGGTTGCTCCAATCTGGCCTTGAATGTTTCCAGAGATGGGACAATCACCAGCACTCCAGGCTTGGGAAGTTCTGAGACTTTCTCCACCTCATACCTTGCTTAAAATTCCTATGGGCCCTTCAGTGGGTGCCAATGACCCACTCACCTGGGGCTTTATCCCACCTAGAATGTCCACCCTGCCACCTGAAAAAGCTGGGATGACACTTGTGGGTCCTGCCTGAGGGTTGTTGTCCAAATATGGGGATATTTTGCATCACAGGGTTCCCCATAACCTTCCCTAACCTTTGGGATTCCTTTCAGGACCGTGCAATGGCTCTGGGATCTGGCGGGATACAGGAAGGAAGATCTCAGCATGCCCACATCCCACAGGGGACCCTATCCAGGATGGATGGGGCTTGGAGCCACCTGGAATAGTGGAAGGTGTCCCTGCCCATGGCAGGGGTTGGGATGAGCTTTAAGGTCCCTTGCAACTCAAACAATTCCCTGATTCCATGTTTTCATGCTTTGATCAAGACACATGGACATGAGCAATAACTCTTCTAACAGTTTTGCTGCCTATACTCCAGCAAACATGGATTCACTGCTGGATTTACAGACTGGGAAATCTGGCTCAGCTTTTACTTCTTGAAACTACCATAAAATTTCTGTGTCACCTCAAACAGCCCAAATCCTCAGAATCCATTCAGTTTCCTGCTCAAAAGTGCTGAAATAACACTGGGGGCAAAACACCTTCCTGTGCCTCAGTTTCCTCCTTGTTTTTCCCCAGTGCTCAGTTATTTAAATTGCAAATTTGCAGCATCAGGGGTTGTCTAACAAAGTTTCCACATCACTTAATACAAGAGAAAACTGCTCATCTTTGATAACTGATCTGATACCACAGCGCTTCGACAATGGTGCCTTGAGCACTGTAATAATAATAAAAATAATAAAAAGGGATGAGTTATTCCTTCTCAGGGGAGAAGGTTTGTTTTCAGAGATGCTCAAGAGATGGATAATAACAAACAATTCTAATACAAAGCCTGTTTCTTTGCAATTTAATATTTGCAAAACCACAAATCTGGCTGTATTTGTACTTTTTGCTTTGTCTACTGGATCCCTTCCACAGTTACTTTCAGGGATAAGAAGTTTATTTTCCTGTACTTCTGGGGAGAGAAGTCTTTAAAATTAAAAACAGTGAGAGACTGAGCTGCAAGAGGGAGGAAAATTGTGGCCAAACCATCATCTGGTACAAAAAGAAAACTCGACCAATGGTAATGAACTTTTCTACTTCAATTTTCACCTGCAGAACAGAAATGTGTCTTCCAGGTAAGGAAAATGCCTCTGTTCCTCCCTCTCACACATCTCCGCTCAAAGACAATTAAAAAATTTCTCATTTCATCTGCATCCTGCATTGCTTTGTCCCCTCTTTCCAGGAGCAGATCCATGACTGGGTGCTCATTTCTGGTAAAAGAGGGGGTGGCTTGTCTGGCAGGGAAGTAGTGGATTCTCATCCCTGGAGATGTTAAATTATGGATGTGGCATCTGGGGACATGGGCCAGAGGTGGTCTTGGCACTGCTGGAGGAATGGTTGGACTCAATGATCTTGAAGGGTTTTTCCAGCCTTAGTGATTGCAGGATTCTGAGTTTGTGCTACATGACATTCAAGCATATTTCATCTTCAGAAATCACCAGTTTTTGAAGTCCAACATGGCAAAGTTTCGTTCTGTCAGACATCAGGAGACTCGTGGATTAGCAGACTCTTGGATTAATGTCCCTGTACAGACACCTGGGGTTCACCTGCAGAAAAGCCATGGGATAGACCTGGGGTGTGTCACTGGGGTGTGTCCTGGCCCAAAATAAAAAAAACAACCTCTGAGCTGGAAAATTATGAAAAGGACAAAAAATTGAATCCTCTAGGTTGTAAAAGTAATTTAGGAGTATTGAGTCCAACCATTCTCCAGCAGATCCAAGGGCACCACTAACCCATGACCCCAAGAGCCACATCCACGTGATTCAAATCCCTCCAGGTATGGTGATTCCAACACTTCCCTGGATTATTCCTAATACCCAGTCTAAACCTCCCTTGGCAGAACTTGAGGCTATTTTTTTCTTGTCCTATCACTTGTTCCTTGGGACAAGACACTGACCCTCACCCGGCTCCGTTCTCCTGTCAGGGATTTGTGGAGAACCTGCCCTATTTTTTCTCCAGTAGGTTTCTCTGAACTGGATTAGGATCACTGTAGCTCTGATTTTTGGTTTTTCAGCCCAGCTTTTCCCTGGGCTTAGTATGTGCCCTTGGGGAATGATGTGGCTCCTCAGGAGGGCAATGAAAAGGGAGGGAAATTCTCATTTTGAAGCTGTTTGAGAGGATGCATTGGAAGGGCGAAGGAAAACTTCAGCTCAGTCCATGGGAATTCTTCTCCTGCCAAGAAATCTGCATTGTTGGAAAGAGTCTCCCAGAGGAAGTGATTGAAATATCATTGTGTGAATCATATCTGTAACAAGGCTGGGCTGCAAGAAGCTTTGCTGAACCCTGGGAATAGGTTAAATGACCTAAAAAGACTTTGTTTTTCATGCAGGAACAGCTGTGTTAAGGGAAGGCTCCTGATTTTGGAGGTCCACCAAGGTTGGGATGTCCCCCAGCATCACCTGTCCCCAGCTGCGCTGCACAAAGTGCTCGAGTACAGTTCTAGGATGGATTTTCTGCTGTTTAAGGAGGGCTGAGACAACTCAAATGATAACTTTTGTGTGATAAATTCTGCCTGTGTTCTGGTGGTGTTTGCTGAGATTCAGGGCAGTTGTGGTCAGACTGGCACACTGGGGCAATGATGGGGACATGGGGACAAGGGGACATGGGAGGGTGAGGCTGGCTGGTGAGTTTGGGGTCCTGCTCTGGGGATAGACGCTGGTGCAGAGATGGGAAATTATTTTTGGAAGGAGACATAAGATCTAGAGAGGTGAATTTTATGCTGGAATGAAGAGGCTGGATTGAGCCATAGAAAGAATCATCATCCTGTTCTACCCCCTGCCATGGGCAGGGACACCTTCCACTGTCCCAGGGTGCTCCAAGCCCTGTCCAGCCTGGGACACTTCCAGGGATCCAGGGGCAGCCACAGCTTCTCCGGGCACCCTGTGCCAGGGCCTGTCCACCCTCACAGCAAGGAATTCCTTCCCAATATCCCATCTAACCCTGCCCTCTGGCAGTGGGAAGCCATTCCCTGTGTCCTGTCCTTCCATCCCTTGTCCCACATCCCTCTCCAGCTCTCCTGGAGCCCCTTTAGGCCCTGGAAGGGTCTCTGAGAGCTCCCTGGATCCTTGTCTTCTCCAGATGAACACCCCCCGCTCTCCCACCTGGCTCCAGAGCAGAGGGGCTCCAGTCTTGGGAGCATCTCTGTGTCCTCCTCTGAACTCTTTCCACCAGCTCCACATTCTGCCATCCCCATCCCTACACACTGTTCCAGGACAGAGCTGCACATTTTTACAATCCCTCTGGTCAGCAGCTCCCAGCTCCTGTAATCCCTTGTTATTCCAACCTTGGCCATGCACTCCACACATCCCTCATCCTTCTGCTCAGATCTTTCTCAGAAGATCTGTCTGTCATCCCCTGCTTGAAGTTCAAATTCATCATCCTTTGCCTTCAGAGCCCTGCACGACACTGCCCCTTTCCTGCTCATTCTTCCTCTTCCTTCCTTCCATACAAGTGGAAAATGCCCTCTCTGAGCTCAGAGCTGCTGACAACATCTTTTTTGAGGGAAGGAGGCCTCAAGTCTAGGAAGCAACCACCAGCCTCTGCAGGCCCCTCATGTACAATTTGGACAGTGGTGTTGGCTTGAGTGAGAGCTGAGCAAAAAAAAAAAAAAAAAAAATTTATTTGTCCCATTGTTCGCAGGAATTATTAAACACACACAGCATGGAACAGAGTGAATCCCTGGGCAAATGCAGTCACTGACAGGTGTTGCATGCCATTGTTACCAGGGCTGGTACAAATCTGTGCCAGGTTTGGAATGTTAAATATAGGGAATGGGATGAGCTGTTCGTGTTTTCCTCAGTAGGAGTGAGTTGGAGCAGGCAGTGAGGATGTTTGGCAGGACAAAACAACTACAGAAAATAATATATATTCATTAAAGGCACTTAAAAAACAGCAGTTCTGACAGTTTGTGCAGAATGGTTTGGGTTGGAAGGCACCCTAAAGATCCTCTTGTTCTAATCCCTCCTTCCTTTAGGCAGACAAGAAGGTTTGTAATGTATTGTGATATATTGTAATATATTCAGTATTTTCCTCATGGAAGTGTCAACTGTTACAGCAGTTTCAGGAAAGGTGAATTCAGATTTTCAGTTCCTTGGAGCAAACTGCCTTTTTCTGTCTGTGTATATGACAGGATGAGCTGTAAGGTTCTTTCCCAACCCAAACCACTCCAGGATTCCATGAATGGAGGAGTTTGTGGTGCTGTCTCTGGTTGGGAGAAGGGCTTGGGAGGGAAGCCAGGCTATATTTGACATGGAGAAGCTGAATTTTCCTGGTGTTGTCCAGGGAGATGTTGAAAACTAAAGGGTCTGGGCAGTGTAGGCCTTCACATACTGTGCAATTTAATCCTCTGGTTCAAGGCTTTATAGATAACAATCAGTGCTCAATATCCTCAATTTCTGTTTTTTTCCCCAGAAATGGGCCTTGGGAGGCTGAGGAGCCGCATTCCCCTGCTGGTGTCTTGCTGTGGATGGGCAAGTGTGGATGTCTCACCAGGAATGATGGGATGGTCCATTTAAAACGGGAATTTGGGGCCTTCCAGCCTTGGATTCTTGAGGAAACTTCCTGACCTGAGGTAACATCTTTTTACCTGTCAGGTCTGGATGGAGATCCACCCCAAAAGCTTGGAGAAGCTTTGACACTGACCTTGTGAGCCCATGGGCTTGACAGTGGCCAAGAAGACAAATTCACCTTCATTCAGATCAACTGAGTGCTGTGTTTACAAAAAGTTAAAAAAAAAAAATTGGCAAGCTGTGTCTGCCCAAAGTCTGAATGAATAGAAGCTCCAAAGGAAGCACCTGCTGCTAAAGGAAATCCAGGACAAGTTTTATTATCCTTTTTCACAGGTCTATTCAGGACTACATTAGGGGTTTCCTCTTTCCTTTTCTGGTACTTCACACTCATTCACAACAAAAAAACATATTGTGCTTATGAATTATATTCCAGAGAATATGGCTGGAGCTTATAAAGGCCCTGGCCAAAGAACTTTATTTTTAACCTTGCTCCCTTGCGGTTTAATTTCTCAAATGAAAACTTTGCAATTGTTTGGGGTTATTTTTCTCTCTTTTTCTTGGATGGGGAACAAGGGCAAATCCTGCCTGCTCTGTGTTAACAAAAAATGCCTCTCAAGGAACAAGGAGCAAAAGAGGTGAGTGAGGTTTTCCATGGAGCTCAACTAAGAAGAAAAAAGATATAAAAATTGCTGCAATCCATCCTAAACCTCTATTACCCACCTATAAATGATGCAGTGGCCACTTTGCTGCGTACAGAAGCTGAGGGAAGTTTTTTCCATTCCTAATGGAAAGGGAGAGGGAAAGTCCCTTTGGTTGCTGGAAGAGCAACTTTTGGGGTTGATCCTGAGACCATTTGAGGCAGTGATGAGGGACCAGGAGGCACTGGGGAGTTTGCTGGTCAAACACAGCTGCTCAGCTCAGCATCTCCCAGCTACAGAGCACATAAAAGCTGAAGGGTTCGCAAACAACGCAAGTGCAACACATGAGCCACTCGTGCACCAGAATGTTTGCTTTAGGGTCATTTTGCACCTGTGAAATGAGGATATGACCCAATCCCTGAGTGGCCTGGGAAGGTTTTGCACCCTCCTGCTCTCTGGGAGGTAGCACTGGGTGCTCTCTAACAAATGCTCTGCGCCCTGTGAGGGCAAGGACCTTCCTGTGCATGCACACAGGGTTCTCCTTCTGATCTGTCCTTAAAAGTTTCATTTTTGTCTTTAAAAGCCCTTTCCTACCCCCTCAGGAGATCACAGGAGTGTGAGCTGTCACTGCAGCCACCTTCCCCTGCCCCTCTGAGTGCTGGTTCTCCTTCTCACAGGTTATATTTTGATTTGCAGACCCTTTAAAGAGCAGAAATGGCCTGCTCTGCTTTTGAGCAGCACCCAGCACAAGCATTTCTTCCCCAGCCTGAGGCTCCTTGCTGCTACTGCAGCGGAAATAGTGAATTATGGCAATTAACGGTGGCATAAATCAGATACTGAGACCAAACGAGGTCACAGAGGGCTCGAGGGCTGCATCACACCAGTAAATTACCCCAGACAGGAATTCCTTCATCTGCACCACTGGATTGTTTGAGCATTGCTTGACATGGCTTTGGCCCAGCCCCGCGACAGCAAACCCAGGAACGGCTCAGGCATCAGCACGGAACAGGGACCAGCTGGAAATCTTATGTGTGACTCTGTCTCATGGGTCAGAGGGCAACTTCCACAGGGCCACGTCTAGGAGCAAGTCCTGGCACTGGTTGGTAGAGTTACAGCCCGTTTTTAATGAGCATGAGCCCATTTTAATGAGTGTGTTTGCATGGCAGTGACATTTTCCCCACGAGGGAAACGTGCTGTGGTTCCCAGGTCCCCAGTGCAGCTCTCATTGCCTTCGATGCTCTTCACCTTTCTTGCCCTGCAAGATTTTAACCAAGGGTGCTTTCAAGTGTTGCCCCAGGGTCAAGATGTTGATCCTTGTGATTTCCAAGTGGTGCCAGACATGGTGTCAGCATGACCTGAGGTAGCACAGCTCCTTCCCTCGCCGTCTCAGCCACACACAAAGACTTTGCTGCACAGCAGAGGCTTCCCTGACCAGATGGGATTGATTTTTCTCTTTCTCTCTTTGGCTTTTAGGATGGTTTTTCTGAGTGTTCTTGACTGATCTTAATAGATGACACAAATATTTCCACATGTCACCTAATGCTTTGTAGTATGGGTTGAATTCATGGCTATTTTCTAGACTGAACTAGACTACAATACCCTGAGTTGTACCAAACCCACCATGATCATCAAATACAACTCCTGGCCCTGCACAGGACACCCCAACAGTCTCACCCTTTGCTTGAAAGCGCTGTTCAAACACTCCTGGATCTCTGTCAGCCTTAGGAATGTCACCATTCCCTGAGGATCCTGTTCAGTGCCTGACCACCCTCTGGGGGAAGAATCTTTTCCTGATACCCATCATAAACCTCCCCAGGATTGGTGGTTTGACCCCCACCACCTGTCCTTTTTTCTTAGATGGAGTGGTGCAGAAAGGAATTAGAGCCATGGGATTGAGGGAAAAACTGTGCCTGTTCTGTGAGTGAGACCTGAGCCAGCAGTCAGATATTTCAGACAGGCAGCATGATGACCCAGGAGACTCCTGGCTACAAAGAATTATGCCCTGATGTCAGGGCCCACCTCCCCAGGCACTGGCCTCGTGGTGAAGTGACAAAGGTGCTTCAGCATCCTCATGGAAACCACAACCTGCGGAACAAGTGCCTCCTGCAGCTGTGATTTCAAAGGTCCTTGCTTCCCTTGGGAGGCAGGCAAAGGCTCCAGAGCTCAAGGAGGTGAAGGTTCTGCACCCCCATCTCAGAGAGATTCCTCAGATGTCTGGGAGCACCAGGACAAGCTCTTGGCTCTGTGTTGCTGATGGCCTCGTCCCCAAGTCACCAGCAAGACCAGCCTGAGATAGCTTCTTGTAACACAGCATGGCAGAAAGAACTCAAATACCTTTAAAAGCAATAAATTCTGTACTGAATCATGAGTGCTACCTCTGACCAGCTATTGCATGTGGACACAATCTTCTTGTGCCCAGTTTGCATGGGGTGATGCCCAACCTCATTCCCATTTCCTGTTGATTCCCATCTCCTGCTGTGATTCTGTGATTCCCATCTCCTGCTGGAGCCATGCTGCCTGGATGGGAATGCTGGCTTCAAAGGAAGCTTCAAAGGAAGATTCTTTGTGAACGAGCAGCGGAATCAAGGGCCAATGGGACTGATTTGTGCCTCCAAGGAGTGCTTCAAAATTTTCCATGTTACAGATCATATCCTCCCCTCCACAAAGGGTCCTGCCAGCCAGGGAGAGATTGTCCTTTCTTTGAGAGCAAAATTGAGGAATCCTTGAGGATTAGGCTGTGTCCCTCCTGTTTCTGCTGCCCAGGAAGTACCCAAAGGCTTTTAATACACAGCAGCTGAGTCTTTATTATTTTCCTATAGGATGTACAAAAGGAATTGCTGTCTGTGGGGGAGAGCTGGGAGATGCTCCACTAAACCTCACTGGAACTTGTGGAAGGGCTGCAAAATGGCCAAAACCTTCTAAAGATAAATCTAGGAGTCATAAAATTCCAGAATTTTTTGGGTTGGAAAGAATCTGAAAGCTCATTCAGTTCCCACCCCTTGCCAAGGGCAGGGACACATTCCATTGTCCCAGGTTGCTCCAAGCCCCAGTGCCCAACCTGGCCTTGGACACTTCCAGGGATGGGGCACACACAGCTTCTCTGGGCAGCCTAGGAGCTGAGCAGCTGTAAAGGAGATCCTCTTCTTTTATTTTGCAGTCACTTTCAGATGGAGGAAAAGTTCATCCAACACTTACTTGGTGGGAAATTAATATTATCTAATATTTCTTCTTCAGCCTTAGCAGAGAAACTCAGAGCATCAATGTGGTGGAGGCCATAGGGAATTAGGGAGGAAAAAAGGCACCTCCAGCATCCATTACCAGGGTCACTGAAGGGGGAAGAGGTTCCCACTATTTTTTGTTTTCCTTCTGGGATTTAATTCAGATCGAGGAGGTGACTCTGGGGACAAGCTAGAGGACTCCAGCAGCTGTGGCATTGAAATGCAGGGATCATGAATTGCAGGAGGAAGGGAAACCCAGTAAACAGTTTTCAGATCTCAACCCAGTGCCTCTGAACTACAAAGACCTGCGAGAAAGTGGTGTCAAACACCCAGCTCCCACTTTGACCCCTGCCTGAGGGGAAATGAATCAATGTTGGGAAAATATGGAAAGCAGGATGAGATTATCTACTGTATAAAAGAAGCTGGAAGAGATGGCTTGGGATATTTGTGTATTGAGGCTCTGTCCACGTCCTATTCCTTTATGGGGGGTGCTATTGTACCTTTTGTGGCAGATCGTTATCAGCCCTGTTTATCACGTTGGGTGCAGGGAATGTCAGATTGCTGAATGTCAGGCTGTTGACTGTTTTCATAACAGGAAGCTGCCTGCTGTCTTGCTGTGTTAAGGAACTCCCCTATGCACAATATTTTCCAAAAAAAAAAAAAAAATCCAAACACTCGGCTGTGGTTGGGCAACCACATGGATTCGAGTTTCCATTGTTCCTTGTAAGGCAAAATCCTGTGTAGATAAATCCACTCGATACACATTTGCCTGTTATTTCTTTTGTGTACAGATACAGGAAATATGGCTGTTGTTTTGTCAAGATGAAATATTTCCCAACGCCAGAAGTAAATCTCCACACTTTCATCAGTGCCTGGGAGCCTGGAGTGCTGCCACATCTGGGTGCAGGTGGGATGAGGGAGAGAGAGGGACGGGCGTGGATTTGTCACCACCACGGAGTATCGCGGGACACAGCTTGGAACTGCCTTCATCCCTGGGAGCTGAAGGAGGCATCCAGCTCGCCCTGGGAGTGGAGGACTCATTCAGATTCCTTACTGGAAAACTCTGCCTCCTCTCACTGGGAAAAAAAACCCTGTGATCCAAACTACCCTGGCTTCCCTGAAAATCAAACCCACAAGGGTGGGGTCTGGGGGCTGCAAGTCACCCATGTGAGCTGACTAGGGGTGTAAAACAGAGGACATCCTTTGCAGAGGGGACACAGCTGGGCAGGGTGGGCAGAAGGCATTGAAATTAGAGTGAGAAGATGTCCTGAACAGAATTTGTGTGGGAAGAGGTCTTAAGCAGCTGAGAATCCTGACTAGAATCCTACTCTTTATACGTACCTTGACTGTTTGTTGGAGCAAGCCAAACAAGCCACTAACAAAGCTCCTACACAGGTGCTCCCAAGTGACAGTGGCTCTGAAAGGCACAAAAGCATGGGCAAATGTAATTTGTGGAGTGAAGGACCTCTCATCACAACCTGGCTCATCCTAAGGTCCATTACCCCTTGCTGCAATTAACAGGTGTTGGTCTGAAGCACCCCTAGGATGAGGAACTTGAACCAAAGCCTTCCCTAATCCTCCTGACTGCTTTTATCAGCAGACAGGTGAAGATGAAGTTTTTCTACAACACTGAAATGATTCAGAGTGAACACCTAAACTGGGTCTTCGTTTCCCTAAGGGTTTTTCTTGGATGACAAGGTGCTGAAACAGGGACAGTGTGCCTTCATAAATCAGTCAGAGCACAGCCTGGTTGCTGATCCTGACTCCAGGACTCCAGAAATCGGTCCACAAGGTGTGTGTTCCCATGAGACCCCACAAGGCACTTTCTCTCAGACATGTGCTCCCTCAGGTTTCTCCCTGGGCTGTAGGATCACAGCACGGATGGAGAGAAAGAGGGATTGAATTGACAAAGGAAATTCTTAAAAGTTCCAATTAAAAAATCTTGTTACCAAGAGAAAATGCAGGGTATTTTCTGTCTGCATAGGTCACCAAACATATTTCATCCAGCATAAAATCCATCTGGCACAGCCACAATTATTAAATCAGGTAATTCCAAGCCTTTGCCCAAAGCAAAATGCACCTTTTAAAGAGCATCTTCTTCCTCTCCAGTGATCAGGTAACCTCAGGAGGCTGCCAGCCCAGTGCAGAGATCTTGCCAGAAAAGGTGGGCAAGTCAATGAAAATTGAGAGGTTTTGGAAGAAGATTCAGCCTGTAAGGTCAGGTCTGTGTCTACAACTTTAGCTGTGCCACCCAGGGATGGAGAAAGTCATGATCCTGGGAGACAAAGCTGAGCCAGACTTTCCAGAATTTCAGAAACTCTGTGAGATATCGGGGTGATGGTTGTGGGGACCTCAATCATAGAATCCTAGAATTGTTTGGATTAGAAGGGACCTTAAGACTCATCCCATTCCACTTCCCTGCCATAGGCAGGGACACCTTCCACTATCCCAGGTCGCTCCAAGCCCTATCCAACCCAGCCTTGGACACTTCCAGGCAGCCACAGCTTTCCTGGGAAAAGAGAAATTTTGGATGAGCTACTGAGGAATTCAGAGCCAATGGCTGCATTTGTACTACTGGGATGCAGCACTGGAGGTCAACTGGCCGTGCTGTTAAACTGGTGGAGGAGCAGAATGGAGCAGGAAAAAAATGTCGTTCAAAAGAAGGTTTAAGAAGAAGAAGGGAAAAGCTGCAACAGTCAGAATTCAAGTAAAAATGATTTTGTTTTGGGGGTAGGGCATAGCCTACGGGGCCCTTCTATTCTATATTGTTGTTATTATTTTATGCTCATGTAAAAACAGAGTCATCCATGGCAGGGGCTTGGAATGAGATGATTTTTAAGGTCCCTTTCAACCCAAACCATTCTGTCATTCTGTTATAACATGATTCTGTGACTCTGTGGTTCTGTGAGTCTATGATGTCACATGGTTCTGTGAGTCCATGATTCCATGGTTCTATGATTCTGTGATTCTGTGATTTCATAATTCCATGATCCTATGATTCCATGATATCATGGGTCTGTGATTCTATGATGTCATGGCTGTGATTCTGTGATCCTATGATGTCATGGCTCTATAATTCCATGATTCCATGATTCTGTGATATCATGGTTCTATGATTCTATGACATCATGCCTCTGATTCAATGATTCCATTATTCTGTGATTCCATAGTTCTAATATTCCATGATTTTGTGATGTCATGGCTCTATGATTTTATGATTCCATGATTTTATGGTTTCATGAGTCCGTGATATCATGGTTCTATGATTCCATGGCATCAAGGCTCTATCATTCCCTGGTTCTATGATTCCATGATTCTCTGATGTCATTGTTCTATGATTCTCTGGTGTCATGGCTCTAGGATTCCATGATTCCATGAATCTGTGATTCCATGATTCTAAGATTCCATGAATCTGTGATGTCATGGCTCTATGATTTTATGATTTTATATTTCCATAATTTTATGATTCCATGCTATCGTGGTTCTGTGACTCCATGATATCATGGCTCTGTGATTCAATGATGTCATGGCTGTATGGTTCTACGATTCCATGATTCTGTGATATCATGGTTGTACGATTCTGTGATGTCCTGGCTCTATGATTCCATGATTCCACGGTTCTTTCTATGATTCTGCTGTCCTATGACTCCACGATCCCATGGTTCTGTGATTCTATGATCCCATATTTCTATGACTCCGTGATTCCGTGACCTTGGGTCAGGCCTGGAACTCCATCCCTGAAGAGAAACAAGACAAACTCACATTTATCAGCAGCAGAGGGCGTCCAAAGAACGCGTGTCCCTAAATCCCGAGCTCCAACAGCAAATCCGACCAACAGCGGCCAAAATTACCCGGAGCGCAGCCGATGCTTCCCCGCCAATTGTGCCGCTGCCCCAGGTTTCCTTCCCTGCTCCGTGCTCGGTGCCATACGGGAGGTGCAGACCCGATTGTTCGCCCTGTGGCCCCCGCAGACAGGATACGAGCCCAATGCCAGGTGTGGAATTATTTTCCTGCGTGGTGCTATAGCATGGGAATTGTTGATAACGCTAACAATGCGGCAAAGGAAAAGTGGGAGAGGAGCCGGACAATTCAGCAGCCTTTGAAAGCCCTGGGGACATGGAAAAAAACCCTCCCCCTATTCATGTGTCTCCAAATCCAAGTTCTTAAGGATGGAAATGCGGGTGTTTTTACTGGGTGAATCCCACTAACAGCCTGAAACTCCTCAGTGAACCTTGTGCTGTGGCATCAGCCACCCCCCTGGCTTCGTGGAGATAACTTTGATTTATCCCAGGAGACTGTCAGGATGGATAAATTTCCCGGGGAACAGTTCCCTGTCCCTGCTATGTTTTGCTGGTGCTGGGGGCTGAGTCAGGGCGGGGGGCACAGCCTGCTCCCGGTGAAAAGCAGGTGGGGGACAGTGGCTGCAACAAAGTGGTGGGGACTGTGGTGCAGGAGGAGTTTTGTGGGAAAACAGGGTCAAGCCCTGCATTCAGACTCCCTTTGGGATGTTGAGAAAGTCACTAATCCTTGTCACTCCTTAACAACTGTAGAAATAATCAGATTTTTAGGGTTGAAACTGTATACAGTGATGCAGCACCACATGGCACCAAAGAATGTTTCCCCTGCATGGCAGCATGCTGTGGGTCTTCCAAGAGAGGATTAAGGGCTGACTTGCAGAAAAAGGGGCTGATGCCCTTTCTCCTGAACTCCTGAGCTCTCCAGGACTCAGGGTGAGACTTTTGCTGGGTTTCTCAATTTGCAGAGCTCTTGCCAAGCTGGTGCCACCAACCTTTGTCACAACACCCAACTCTTGCACCAGCCAAGAGGCCACTTTGTCCCAGCCAGCTGAGACCCCTCGAGCTCACTGCCACAACAACACCTCCCTCTTGTCCAGCTCACAAATCCCAGCACTTCTGATTAGGAACTGTTTGGTCAGCATTTGGCACAGTCCCAGCAAAAATGACACCAATTATTCGTGTCAGCTCCCCTCTGAAAGCAGGAGATGTATGAAATCTCACCCCAGGACAATCCATCACGGCTTGCAGTGGGATTTGGGACCTGTCATTCTGAGGGGGTATTGACTGAGCGTGGCTTCTTCCAGGCCACAGAGGTTATGGGGAGCTTTATATCATCCCCAGCAAGACTGAAACTGAAAAATGAGCCTCAGAGTCTCAGCTTGGGTAAATGATTCAACTGAAAGGTAATTCAGGCTGCTACTCGTTTATGTAATTAATTTTAGTAACTGAAGCATGTTTTAATGGCAAACGTTTGCTTTAAATTAAGCAGGGATCATGTCTTATTTCTGTTCTAATATCAGTTTAGGTTAAGGTCTTACCACCAGGGTATATGGAAACCTCTTGCTTTGCTCAAGGACCACTGCATTTTTCAGATGATCCTTTCTTAATTCTTTTTTCCTGACTGGCAGCAGCTGGGTTTTTGGGCTGATATGAGGCTCTGCTTGCAGATAGGATGGGAAATGGTGGGAATGCAGCTTGGAAGACAAGAATTGGTTTGTGCCTGGAGTGGTTTCAAGAGAGTCACATCACTTCCATGATTCCTTAATGCCTCCTTACAGTTTAATGAAAATTATAGTGAACATTTTCAATTATTGGTGGCTCTGCTCATCCCACAGCTCATGTCAGCTCTGTCCTGAGCTTTATTCTTCACATTTTGCTGTCTGTACCTCACTTTCCTGTTAAAAGATCACTGTGGATATGTCCAGGACACCTGGGCCATCCCTTTTCCTCTTTCCTCATAGCCTTATCCTGGGATAATACAGGGTGAGGATTTGCAGGTCACATCCCAGTGGTGCAGGAGTGATTAAAAAAAAAACGATGTCCTGAGGACTAAATCTATAAAATCACACAAGAAACTGAGGTCTTCCATGCCTGGAAGTGTCCAAGGCCAGGTTGGAGCAACCTGGGATAGTGGAAGGTGTCCTTGTCCATGGCGGGTGGAATGAGATGAGCTTTAGAATCCTTTCCAACCCAAACCATTCCAGGATTTTTTGATTCTACCTCTGTTAGAGACTTGCCATCATCACCACGAGACAACCACAGAAAAGTCACCTCCTGACTTCCCAAGCACCCAACTCCCACCCACCCAAATCTCAGGCAGGTGGAATTAAGGAGCCTGCATGTCCCTAGGCAGGAAAATACCCATTGCAAGTGCTCTTGGTGTTTATTGAATGAACATCCAGATTCTCAGTCCCACGCTGAAAATATCAACCAACAAAAGCACTCAGCGAGGCATCGAGGAGGGGAAGAATCAGACCAGGAGCAGGATAAAAGTGCATTTTCCCACCATTCAGAATAGTTATTCTGATTGTTTTATTATTTTTCTTCTCCAAACCACCAGGAATAGGTACTCTGCTCATGGAGGAGACCTGGAACATAATAAAACAACTTTTGTGGGTCTCTGTCTCCTCAGTGCCATGGCTACACTCCACCTGCAAATCTGGAGCCTTCTCCTGCCCAAATGGCAAGTTCAGCCTGGTGCAGTGCTTATGAAATTTCTTGGTGTGTGCAGAGAACCAAGGGAGCAAGAAAATCTGTTTTTCTCAATCACACAGCTTCAAAATTCACTCCAAATCTCAGTGGCAGGCAGAGCTGGAGTGATCCAGGCACTCTCCATCTGGAGCTTTGGGAGGAGCACTTCACATCCACCTCCTCTGCACTGACCTTCACCCTTGGGTGTGCCTGCACTAAGCTGCTCTTCTCTGACAATTCACTCACCCCATTTCTTGCCACCCATCACCTTTCCTCTCTTCCCTTGTAATTTGGGGCTGACTCACTGCCCGGTTATGCCATGCCCAATACAATCCCTTTGGATCCTCAGAAAAGATGCCCCCAGTCTGCAGTGTGACTTTTGAGGTCAGGAGACAGGGGCCAAGAGGGACTTGGGCTTCTGAAAGGCCATTGTCACCCCTCTGGGGACCAGCTCAGGGCTGCAGTTGAGGAGAGGAGAGAGAAAAAGAGAAGAGGGAAGGGAAGGGAAGGGAAGGGAAGGGAAGGGAAGGGAAGGGAAG
>QUSF01000082.1:869193-912336 GCA_003676055.1 Chloebia gouldiae
TTATCCTTCCTCTCCTGATGCTCAGGGCAGGGTTCACCTCACTTTGCAGACAGCTCCAGTTTATGGGCACGGGAAGCCAGGGCACCTGCAGGTGTCCCCAGGTGAACTTCCTGTTAAACACCAGCTACAGGGGGCAGGGGTGGCTCACCTGTCCTTACACAGGTAGTGAGTGCCACTTGAGGTGCTCTCTGGTTCCCGAGCTGCCACATGCAGAGGGAAAACCCACCCTGTCCGTGGAGTTTGGGCAAATATTCAGGAGAGCCTGTTGTGCATCACGTTCGTGACAAAACAGCTGCCACTTGTACATGTGGCGCCAATTTAATCCAAATTAATTCATTGCTGGTAAATGGAATTGCAGCTTTTGGTGCTGAGGGGAGTCCAGAATGGAAGGGAGGTGGGAGGGCTGAATGTATATATGGATGCAAGGAAGTGATGGAATGTTGGCACGGGTGTCCGAGGGCTGCAGGGATCTGTATAGACGTGAGGTTACACATGCCCTTACATCTGGTAAGGATGAGGATTGCTTTGCTCTTTCCTTGCTGTGTCTACCTGTGATTGGGTGACTCCAGCAGGGTGACAGGGTCTCCAGGAAGTCATGGTGAAGCTTCAGTTCATCACCCATCAATATTCACCCAGCATTTCCCAAACTGGGAGACAATTCCTTAGTTTTTAGATGAGATTTACATTGTCTTTGTAGTGGCCTTTCTCTCCTCCACTTCATTGCCACAGGAAAGCTGTTGAATCACAGAATATCCTGAGCTGGAAGGGACCCACAAGGATCATCCAGACCAGCCCCTGTCCCTGCACAGGCATCCCAACAATCCCACCCTGTGCATCCCTGAGAGCATTGTCCAAATACTCCTGGAGCCCTGGCAGCCTTGGGGCCATGATCATTCCCAGGGGAGCCTGGGCAGTGTCCAGGCAGTGTCCAGTCACCTCTGGGGGCAGAACCTTTTCCTGATATCCAGCTTGACCTTCCCTGGCACAGCTCCAGCCATTCCCTGTGTCCTATCCCTGGTCACCAAACACCAGAGGACAATGTCCAGTTCTGCTGAGGGCATTGCTTCTGCTTCATCAGGGATGAAGAAAATTAGTGAGTCTGACTCTTCAAAAAATTGGTGCTCTGATTCCCTGAGCTTAACAAAGGCCCTGTGCTACTCATCTCTCCTGGGATTTCAGTGCTGCAAACCTTTAGAGTAGTTAATTCTGGAAAGGAAGAGTTTGCCACCTACCCCTAGATGCACCGGTGGCTCTTTATTCCCATCAGTCCAGTCCTCACCACATACAAATTTCTCCATTTCAGGACATGTTTGGAGCTGCCTGATTCTCAGCAGCGATGATCAGTGAGGAGCTTACTCACCCCTAAACCCTGCTGGGATTCACCAGCTGAGCGTGTCCCTACCTGCTTGGCTTTGGGGATTGATCCAGAGGGTGCACGCAGAAGGTGCCAGCTTGTTCCTTGCACAAATTTGTGCAGCAGGAGGAAGGAACCTCTTGCCCTTTGAGCAGTTAGACCCTGTCTCATCACTGCCAGAATGCCCTTGTTAAAATAGCTCCATATGGAGCTTGAAGCTGTAGTTTCTGTGTTATAGCAAGGGGCACTAATCCATAGGTATTCTGCACTGGTTCTCTGCCACCAAATTATCTAATGGTGCATGGCAAGGATTGGGTATTCCAGCAGTTAGGGCAGTGCCATGGAAGATCATGTTCTCCCCATGGATAAGTTATGCCAAAAAAAACACCTTCCAGATGGGACATCTTGAGACCACTCAAGAGCTCCCTGCTTATACCCCTGACTGAAAGACACTGGTGAGACTTGAGAAAACATTTCTGTGTCTGTTTTTTCTGGCTGTGCATGGCATAGCCTGCTCTGAAAACACTGACCAGATCTTTAGATGGGATATTGGGAAAACATTTCTTCCCTCTGAGGGCGGTGAGAAGCTTGGGGTGCCCAGAGAAGCTGTGACTGCCCCATCCCTGAAGAGTCCAAGGCCAGGTTGGACAGGGCTTGGAGCAACCTGGGATAGTGGAAGGTGTCCCTTCTCATGGAACAAGATGAGCTTTAAGATTCCTTCACACCCAAACCATTCCATGACTCTATGATAATCAAGGCCTATAAATATGTTAACTGGAGAAATTCCAGCCTGTAGGTGTTCCTGATAACATGTAGGCAGTGGTGTTGTTTCAAATTCCGCTCCAGGTTTGGATATCCATGCCAGAGCAAAATGGATCTTCCTCTCTCTGTTGATCATTCCCATAAATCAATAAGACTCTTTTATGACACCCAACTCATGGAGTTGTCTCTTGTGATCCTGAGGGTCAGGAAATGGTAAAGTCTTCCCACCTTAACACCAACTGCTGATGAAATTAGCATAGATCTGAATTCCAGTTCATGATTATTAATGAAACTAATACAAATCCACCCTTTCATTGTCCACAAGCTGGTCTGCTCCAATGTGTCAAAAACCAAGAGCAGGATTGTTAGAACCACTCCTGATTGGGAAAATAGACTCCTATACTTGCTCACATTTCCAGAACCCTCTTTGAGGATGGATTCTCTGTTCCTGAATCCTTTTCTTCCATTGGGGCTGTGGGTTGTGGGTTCTCCCAAGTCCCCTTGGTGCCTCCCTGGCCTCCCTGGCAAGGAACAGCCCTGAGCCCAAGAGGGACATTGGATTCCTGTCATATTGATGGGAATACAACAGGAATATGTCAGTGTCTGCTAGAACACCAGACAGGAAGAGATAGGGAGGAGCAACAGGAAAGTAAGAGAAGGGAGGGGGACAAGGGGCTCATTTTTTTTCCCCATCTTCTGTCCTTCCTCTCCAGCAGAGCTCTCCCACACATGATGTGAATCAGGGTGTGGCCAGAGATGCACAATCCTCTTTCCCTGCTCAGGGATGTCACAGGAAGGTGAAACCTGATGAGATTAGATGTGGTCCCTTGCTGGGACTGGCTGACAGCTCCAAAAGGCATCTGATGTAACCAAATCCTTGCAGCGTGGGCAGTGGCAAGATAAGAAATATCTCTCACGTGTGAGAGGTGCAATTTTCTCCTCAGTTCTCCTTCCCTCCCATCACACGTTGCTGTGGTGGGCTGATATTGCCAGAGGCCTCACTAGCTTGGTCACATTCCTTAAGTTTTCTTGTTTATGAAGTGCATCCCCAGGGCTGAAAACTGAGTTACTCATTACTGCTCAGAAAGCTAAATTACTACACTAGTAACTTCCAGAATTTTACTCTTGATGCGAATTTGTGTTCTTGGGATGGAATTTTCAGCTGTGCAGTATAGTGCCAGGTCTAATAAAATGTTTTTCACCTCTAGGGCAAGCATTATGGCTCTGTCCTCAGGTTACTCCTTAGTGTCCTTCTATTCCCTGCCCATGGTAGGGATCAGAACTGGATGATCTTTAAGGTCCCTTCCAAAAATTCTATGATCCTATGGACCTATTTTTACTTTCTAGGTTTCTTGGGAAGCAAAGTGAAATAAACCATGATAGGACTGATGGGTATTTGCCTTCGAGGTTAAGTTCGGGACAAGGTGGGAGACTGGGGAGAGACCAAGGCTTCTGCCATAAAATGCAAATAGGGTTATCAGAAACACAGGGATATTTTTATTAACAGCAAACCCTCCATTCCTCAAATCATTGCAGATTTTAATGTGAAATCCTTGTTCCCTCTCTACTCCATCACATGACTGGGTTTAGCAGCCCAAACCAACTAACATGTCTGATGTCACCATGAAGATCAAGGCAAGATTAAAACTCCCCAAATGCATCTTAGCTGGTGCATGGGGTCAGCAAGGGCTGTGCAGCCCACAGGGTGAGAGAGCAGAAGGGCTGTGTTCTTCCTCAAGGACAGCTTGATGCATTATCCTGCCCAGAGCAGAGCATTGTCCTGCCCCATCCCTGGAAGTATCCAAGGCCAGGTTGAACAGACTTGGAGCGACCTGGGATAGAGGAAAGTCTCCCTGCCCATGGCAGGGGGTGGCACTGGATGAGCTTTAAGGTTCCTCCCAACTCCAAGCATTCTGTGACTCTGTGAATTCCTGCAGGGATTGCAGCACTGGGCTGTGCCTGCCCTCCCTGAGGTTTGATGAATCAGGTGTCTGATGCAAGGAGGGGCAGCCAGGGAGGGACTGCAGCCCAGCACAGACAGAGGGAGAGCCAAACCTGGCTGCATTGCCTGCTCCTGACTCCTTAAGGAGGGTGAGTCCTGCGGCTCAGCAAGACTCTCAAGAGCTGGAGTTGGTTCTTTGTACTTCAGGAGAGTTCCTTCTTTGGGTAATGTGGGAAGAAACTGATATTTGAAAAATAAATACAGAAATTTGAATATTTAGCAACCCAAAAATCATTTTTCAAATATTTTAGTGCACAACAAAGAGGTTTTTGCAGAGACTTACCCATGTCACTGATGAAACTTAACAAGGAATTAGCCTTGAGTGGCTGAGGTTGCTGTGATGGAGAGGATGCTTTTGGATAGCAGTGGGAAGGATGGTGTTTGTTGGATGAGCCTGAGTCCTACAGCCTTTTCTGCAAGGGGATCAGGAGTGCCAGAACAGGAGCCACTGCCCCAAGGCTGGACTGCCCCTGGGACCAGGGAAAATCCCAGGTCGGGCTCGGTGCAGGGGAGGATTTCTGTGCTGGAATAGACTAATGAGGCACCACAGGGAAGCATTTCCATCCGCTTAGGAAGCACCGTCCTGACCTTGCTCCTACACCCACTCCCTCTCTGTCACAGGCCTGAAAGAGCCTGGCTCAGCTCTTTTAAAACTGGAAAATGAGCCCCAGCACCATCCTTTATGCAAGAGCTGAAAGGTTAATACATGTTATGCCTGTCGGTCAGGACTCTGCAATAGGCAGAGCCCTTTTTACTAAGGGGAAAAAAAAAAACCACCCGCCTGTCACAGCCTGACCTTTCCACCCTCACACTCCAGCCCCACTTTCACACCATAGGGCTGAAAATAAACACATCCTTTTCCAAGCAGGGCTGGACCCTCTCAGCTGCAGCATTATGTGATTCCTTGCAAACAGTGCAGGTGGCTCTTAGGTAGGGATTTTCCTGTGGATTGCAGGGATAAACAAACATCAAGCTCCTGGAATTAGAAAGGTCAGCATGGATGTTTCCTGTTGGAGCTGCACAAACCCTGGTGCTTGGATCAGAGGGCAGGGAGTTAAAATTAGAAGTGGCTGTGGGGTTACGGAGGTCGCTCCTTGAGCCTGACAAGGTCATGGGGTTTGTGGCTGAGGGGCATGAGAAAATAAACATCTCCAGGCTTTATACTTTCTAGAGGATCACAGAAAATACCTCTTCTTCTGCCTTTAGCCTGAGGTTTGGAAGATCAGGAATTCCTCCCTAAATAATGCCTCTCTTCCCCTGGCATGTAGAGGATGCGTACACACCTAGCTGACCACACCAAAAAGGTAAGGACTGGAATAATTAGGGAATCCCCAGCTGAGTCACCTCCTAGAAAGGCTGTGTTGGATGGACACAGCTCAGGAGATGTCTTGGCATTTGGCATTTTTCTGCGTTATCAAAGACTGGGTCGTTCACTGTTCAGAAGTGCAGAATGAGCCCCTCTCTTTATCCTGCTGAGTTTATCCTGCAACTTTTCACCAAAAGCAGGGCAGCTCCAACAGAAGAGATGGTGAGAGATCCCACAGCCCCAGGCAGCCTGTGTTTGTTTCACGCCTTCTTTAGACTCCCTTTCCCACCTGTTTGGCTCAAGGTGTCCCAGCTGGAACAGGGCAAACTGCAGGGACTGAGTGTGGCCAAGGATGTAATACATGGTCAGAGTTTAAACCAGTTTTGCATATTTTTTCTCCCATGTTCTAATTGCTCCTCCTGCATCCTTGAGGAAGTGCCTCTCTGGAGGAGCAGTGGGACTGATGGATTTACCCCCAGGAAAGGATTGTCACACTTTTGGAGCAAAACACTGCATCTCCCAAATTCCTGGAGCTTGATGTGTGCATGGATTTTAGTGCTCCCATCCCATCCAAATCAGGAGGAGCACTGATTCCTGCACTTTGCCAAGGAGCCACCAAGCCCTGCAGTGCAAGTTCTCCACCTTCCAATTAAAAAAAGAGGGACCTTGCAGGGCACATTCACAACCAGCTTGGAAACTCTCCTTGCCCTCCAGAGCAAAACCTACTGGAGGAGCCTGAGGTCCAGAAATAAACACAAACCACCCTTTCCTGTCAGGCAGCTGGGATTTCAAGTGGTTGGAGCTAAATATGGCACTATGTCAACAAGAAGCCACCAGGAAAGGGGGATTATTGCTCTCCATTAGTGAGAGGAGTCTGCTCACACGTCTGCAAAGACCACAGCTTTGGAAAGCATATTTCCTTTATTTCCGTGGTTTGCACTTGAATTTTCACCACGCTCCTCCCCATCTTTCACTAGGTATTTCCCATTTCAAAGCCAAGCAGGCAAACAAAACCGAGGCACATCAAGAAGCAATTTGTCTGGCTGGTAAAGAAACAAAAACAACCACCCCAAAGCCAAGCAGAGGATCACAGGAAAGCACAAAGTACGGCTGTGCAAGTCTCACGTTGCCTCTGCTTCCTCCTCCTCCTCAGCCCTGCTGAAAGACAGCAGCTGTAATCCCTCCAGGTGGTGACAGGAGTGATCTTCCCAGCCCCTGTGAACGTGACAGCCCTGGAGCTGGCTGGGAATGCGTGTTCCCGTGCTGTCAGAGGGACAGGGGAAGCTGCAAGACCCAACAGGCGCCTGAGTCACACCAGCCAAGGGGAAATGCAAACGCTGGAAGCCGTGCAAGCACGAGGGATGTGGCTGTGAGGGATCCTTTTCAGCTGGTTGCTTCCTTCATGGATGCTCTGGGCCATCCTGTGTGAGACCAGTGGAAGAAGGAGACACCTCCTTCAGCAACATCTGTCTCTGGATCCCCACTGGCTGGTCCCCAGCCCCTCTGAGTGGGGATTTTGGTGAGCAGAGCTCACTCTGCCCTGACTATGACTGGCATATGTGTGAGTCTCTGCCCAGACATGGAGACAAACACAGATATGAATGGGACAGGTCTCCTGGGCAGAACTGAGGTGATTTCAGTTTTCATGGCTTGACAATTGCATTTTTGTGTTCCTTTTAGTTTCTTTCTCCTTGCCTGTGCTGCAGGTGAGGAACTGACTGATGCAACATGAGTAGGGCGTGGCGTTGACTGTGTAAGCAGCTTTAAAGTGATCAAAGTCAGCAGCTTCAGGAGAAATCCTGGGAAATGTTTGCCCTTTCCCTAACCTGTCAAGTTAGCAATAGCACAGAAAGGCAGTCACAGAATCCCAGAATGGTTTGGATTGGAAGGAATGTTAAAGATCACCCAGTCCCATTCCCTGCCATGGGCAGGGACACTTTCCACTATCCCAGGCTGCTCCAAGCCCTGTCAGCCTTGGACATGTCCAGGGATCCAGGGGCAGCCACAGATTCTCTGGTCAACTTGTGCCAGGGCCTCCCCACCCTCACAGGAAGAATTTTTTCCTAATATCCTACCTAAACTCTTTCAGTCTGAAGCCATTCCCTTTGTGATCTTGGAAAAAAAAAAAAACCCTAACAAACAAACAAACATAAAACAACAACAAAAAAAAACCAAACAAACAAAAAACCCCCAACTTTTAAAACTTCCATGGGATGACTGGCTTACGCTGTTGCCTGACGGCCTGAAAGCCATCAACATAAGATACTTTAGAGAAGCTACAGTGAGATCAGCTCTTCTCATATGAGACATTTTGGAAGGGCTGCCCAGAGAGGTGGTGGGGTCCCCACTCCTGGAGGTGTCCAAGGAATGACTGAACATGGCATTCAGTGCTCTGGTCAGGCGGACAAGGTGGAGGTCGGTCACAGGTTGGACCTGATTGTCTTGGAGGTCTTTTAGAACCTAATAATTCTGGGATTCTGTGATTTTCATCTGAGGAAGTTGTCTAGGCTCCCTGTGCACTCTGCTGGTAGAAACGTGCCTGCTGGCAGCATTGTCCCCCTCCTCCTAAGGGAGCTGCAGGTGAATCACAGTCTTTGCCCCTCTCTCCCTGCTGGTTATGATGGGAGTCTGGCAGGTGGCTCAGGAGGAGACATTTCACCAGGAATGTTTAGAATTCACTCAACATGTATCACTTCCAGTCTACGCCTCATGTCAGGATCAAAGCTGTGACTACCAGGCTCAGTTCTTTTTGGAATCCTTCATGAACTGATGTGTCACAAAGCTGATTATGATACCAGAAGGGTTCTACACATGATGCAGAACCTGGGGACATGGTTTAGTGGTAGGTTTGGCAGGGCTGGGTTAATAGTTGGACTTGATGGTCTTTATGTGTAAAAATTGAAAGAGAGAAGATTTAGGTTGGCTATTGGGAAGTAGTCCTTCCCTGTGAGGGTGGGGAGGTTGCCCAGAGAAGCTGTGGCTGCCCCATCCCTGGAAGTGTCCAAGGTTGGACAGGGTTTGGAAGAATCTGGGGTAGTGGAAGATGTCCCTGTCCATAGCAGGGGTAGGAACCAGATGATCATTGAGGTCCTTCCAATCCAAACCATTCTGTGATTCCATGAGGCTCACAGATAGGGTTGTCCTTGTTTTGAGGAAGGTTACTTTAACTTCTCTGTCTAGAGGATGGTGCTGTTGTCCCTGGATAATCTCCCTGGAGGCACTATCAGCCTTTGTGGGAACAGCTCAGCTGAGATCCACCTCCCCACTGGCTTCTCCCAGACTCCCCTATACCTCACACACCCAAAATTAGGTGTTCACCTCTGGAGATGAACCAGAGTTCTTCATTTGAGTGAAATTAATCTTATCTCTGGCTGTAAGTCTAAGAAATGGATTCTAGAAATGAAAACCACAAGAATTATTTAATTTGGAATACTGATTATTTAAACATGTTTGCATACATCTTCACAAACCCAACACAAAATTACACACATAATTTTTCTCCACACAATTTAAGGCATTTTGTTTTCAACCTCTCAGTTTTATTCTCCCTGCAAATTTTTGATAAAATGAACTGTATCCCTAAGAGCTTTACACAAGTATGCAGCTGAGGTATGGTCAAACTTCTCCTGGTATTAATTGGGCATTTATTCAGAAATGTTTCTATTTCCCCAGAGGAAGGGAAAAAAAAGAATTACAATCTGGTAAAAAACAGTTGCTAAGTGAAGTTTGCAGTTCTATTGTGGTTTGTAAAGTCCAAGCTCTCCAATAAATGCTTCAGCCTCTTCCAGCTGTTTGCTGCAGTACAAATGTCCAAAGCTTTTCCATGTTAAAGGGAAAATAAGTTTAAATTTTGTCTGCAAGGATGGGGCTCTGAGCCATTGCAAATACCGTTAGCTCCAGAACAGGGCCTCATGCAAAATTGTCTGAGGGATCCCAGATGGTTGTAAAGTGCTTCGATACCATCATTGGCATAGTAAAGGACATCCCAAGGGATTGGATCTATCCCTAATTTGGTCAATAGTGCATTCAGCCATTTCTCAGAGTCCTGACAGGGTAAATTAACTCATCTTTTTTATCTGCCACTACAACGATGAGCACAGTACAAAGAAATGGGGTCTGGAAGAGGATCTACTGGAAATACCTTTATCCATGTTGAGGCTTCCAGTGAAATGAGGAATGAGCTCAGCATCTACTAAAGGGGGAAAAAAAAGGAAAATGGGGAAGAATCTTTGATATCTCAGACCCTTTTTTCTGGATACAGAGGAGGTGGGCTAGGTGAGGGCAAGATGAATATACAGGGTATAGGGAAGGTAGGGTAAGGAGGAAGATGAATGTACATCAATGTACATCTCCGTGGGCTCTGACCAGACTTTGGCAATGAATCCTGATTTTGTCATGTTTCTGTGGATTGGCAATCTCTCCAGGAAAACGGCGTGCAGCAGGTGAAAGGCACCCTGAAGTCACACAGAGACAATGCCCAGCAGAGCCACAGATCACTCCAGCAGCAAACAGCATGGCTTAAAGGGTGGGAGATAGAAAGTATCCCAAACAAAACAGCCTTCCCTTTCCCCAAATCACTTATCTATTGAGACCACAGGAGATTAATGAGCTACAAGCCCTCTAGAAATGAGGGCAGGTAATTGCAACATTACTCACAGGATTCAAGATCGAGTTTACCACATTTAGCTCAGAAGAAAAGCCGATTACGAGGGCTCAACTCACCACAGATACTGAAATATGTAATGAAAATATACTTTTTAAAAAAGAATGAAAGGAAGAAAGAAAGAAAGAAAGAAAGAAAAAGTCAGTTTTTAGTCAGCAGTTCTAGAAGTCCAGGTCATCTTGGTCAATCTCATCAGAGTTTGCTTTCTTTTTAGAAGCCTGAACTTCCTCAGGGTTTTCAGCCTCCTTTGTATCTGCACCTTCAGCATCTGGCTGCTCCTCATCTCCCACAGGATCAGAACCTGAAGATTCTTTGTCCTCCTCTTCCTCACTGTCAGGATACATCTGGGAGGGTTTGGAGCTCTCATCACTTCGAACCTCTCCATTTGGCTGGTCGCTAGTGGAGTTATCATCACCTTTGCATTCCTCTTCAACTACTTCTTCTTCAGCTATTCCTTCCTCTTCAACTACTTCTTCCTCTTCATCTACTCTTTCCTCTTCATCATCAGACCCCTTCTGGGATTGCTGTGAGAAGTTTCCAACAGAAGAATAACAAGAAAAGGCTGTGGTTTTTTTCAGAGTCTCTAACCTTTTGTTGGCTTTCTTGCTTTTGGTCTTTGAGGCTTTCTCAGAAACTTTTTTGCTGCCTTGGATTTCATGTTTTTCATGTGCATTGTCAGGGTCATCACCAATGGGTTCCTCACTATTCTCATCAGGTTTCTCACCTCTTTCACTGTTTCTCTCCTCAGCCTCATCTCCTGACTCTGGTTTTGCATCTTCTTCTGCCTCAGCTTCATCTTGCTCAGCTTCTTCATTTCCTTCCATAGCATCTCCTTCAGGATTGTTGTCAGTTCCAGAGCCCTCAACATCTCTGCATTCTGATGTTTCTGCCTCATCATCAGCCACAACTTCCTCATCCTCTGGCTCCTCTGTTTCTTCAGCTTCATTTTCACCTTCATCTTCACCTTCCTTCTTTTCTTCATTTTCTTGCTCTTCATTTTGAGCTTCTTCTTCTTGTTCTTCATCTTCCCCCTTTTCCTCCTCCTCCTCCTCCTCCTCCTTTGTTTCTTCCTCCTCATTTTCTCCCTCTTCCTCTTTTGCTTCTTCTTCCTCCTCCTCTTTTGGGTTTTCTTCCTCTTCTACTTCCTGGTCCTCTTTTGTTTGACCCTCATCTTCATTGGTTTCCTCATCTTCCTTTGTTCCTTCTTCCTCTTCCTCCTTCCCTTCCCCCTCTTTTGTTTCTTCTTCCTCTTCTGCTTCCTCCTCTTCCACATCTTCCTCTTCTTTTGCTTCTTCCTCCTTCCCTTCCTCCTCTTCTTTTGCTTCTTCCTCTCCCTCCTTTACTTCTTCCTCCTCCTCTTTGGCTTCTTCCTCTTCCTCCTTCCCTTCCTCCTCCTCTTTTGCTTCTTCCTCTCCCTCCTTTACTTCTTCCTCCTCCTCTTTGGCTTCTTCCTCTTCCTCCTTTCCTTCTTCCTCCTCTTCTTTTGCTTCTTCCTTCTCCTCCTTCCCTTCTTCTTCCTCCTCCTCTTTGGCTTCTTCCTCTTCCTCTTTTCCTTCTTCCTCCTCTTCTTTTGCTTCCTCCTCCTTCCCTTCTTCTTTCTCCTCCTCTTTGGCTTCTTCCTCTTCCTCTTCCTCTTCCTCTTCCTCTTCCTCCTCCTCTTTAGCTTCTTCCTCTCCCTCTTTGTCTTCTTCCTCTTCTTTTGCTTTTTCCTCTCCCTCCTCTACTTCTTCTTCCTCCTCTTTTGTTTCTTCCTCCTTCCCTTCCTCCTCCTCCTCTTTTGTTTCTTCCTCCTTCCCTTCCTCCTCCTCCTCTTTTGTTTCTTCCTCTTTTGCTTCTTCCTCCTCCTCTTTTGCTTCTTCTTCCTCTTCTTTTGCTTCTTCCTCTTCCTCCTTCTCTTCTTCTTCTTCCTCCTCCTCTTTTGTTTCCTCCTCTTCCTCTTTGGCCTCTTCCTCTTTGGCCTCTTCTTCCTCCTCCTCTTCAGCCTCTTCTTCCTCTTCCTCTTTTGCTTCCTCTTCCTCTTTAGCCTCTTCATTCTCCTCCTCCTCCCCTTTGGCCTGTTCCTCCTCCTCCTCTTTGGCTTCTTCCTCCTCCTCTTTGGCTTCCTCCTCTTTTGCTTCTTCCTCTTCTTCCTTCCCTTCCTCTTTCCCTTCTTCTTCATTTGCTTCTTCCTCCTCCTTCACTCCCTCTTCTGTTTCCTTCTCTTCCTCCTCATTTAGTTCTTCTTCCTCCTTAGTTTCCTCTGCTTCTTCCTCTTTTACTTCCTCATCTTCTTCTTTAGTTTCACCCTCCTTCTCCTCTTTTATTTCTTCCTCCTCTTCAGCTTTAGCCATTTCTTCTTCCTCTTTCCCTTCCTCCTCCTCTTTTGCTTCCTCTTCTTCTTCTCCTCCTTTTGTTTCTTCTTCTTCTTCTGCTTCTTCTTTGGTTTCTTCAGTTTTGGCCTCATCCTCCATCTCATCATTTTGACACTCCACTACTTCAGGTTCTTCATCTCCATTCAGCATTGTGCCATCATCTTCATTTAATTCTGGCTCTTTTCCTTCTTCTTCCTCCGCTTCTGTTTCACCTGTCTGAGGTTGCCCCTCATCCTTCTCCTCATTTTCTGCCCCTTCCTTCACAGCACCACTGGGAAGTGTTTTGGTGTCCTGGGCTGCTTCTGCGATGATGGCTTCCTCATCGCCATCTTTCTTCAGCCTCAGGATTTTCTGCAAATCAAAGGCTTTCATGACTGGGGCATTGGTGGCCACCACAGGGGCTCTGGCAGGCCTGGAAGCCAGTTTTTTCCTCACACAGGAGTCACATGGACAGTATTCATCCTCACTGGATTGTTTGCTAATGCTGTCCTCCAAAGCTGCGCTAAGGTTAAAGTCATTATCTACATCGAATGATAAGTCTGATGTCTCCTCCAGCCTCACCTGGGTGCCATTCTTGTCCCCAAAGAGGGACTTTTTATGCATAGTTTGCAGTCGCCATCTCCTCTGCTCGGTTTGGAGTTTGGACTCGCGTGTTGGTGGTTTCTCTGGAGGTCTCGGCATCCTCCTTCCAGCCCTGCTTTTGATCTTCCTCAGCTCCTTCTCTATGCTCTTTTGTATTCTTTTACCCACTTCCTCCTTCAGCTCCAGTATCATTTCATCCATCTGCTGGTTGTCCTGCAGGTTCCACCTGACTTTAAACTCATTCATGGCATTGACGTAGTGAGCCATGAACTCCTTCTCAATTTTCTTGAGTAGTCTCAGGACCCAGGTTGGGTCTGGATCCACAGAGTTTTGCTGGACAAGGGATGTGCCCACATTGGTGGATGTATCAACTGTGGGCTCGGGGTCATTTGGTGACTCTTCTTGGGGCTGCTCCAGCAACCCATCTTTCAGCTCCATCCCGACATCAGCATCACCAACATTGGCATCATCAGTGGTCTCTGGCTGTTCAGCTTCTTCTTCAGGGTTTTCTTGTGGGACTTCATCATTCACAGCTTCAGCTTCTTCTTGTTCTCCAGTTTCAGATAATTTGTTTTCTTCTTCATTTTCATTTTCTACCCCTTCCTCTTGAGCATGCTCACAGTTACTGCCCTGATCCTCCTTATTCTCTTCTTCCTCCTGGGTTACAGGCTCCTCTTGAGCAGGCTCTGCTTTTCCCTCACCTTTTGCCTCTGAGCAGGCTGTGGAAGGGCGGGATAGCTGCTCTTCCTCTTTACTTTGCTCCTCAACCTCAGTCAGTTCTGTGCCAGTCTCTGCATTTTCCGTTTGCTGGGCTGATTTGCATTCCATAGTTTTCTGTGCCACCAACGTGGCACCAGCTGTGCATTCTTCTCCTGAGCCACCAGAGCAACTGCAAACATCAACCCCAGAGGAGGACATGGCAGTGAAGGCGTGATCCATGGATTTTGGGGCTTTGGAGCCAGACACTGGCTTTGCCAGCTTGCTTGCCTCTTGGCCTGAACTTGGGCCACTCCTTTCAGCGGTGCACCCAAACCACAGGGCTTGAAAAATATTCAGCAGCTCCATGTACCTTGACTTGTTCAAATGTTTTGAGTTTTCTGATGGATTCTCTGACTCTTCATCAAGGAGTTGGAGGCTGGCAAGGCAAGTAATCAAAATGTTGGCGGAGTTACTCAGTTTCCTCCCCATTGTGGGGGACACTTCAGGCAAACTGTTTGATCGGTCAAATTTGGTCTCGTGCTTTGAACTGAGCAAGGCCTTCATGATCTGGACAGATGTTTGGACAGAGATTGGCAGGTCTCTCTTGTTATTTTGGCTGGATGTAACTGACTGGTTGCATTCTGCCTGCTCAGCTTCAGCAGCTTCAGGTGCAACCTCAGAGATTTCTTCCTGGTTCATGCATTCTTCAGCCTCTTCAATAATGGCTGTGTCTTCTGCTTTCTCTTCTTCCACTTCATCCTTTGCTTCATCCTTTGCTTCATCCTTTGCTTCGTCCTTTTCAGCCTTCTCCTCCTCTTCATTCTTCTCCTCAGCGTTTTCCTCCTCCGGGGCTTCCTCGGCATTTGTACAGTGTGATACCTCAGTGGTTGACTCTGCATGTTCCTCTTCTCCATCATCCTCCATTTCATATTTCATAAGCAATGTTTCTGAAGGGATTTTCCTGAGCCACTCTTGCACAACTTGTTCTGGAGACGTATTTGGTAGAGCTGATGGCATTAAATCACCTCCTTCCTCCAGAACACCTGTGCCTTCTTTCTCTGTTTTTTTGTTGCAAGAATCATCAGTCTCTTTATTATTCTGACCATTTCCTTCAGTTGCAGCGGACTTAGAGCCGTAGGAAGTTGCTTTGGAGGAATCCACAATTTCTTTCTGCTCTTTTCCTGCAGTCAGCACTGACTCAGTGCCGATGCTGCTGATGGAGGAATTCTTCAACATGGTTGAACGCATATTTTTTCTCTTTGGTTTCCCTTTTGGTGGGGCAGGGCATTGCAGACTGCACACTGACATAGTCTCTGACACTGATGCCCGGCTGGAGTTTGACACCTTCACACGAAGATTTTTCATATTTGTCTGTCTTGATTTTGAAGACAGAGACATGTTTGATTGTGAACACCTATCATCAGTTTCCTGGGATATCTGGGTCAAGAGGCATTTATCTTTTATTTCTGACTTTGAAGAGACTCTTGAGGAGCTACTTGTGGGTTTTCCATTCCTAATCCCATCCTCAGTTGGGTGGGCAACTTTTGAACATGCACTCCCACTCATGCTTCCTTGCTTTGAAGAAGAGGGTTCAGAACTAATCTTGGTGTGATCCTTTCTGGATTTTCCATTAGGACTTGAAACACTTGAGCAGAGGGATGATGGCTTGCTGTTCTCTTCTTTATGGCTTCTTTTCTTTGAGCTTTTTGAGGATTCACTGCAGCCATTGGCAGTACTTTTGGAGCTCTCCTCCTCAGCAGGACCTGCAGTTGCCTCTGGTTCACTGTTAGATGAAATGTTTGAGTGAAGAGATCCTGACTTATGAGATATGGTGTCTCCAGAAGATTTTTTCTTGATTTCACATGAGCTTCTGGAGTGAATTGATGCCCTGCTGCCTGATCTCGCATCATCTGCATGTAGGGAATTTTTTTTATTCTGAGTGGATTCGAGTGAAGACACAGATATTTCAGACTGTGCGTCCAAATGAATGTGGCTGCGTTTGCTCTTTTTGGACCCTCTGGAAGAGCAAGAGACACTGCATGGAATGTTCTCATCACTGCCACTTTTCTTGCTGTTCCTGTCACTAGCCTTGGAACGGTGGGTTCCTTGTGTAGAGCATCGTTCCCCTTCACTGCTCTCCCCCCTGATGGATTGGCTTGGCTTTGTTTTTGCTGACACTGAGCTGACTTCATTGACTTCACTTTCTTCCTGCTCTGGTTCCACCTCTTCAGCCTCTTTCTTGGGGCAGGACTCACTGGAGAAAGAGGACACCACAGGGTTGTCATCAGAGGGGTCACCCTGCTCAGCCTTTTCCTTTGATGTGGTGCAGTTACTGGACTTGCTGTGCACGCTGTTGGCAGGGGTGGAGCACTGGCTATTGTCTCCCTGATTTGCCTTCTGAAGGCTCGAGGAGGACACACTCCTGCCCACACTGCTCACTTCCTCACACATGTTCTTCTTGCTCTGCCTAGACTGCAGGGATGACCTGGACATGACACTCCCGACTCTGCTGCTTTCAACCTCTTCCATGTCATCCCTCAAGCACTTCACAGAGGAAGCTTCAAAACAATTTGCATCCTCGTTTTGTGAAATGATTTTGGTGATCTCCTGGTCTTCAGGGCTGTCTTGAGTATCCAGGTTGTTTTCACAGCTTGAATGTGACATCAAGCCCAAGGATGAAGGCCTCTGGCTGTTTCCTGTGCTTGCCCGAGTGTAGTCCTGCTGTTCTTCTCCATTGGAAGCACCAGTAGATAAATCACTTCGGCACACACACTTTTTAACCGATCGATATGCCACTCTGTTCTTTATAGTCTCTGAGTAGGATGAGGACTCTCGCACAATGTGCTCAGAGAATTCCTCACTGGATGTGGTGTGGATGCTATCCACAGATGTCATTTTTTTGTGGACTACTCTCCTCCGGGAAGATGTGCTGGAGCACGATGACCGTGTGTGCCAGGTGCTTCGCACGCTGGGCTCTTCCCTCTGGGACATGTGCATGGGGTTCTTCCAAATGTCATAGCCCTGGTGTTTCTTTCCACAGCTGTGACAGTGGGCCTCGTCACATTCTGATTCCTCAAGTTTGGACATGTAGGAATCAATATCACAGGGATATAAGGAATCATCTGCCTCTGAGCTGGCTTCTGGGTTCATTTTCTGTAGGGGATCTGCTCCACTGTCCTCCTCCACTTCTGACTCTTCACAAGGCAGCTGGTTCATCAGGTTGGACTTTTTGATCTGGGTGGACCACTGCAAAGTCTCATCATTGAGCAAACGGAAGCGAACCTTCATCTCCACGGACAAGCTCCCATCCTTGTTCACATGGACCCGCTTCTCGATGTCATCATTGACCAAGGACTGGACCAGGTCCCCAGCTTTTGGGTGAGAGCAGCCATTGGAGAAGGGTCCCCCGTTGTCTGGAGAGGTCATGACGCCATTGGGGTATGATTTTTCTGATGATAAGGAAAATCTCATTGACCTGTTGCTGGATGCTGACCGTGGATGGATAACGCTTTTTTTGGCTTTCAGTCCGAAGTTCACTGGAGCAAAGAAAAGAAAGATGGAGAAAGATTTTAACTCACATAAAGACGACAGAAAATATGTAAGTCAAACCCTCAAACTAGTGGATCCTGATATTATTCAATTAAAGCCAAGCCTATGCCAATTTACATATTTTGAAAATTTGTCTTTGACTAAGAGACGTCCTTTAATGATGGAATAGTTAAGGTTGGAAGGGACCTCTGGAGATAATCTAGTCCAACTTCTCTGTTAAGTATTTAATTAATAATCTGTAAAAAGTTTTGTACATCTTTATTTTAAAAAATAAATTGAAACATATTTTGGTTTATTAAGTGCATGTCAGGAAGTAAAATTAAGAAAAAAATATACATATGGAGCAATTTAGTCTCTGAGTTTGACATTTTTTCATGTTGTAAATATTCCTTTATTTAACTCTGAAAGTTTTCATTCTTCTTATTTAATCAGGGAAAAATACATGGAGAAATGACCCTCTTTCTTAGCTTGTCACCCATTTATTGTGCATCATCCACTTCTCCACTCATATTCCAGAAAATGTGTGTCCATGTAGACCAGAGCAACACTCAGTCCCTACAGGGATGTGCCAGTAAAAATAATTATAATTCTTATTAAAACATAAATTACAAATAGAAAAGGGATTGTAAGCTGGCAATCATTATGAAGAGAAATAGTGGGAATCGCAGAACAAGCCAGTGAGAGTTAGGGAATTTAGGAATTACAACTGGAAGAACATCTTTATCGCCCATGCAGTGATCTGCATAGATTTGTGTAGGTCCCTTCATTTCAAGCAGAATATGTTGCTATCAGGCTGTCTTGCAAGACATTCATCTGTCTTGTTTCAAATATATGTTTGTCCAAAATTTCGTTGTACATATACCCAGACAATCCAGTGCTTCCATTGGCATATGGATATGCAGCTGATTGGAGGGCATTTTAAGAAGGAAGTGCTGAACAGGAGCACATCCAAATCACATTAAATAGCTCTTCCCTGACCATACTAATGACTGAGCTGATGGATTTGCTCAGTCTGTTGATGGGCAAAGCTCCAGTTGCCCTCCAATTTTTTATGTCTTGGACAGTGAGCATAGGTTGCCTCTGTCTTTGAGTTTCTACAGCTTGTTGGCAACACACAAATGAATCTTTCCAAGCTCCTGGTGTTGACAATGGAGAGAAACAGACGCACCTCCAGGGCACACTTAATTTCATCCTACAATAAATCCTTAATACAGGTGAGATTAATTGCCCTTTGGAATTGGGAAGTTTCTTTTCCCAGGCTACTGAGGGTGGCTGGTTTAATTACCTGTGACCTTAGATAACTCATGATGGGGTGCCCATCATAAATATATAATCCTGAATAATCCATAACATACTCCTTCCTGAATATAATCTTTCCATAAAAACACACTTTATTTCCAAAAGGCCAGCTGTAACCTGCAGAAGAAACTGAGTCTCCAACTGGCAGAACCAGGGCATCCTCTGGTCCTGGTGCAGGAAAATGCAGGAGGGAAGGCATGACAGGACAGACAACGAGGGGATAGAGGATTCGTGGGAAATCTCAAGGGTCTGGGTGGACAGACACAGGAAAGGAGGGAGTTCTGGAAGGAAAAGGAGACCTAGAGATATGAAAGGGGAAGGGAAGTCAGCCAGACATGGGGAGCAAGTAAAAGAAAGACTAGGGGGTGTAGGGAGGAAATCCTAGAAGGAAACCAGAGAAAAAGAAGAGGAGGATGGAAAGGCCTGGGAGGCAGGGAGAGGGAAGTGCATTTTCCACATGAAATTTGTACGCTGGGGCAGCACAATAGTGACCTGTAATCCCCACGCTGTGGGACACGGCCCTGGGTACGACTGCGCGTCATGGCCCTGAGGTTTTCTTACTTTCATTGTTCTCATTGACATTGTTGCCATTGTTGGAGCGGGGAGGCAGGTTGGGCAGCTTCTCCACTGAGTGTTTCCTCAAATTCTCCATGGATACAGGTTTGAAGGGCTCCCGGCCGACACACACCAGCACGTTGGGGCAGTGGAGCAGGGCCTGCATGCTGTCGATCTGAAAAGGGAACAGCAAGTGGAGCACCATGAGCCCAGACAGAAGAATTTGGTTTTTCCAGGCCTGAAATCAACTGACAATGAGTTGTCACCTAAATAAAAGAGTATTTGGATAATGGTCTTGGGCATGCAGTGTTTTTTTTTTTTGCTTTCCCTGTGCAGGGCCAGAAGTTGGACTTGATGGCCCTTGTGGGTCCTTTCCAGCTCAAGATATTCTGTGATTCAATGAAAATAAACGTGATTCTGGAGAACTTTGGGGTCTACCAAGAGCTGTTGGAGAACTCCTCTATTGAAAGAGAAGCTCTACTATGTTTTGATCAGATTTCTTAAGATAGGGAAGGTCTGGGAGAGATTACTTAAGGGAGAATATATCTAATTTATTATGTATTATTCAAGATTCCATGTATTCTGGAAAAAATTTGGGCATATTCCACATGGTAGTGAGGAAGAGGGTGGAACTGGAGGTGTTCCAGTTTGCCTTACAGAGAATTATAACCTTTAAATTCTTCTAATTCCTGTATGGGACAGCTTTTATTACCCGAAAAATGCTACATTTCAATTTGACCCTTAGTTGATCCTTTTCTTGCTCAGGAAGATGGACAAGAATTGTAAATTCCCCTAATATTCCCTCAAATACTGCTTCAGTTATAACCCCAAGTATTGCCTCAGTGCTGGACAATAAGGGACGTTGTCCCCAGCGTGGGAAGGGCCTGTGAAGGATTCTTCGTTCCTCCACGAGAGCTCAGGTTTGCACCCTTTGTCCTCACCACATGACCTGTTCCTGGATCACACACCAAGTCCTTCATGAGTCACTTCTTATGGAACTGTATAATCCTAGAACAGTTTGAGTTGGAAGGGATTTTTAAAATGCCAACCTGTCCAACCCCCTACAATGAGCAGGGACATCTTCAGCTGAATCAAGTTTCTCAGATCCCCATCCAGCTTTTACCCAAATATATCTGTCTCTCTCAAAGAGCAGAAATCAGTCCTGTGGGAAGCACTGGGCAGACAGATCCTGGACCCGTCTTCCATCTTGTTTCTGCAACGTCTCATTTGAAGGACAGAAGTTGAGATCTCGTGTAAAATACTTGATGTCTTTCAAAAGAAGGAGAATTCTCTCTTGCTGTCTGAGGGGACTTTAGAGAGGTCAGTTTCTGGTAGCTTTGTGCATCTCCACAATGTGGCATGTCCCTTCCTCCTCAGCCTGCTACATCAGGAGAACTTCTCTAGGGCATAGGGAAGACTTCAACGGGAGGTGACCACACCGTGGGGTACCAAGCCAGCGCTGGTGTTGGGCTTAGAGAGATGCACCCTGACCTCACCCTGTCATTTAATCATCATCCCCTTAACGAGAACCAAGATAAGGAATCTCAGAGAAGCAGCAATGACAGTTCTGCAGTTGTCACACGTGCCTGAAATAACAGGGAGTAAAGGAAAGATCTCGGCCTCTAAACATTGTAACAGCCTTGGGGTGAAGAGTCAGAGCCCCTTCAGAGCCCAGGCCCTCAGGTTGTGAAATGCTCTTGGGGTTTTCCAAGATGTCCCACCAGGACTGTGGGAGGCACTAAGGGATTGGTGTTAGACCTGGTGCAAATAAGAGGATAAATGCGTGGAGGGTGAAAGAGCAAGACAGAGATAAATGGAAGGACATTCTAGATCCAGTTAATCAGGTCTGAAAACATTTCTTACAATAAAACATATGGAATCAACTTTTTAGTGGGAATATAATAAAAAAAATCCTTTGTCTTCCCATTATTTTTTATTTCCTGTTTGTGTTATAACAATGCTTGTGTGTTAGGTCCATCCAGTTTGCTATGAAACCCAGAATAAGAGAGCTTTTTTCACTGAAACTTTCATTAAATTCTGCAAAGCAATGAAACTGACAAATTCATGTGATGGGTACCATGAAACAGAAAAATAGCTCACAAATCTCAGTTTGCTTCTGTTCACTCCACTTCTGGTCCATCTATTCCTAAAGCAAAAATCTTTATGATACTATCCTAATGAAACTATCTTTATAGTTCACTTTAAAAGTCTATAGAAAGCCTAGAATTTAATAAATAAAATATTTTGAGTATGTTTTTGCCATCTGTATATTTAATTTCCTTCTTTACTTTCCTCTATTTTTTTCCCTGTTTTTTTTCTTTTATTTTTTTATTGCTTTGGTGAGATCTTTCCCCTGATCTTACACAAGTAAAAAAAAAAATTAGTATAAAAAAAAAAGAAAGATAAACAGAAAACAAGGGAGAGAACAAAAAGAAAAATAGACATAAAATGTTTTCTGTCCCTAAAGTAAAAGAATCTGTCTTGCAAGCTCCACTAAGTTTAGGAACTGTTCCTATTGGTAAAGGACATTTTTTTCAGTGAAAGCTATTTTTTGCCCACATTTTCTCACGTGGCTCTGTGTCTGGGTGTAGATATTTCAATCACACTCATCACTGCTGTGCTGTGTGTGCAGAAAATAGATGGTGCCAATGACAGAGAGTCAGGGATCCATGGAGCTGAGCCAGCTGAGTTAGGGAATTTATACATTCTTTTGTATGGAATACACTTGTGCTATGCCACTTAAAATAGTCTGTATTTGTAGTATGGGGTATTTCTGACATCAGCAGCACTTTAGCTGTGTTTGTGCCTATAGTGTTAATTTTCTTCCTAATGTCTTGCAAGACTAATCTCTTTGAATTAATAATTTCAGAGATTCCTCTTTGTCATGCTTCATTGGTAGAAGCATTTTGGTAGTTTTAAATACAACTGAATGTTTTCTGGGGGTTGAATAAATCCCATTTCTCACACTGATTTAATGCAGCGTCCACTGTTTCAGGGCAGGGCAGGTTTGGGATAACAGTTCATTCCATCTGCTCCATACAGAGCCTTCCCATGCTGCTGCAGGAATTCCATCCTTTCAACACACTGCCTGGAATTTCCAGAGAACATCTGTTTTCAGGGCCATCCGTGTGACATCTTTTACTAGTGCTGAATTATCACTGAACAGCACATCCCCTCTTGTGTGTTTAACAACTTGCAGCTCACTCCGTGTGTCGTGGGTGAGGCCCATTCCATTCTATTATTTTAAAGCAATAGTAAAACCTCAGATTCTTCTTGTGAACAGATTCTCCACTTCCCTCAGGCTGCCACAGCAAGATTCATAAGCAGCCATGCCAGGATATTCAGAGAAAACAGAAATAAATCCCACCACAATTTAGCTAAAATATACCCAAAGGCAATGGATTGTAAATCCTTAAAATCTGGTGATCATCTGAAGGAGATGTGATGGAGAAGAGAATGCCCTGCTCTAATAATTCTCCAGTAATTCATCACAGAGGATTGTATCTCATCATCTACAATCAAGGCTTTTTGGTGGAGAGCAGCCAGCATTTTTGGGAGATGGGTAATTTCACCTGATGCAGGTCAACCTCCCTCCTTGGACATGCCTGACTCTCACTGATGACAGAGTCAATAATCTCAAAGCAGTTCTCTAAATGTAGATTCAGAGAACAATTTCAGATGTTCTGGAGTATCAAATGTGTGCCTGAGGATAGCTGACAGGATAAACGTGAGACTGGAAAGCTCAGCAGGAAACATCAACCACATTCATAAAGTTAGAAAATGAGGTATCTTCACTTGCAAGCTGAGTCACAAAATATGGGAACTTCAAGAATATTTTAATCCATAAGTGATCAATTAGCAATAAAATTGTAGAGAAATAGTGGCTTATAATAAAGATATCTGATGGGTTAGCAAAGAGTTCCTTTGGATCACTGAGGATCCATTCAAGCCTTTCTGGAGTCCCCTCGATGTAACTCCGCCACAGTTAAGGCTGTAGATTATCAGAGACAAAAATCCACCAAAAATCCTGGCATCAATCTCTAGCAGTTGACACTTGGTGGGCTGGAATAGACTCTTACTAAAGTTTTATTGCATGAGACCTGAACATTAAATCGAGTTCCTCAATCTTACTGTAAAACCCAAGCCAAGTCCCACTGTAATAGATGGAGAGAAACTTAGTGACCTCCACAGGCTCTGGATCAGGATCCAAGAGGATTATGGATGCTATGAGTGAAGGTCTGGATAAGAGCCCAGGTTGGATGTGTCTTAGAGCACCTGGTCTAGTGGAAGGTGTCCCTGCCCATGGCAGGGGGTAGGAACAAGATGATCCTTAAGGTCCCTTCCAATTCAAACCATCCTATGGTTTATGATTCATTATCCCCCATCAGAGGAACTCCCTGCCCCAGTGGGACATGGCATTTAGGGATTGGTTCAAAAAAGCTCTGTGTTATTTCCAATAAAAATGATTTACAGAAATTTAGCTCCACTGGAAAGGTCATTAAAGTAAGGTGCAAATGAAAACACATTCTCTTTTGTGAAATAGACTTTTTTTTTTTTCCAGTCTGGCTGCTATCCAATGAGGATGGATTGTCTCCATGAATTTTGCTGTACAGGACCCACCAACTGCTGTGATCTCAGCAAGGACCTCTAGGTGCTACTGCAACACAATTAATAATAAAATTACATCAATACCTATACAGGAGCAAGGCAAACATAGCACCTCTAAAACACGGAAGCAGCTGGTTGTTGTGGAGAACATGCCACCCTCTGGCTCTTCCCAGAGAAAGAAGAACCACTTAGCCTTGCTCGCCTCAGAAGCTGAACAGAGATATCAGTTTCTGATGAATGCAGAATGAAGGAGACATCCTTTTTCTGCCTCAGGTGGCTGCCAGCCAGGCAAAGACATCTGAGACATAGAACATGGAAATAATGCACGACATGGTTCAGAGGACAAATCTATAAACTAATCTGCCTTCCAAAGGAGTGCAGAGATGCATGGGAGAAACAGGAAAAGCTGGAAACAGACCCACTGAGGAGCAGGCTGGTGGGCTGAGTCCGTGGCCTGTGCTGTCTCACTGCCTCCTTTCCTAGAGCTCTTTAATCTGCTCCGTTTTGTCTTCCATTCCCATTTACTCCTCCTTGGAGTGTGAACAGCCCAGTCGTTTTGTTTGTTTGTGCCACATCCAATCTGGAGGCATCCAGGCTCTGAACTGATGAATCGTGGTTTAACCATAATGAATTTTGCATTTTATTCATGCAAAGAACCCACGTGCCCTTCCCTTCCCCAAACTTTGAACCGGAGGAATTAGAGAGTGGCTCTTCTGGGGAGTGGCTGGGTAATCTGTGGTCAGAAGGTGAATCATGGGGTGTTGCCACTCCATGCCCACATACAAATTAGCAAAGAAGTGGAAGAAGAGGAGGAGGAAGAGATCAGGAAGTGCATGACTTGTTCTCTCTCTAACTTTAGCAGGGGTCAGAAGGCTCTTCCCTGTCATCTGGAGGAACACAGAGCAAGAGTTAATACTGAATTTGGAGCAAGGAAATACTGCATGGAAATGGATCTAATCCTCTGGAAATGGTAGCATCCAAATTATTAGTCCAGAAGAGAGCACACAGCATCTCTTGCATCTCCCAGATCAAAACTCACATGGTTTCTTAAACTTAATTAAATATCAGGTCCCCAGATCCATGCAGAATCATGGAACGGTTTGGGTGGGAAGGGGCTTAATGGATCATCCAGTTCTACCCCTGCCATGATCAGGGACACCTTCCACCATCCCAGGCTGCTCAAGCCCCGTCAAACCTGGCCTTGGACACTTCCAGGGATCCAGGGACAGCCACAGCTTCTCTGGGCAACCTGTGCCAGGGTTTCCCCACCCTCACAGAGAACAATTCCTTCCCAATATCCCATCTAATGCTACCCTCTCTCATTCTGAAGCCATTTCTCCTTATCCTGTCACTCCATGTCCTTGTCTAAAGTCTCTCTCCATCTTTCTTGCAGGCTCCCTTCAGGTACTGGAAGGCTCATCCCAAAACCTTACCACACCTTCTTTTACCAAAGAAAGATGCATAAATCAGGATGGATTCCAGTGTCCAAGGCTCTTGTAATTACAAGCTGCCACCTTTATTCGATGCTTATTTAATGAAAATATGGGTAAGTCCATTGCTCCATATGCTGAAATGCATCAATGTAAGATAATTTGCCATTCCAAACATCAGCATCTTCTAGGTTTTATAGACACAACCTGTTCAGCTTTCACGTTTGCCCACAGTGTAAAGATGCATGAAAAAATGGGAGTTTAGGAAGGCCATGAAGCACTCAGTGAGCCAAGTAAAATACGTGAAAGAGAGAGGAAAAATGGAATAATTCCCTGCTCTGCTTTCTCAGTCAAGCACAGGCAAAGATCATGTGTAGCTATTGCTCTGCTGGTAGTTTTTCCTGGAGTACTCCTGGTTCCCTGTGTGTGACATTTTGCACATATATAAAATAAACATTCTGGGTTTTGCCCTGAAAATACTTTGGATGAACAACTCTTTCATCATTCCAAGAGAAATACTGCAATCAGAAAATCAGTGGCTGTTGGAAATCACTTGGGTAGCAGCAGAAGAGAAACACCTCATGGGAAAAGGGGAAGGGAAGAGGATTGATGGGGAAGTTAAAGGCACGGAGAAAACATGTTTTTAAGAAACAGGTGAAGAACAGTGATTTCTAGCCTGATTCAGTTTGGATGTTCTGATTGTGTGAGGGAAGCCACCAGTCCTGCCCCTGTCCATATTACACTGGCCTTATGATGGCCTCTCCTGTCCCCACCCACCCTCTCAGCTCAAAATGAGGCCTGACAGTGTTCAAGCTGTGAAGCACGCAGAGAAAGAACAAACTGTTGTTAAAGGTGCAAATTTCAACTGAGAAGAGAGGACAGCCTTTCTAGAAAAGCTTCACTGCTGATGTTTTTCACCTTCTGGCTGAAATCAGAGTCCCCCACCTGCCCCTTTGGCATTGGATTCATTAAATCTGGTCCATCCAATATCAGTATTTGAAAATGATGAGTCAGAGTAACATCCACTCCACCCCAAGAGCCTGCACTGATCCTCTCCTGGGGCAGGATTAGCTTAAAAATTGGTGTGCCTTGAAAAATGTGAAACATTTGGTTCTTGTGCTCAGCCTTGTGGTGGCTGAGTCAGTGGGAAGGTTCCAGTTCGGGAGTTCAAGCTTTTCCCCATGACCAGAAGTTGTCAAAACTAACTCCTTGCATATGGAGAATATTTACATTATGAATGAGAAGGTTGGAAATTGTGAGGGAAGGAGGGAAGGACAACATAGTTATGCTCCAATTATTTCTAGGAGCTGGGATTGAGGATAAAAACCCTCCTGAACCAAGCTCACAGATCCATATGGAATTGATCCATGGTCTTCCCATCTTGGATGTCTCTTAGCACAAACACTGTGGATAAAATCTGTGGGCTCCAGAAGTTCTGGGCACAAAGAGAGATGCATTCATCTGAAAAAATTTAATTGAGTATTTTAATTGAGTGGTTTAATTGAGTATTTTTTTTTTGAGTCCAGGTTTCACTCTCATTTTGCAAAGTCCATGGTATGAATGGGAAAAGTGGGAAGTTTTTTACTTCTACTTCCAGACCTTGCTAAGAGTTGCAGCAGAATCCTTTGAATTCCATGTTCAAGGCCCAAAAGGAAGAAGAAAATTGATGCAAATGTAAAAATCCTATCTTTTTCTCTCATTTTACTGGCTAAAGACTTGCAAGTCTGCATTGTAAAACCTAATTTCCCTATGAAAAAAACCTCACAGACTTTCCTGTGAAAATTCTTTGAAGAAACACTGATTTCTACTGAAAGTACTTACAGAAAATTCACAGTTTTTCCAGGAGAGGGTGGAATTCTGCTATTTTTTGTACTCTCAGCAAATGAACAAATAGATCATGGTGACAAATCTTAACTCCCCTGAAGTCCACTTTTATTTAGTGCTCCTTTTCTACACTATAAAGAGAACCATGAACATAAAAAAGCTTCACATTTCTCATATTAATATTTTGTAACACAACTTTTTCTAATGAATCCTGATTTTTTCCTGGCAATTTACCTGTTACTGACATAAAGATGTTTTTATTGGCTTGATACATTTTTTTCATAAATAAAACCCCCATACAGGATTTTTATATCAAGTTTAAATTACTGTTATGCACTTTTGTGCCCTTTGTTGCATTGACAAATCTGCATTTTATAAGTCTGGGGTGTTTTTCTTCTTCTTTAACTGTCTGTAATCTTTCCGGAGTTCTAAGCTTCTATATGTTGGTAATTTTCTTCCAAGCATTTTCTAAAATTTGTTTAAGATGGAAAAAAACCTAAATGTGACAAATGTGACAAAATGTACCTATAAAAATTTTAATTCATTTTTTTTCAAAACTACTTGCATTTAAAACCAAAATAATTTGTTCTGGTGAAAACCCAGAAATGCCAAAAATAGTTGTAGGAGGTACCCATAGCATGGCAGAAACTTTTGGTTGTATAATTGAAGTCCATAGGACAAGTTAAATGAGTGGTAGCATTTCCTAAATTGCTATTAAGGAAAAAATAGGAAATATGAGTTGTTATACCACCAAGGCTGCCAGAGCTCCAGGAGGGTTTGGACAACACCCTCAGGCACATTGTGGGATTTTTGGGATGTCCTGTGTAGGGCCAGGAGTTGGACTGCATGATCCTTGGGAGTCTCTTCCAGCTCAGGATATTCCATGATTATTGTGTATACTCAATAATATGAATGGAAATGTATTTGCCCTGGATTAAATTCAAAAGGATTAGAAAGCAATTACACTTTACTCCATTATTACTGAAAGAACAAAACCTCCTCAGGCTAAAGGAATCATCTGCATTTGGTGTATGTTAGATAAGAAAGTATCAGATTTGCTGCCTGTTAGATAAGAAAGTCGCTAAACACGGGGTCCCTTTAACTCTACCTTGTAAGGCACCTGGCCAGATGATCTCAGGGCATCTCAAAGGTTCACAGAACACACCTGGATATGAATCTTCTTGTGGATGAGGTTCATGGAAAGTTTTGCTGAGGTTTTCAGATTGCTTGTGTAAATCTCGTTGGAGTCATTGTGGTTTTGGCACGGAATCAGAGAATATCAAACCTGAAACCTGTGGTTTGTTTTTAGACCATGAGTCACACACGTGGTGGGTGGAAAAGAGGCACAGCTCACTTGATAACAACAGTTTGTCCCAGATCAGGGCTGGAATTCATTGCAATCCTTCATACCTGAGCACAGAAACTGAGTGTCACAGTGAATACGTCAACGTGCAACCAGAAAATTAACGATCCCACGAAGGCAAATTATCACCTCTCTTCTCCCACTGTTTATATACACACACACATTTTAAACCAGCTTATCTGCCTCCATGTATCCCGTTTTCCTCTTGCACTTCCATCAGTGTCTTGATGACACCTGTCATTAAGACAGATGATCTTGGTGGAAAGCCACATGAGTGGCCGAGAGGATGCCTGCGGGCAGCCTACAGATGTCCTAGGAATGGCTCTATGGATGTGTAAATCTGAGTCAGGAAATATGTCAGACAAGCCTGTTTCCTGGCCTTGCACCCCTAGGTCGCTGTAAATACAGTCATTATCAAGAGCTACTTAGTAATAATACTTAGGCCACCAGCTTGGCTAGTAACATCCAAAAATAAAAGTTATGTCTTTACTGCTAAATTAAATCCGTTCTGGATCCAGGGCACTGGAACAACGTTGCCTGTACCACACTTAGAGTGGTCTTTAAAGCATTTAAAGCCTGGATCAACTGGCACTCTCCCAAGCAATTCCTGGGCAGATCTGGGAGTTAACACACACCAGGAAGCTTTTCTAAGAAGTGGCTCGAATGGGGCTACCCCTGTGGGAACTAGACCCTATTTTGTGTGCTACAAAGTGTGATTATCCACAGATGGTGCCATTTGGTGCCAGAGTCTTTGCTCTGGTACTCTCCTGGCTACTGGAATAGCTGTGAGGGCTCATTGTGCTGCTTTGGGCTGAAGATCTTATCCTACAGGTTGCTGGAGACTGGGAAGGTACACCAGGGAAGGAGTCACTTCATTTGGGCCATTCTGTCTTTCTCAAAGACTGGGATGTGGGCAAAGATGTCTTGATTTGCCCCAGAATATTTTGTCTTGCCTAAGTGCAACCCACACTAAATTCCACCAAAGCACAAGAGAAAACTGAGAGTTCTTTCCCCAAGGAGTTTCTAATAACTAATTCTTTACAGTCCCCAGTTCGTGGTGCCTGAGGAAACATTCCTTAACTCGTGATTGCTCCCTGATTAACCTGCACGGCAATTCCCTGATCCCTCTAGGAAATTCAGTGGCACACAGTGCTCCTTCTGCAATGTTCTCACTTGCAGAATCTGAGGCAAAATCGATTCTTTCTGGTCTTCCATTTGACCTTTCCACACAACAAAACCGGATCAGATTCACTCATTAAATGTAACAACTTACGGTCAGCCTTGAGTGCGCCCAAACAAAAAACATCTCAGCCTTGGCCTCACTCCAACAAACATAAAACCGGCCACATCCCCTGGAAAACTCTTCCGAGGGCTGATAAATCCCATTTGAGCTGCTCTTGGTAATTGCCACCAACAGCCATAAACTATGTAGACTATTTGCCATCTCACGGTGTGGTTTCAAATGCCATGTGAGGAGGAAAGTTGGATTTTAAGGAAGAGTTTGGTTTGGTTTTTGTTTTAATTTAGGACAGCAAGTAAAAGGAAGGCCTAATGATTCAGGAATCAGGACATCTGTGCCTGGACACAGTCATGGTGCTGGGTTCCTGTGACTTAACAAAGTCTTAATGACTGTTCAGCTGGTGGGCCCTGGATAATTGCCATTTGTAAGGGAAATCCTCTGTCGCTGCCTCATTATCCTACACGTCATTTCTTACAGCCTGGGAGGATTTCTGCCCTTTCAGTGATCTCTGTCTCTTTGCCCCCAGAAACATCCTTCCCTCTCCAGAGGCAGGTGGTGGGGATCTGAACAGAGGTGCATTCCTGTGGTTTAGACCATGAGGAAGAAAAACCCACTATGTGGTATAAAAACTTCCCAGAATGGAGTCAAAAGGTCATTTGATGGAGAAGATAACCCACAATTATTATTTTTTTATTGAGATATCTGCACACTTGGTTCTTTATTTAGTGTAGAACTGATGTTCTCAGTAAAATCTAGGAAATACGTGATTTCCAACAGTCTCATCAGCTAATGGATGTAAAGTCCCATACTTGTGTTTGCCAATATCTAAATATCTGTTGTACTTTGTAACTAGCATATGAAAACTTAGCCCAAGCTTTATTTACTAGACTCAGTCAGTCTTTCTATGTTTTATAATTAACAAAGAGGGTCCAACAGGTAAAATGTTCCCCCAATTCCAAATGTCCCATTAATTCATCTAAATCTGATTGCCTTGTGGGACAATCAGATTTGGATGAATTAATGACTTACGTCCAGGACTGTCTATATTTAGTGGGAAAATGTGCACAGAGTTTCACTGGCCAGTTGACTGCATGTCAATGTTAACCTAAATAACAAATTTATCTATTTGGGCAGTTAATCCAATTATTTCCAGTTAATCACCTGGAAAACACCAAAGAATGTCTTGACCTGAAAAAAATTTTATGATTTACACTTCTTTTCTTGCTGAAAATTTAACTGATTTTTCTTACCTAAAACTGAATTAAATTTTTCTCCAGTCCCATAGTCATCAAATTTCTAGGCAAGAAAAATCTTGGTTAATTTGAAAAAATGAGCTATTTGCCCTGATAAAATGAGTGTTCAAACAGTTCATACCTACTGTCTTCAGTGGGACTAGGATTTCCTAGTAGGAAATCTGCTTACAGTTTAGGAATTCAAAATACTGGCTTCCTGTCACTCAAGCCTTCAGGAGTTAGAATGAAAATATATAAATACTAATAGAAACCAAACTGGATGTACTTCCATGGGAATCAGGGCTTTAAAATTCTCAGATTCTTTGATTTAACTTTGAGTTATGATTGAATTAAATTTACAGGTGTACTGATACTCCCTGAAAGGAACACAAAACAAGCTTGTTCCATGTGTCCAAGTTTGTACCCACATAAAGATTTGTAATTTTGAAGCATCCTGAATTTACTCAAGAAAATGGTAAGAATATTAAAATGGTGCAGATCGAAACAGAGCCACTGGGACAGAGCTGATTTGACTAATTTTAGATTTAAATTTAGATCTGGAATTACAGTAGTAGAAGAAACAAAAGAAGATTGACGAGCAAACACTCTGGGGTCTATGAACATCTCTTCAACTGATGGAAGATTGATTAACATGTAGAACAGGAGATTCCCCCCTTTTTTTTGGTGTTTGGTTTTCAAGAATTCAAGGAAAAACTGGCTGAAAAAGAGACATTGTGAACCTGTTATTAAATGCTGTGAATTTTGTTATTCTGAGCCAGTCAAATGCAAAGTCAATCCATCAGTCGTCCAGATGCATTGCCTAGGAATTATTCTGCTAATCTGTCAAAATATGGGAATAAATATCAAAAGTTACTGTTCCACTCAATCCCAGCCCTCTTTCCCAGAAAGATTTCTGTGCTAAGTCATGGGTAAAAAAAATACATAGATATTTAGGATAAAAGAGGTTTACAAAATTATTTAAAGATAATTTGATTTATTCTTCAAAGAGAATAATGCAAGAAAAAGGAAATACCCAAGAACTATGAAACATACGGATATCTTTTGAATGATCATGGAAGAATGGAATCTTCTTTCCAATGTCTTTAACAGAAAATGAGAATTTTAGACGAATAAAGACAAGATGTGCAGCTAAGTTAAACTCCAGCACCAGTGGAAGGAGGTTATTCAGAAAAGCTCAAAACTGTGAGTTGAATTCACAATTTTTACTCCTCAATTAAACAGTTATATCTGGTGAAAACTCAGACACAGCCAACTGTGTATCAGAATCAGAGGTCTTGAAGCTGAGCTATGACAAAAAAACTTAGAAGAAGAACAGAGAAACCACATTAAAGTAAAAAGATTGGAAAATCCAAGACAGAGTGATTTTTTTTTGTGGTTTAAATGCTTTGCACCCAAGTCTAGAGTAACAGGAGGCCCTAATAGAAATGGTTGTTAAATGGACAGTAGTGAACAGTTTGAAAACTGGAGGTAAATTACTAAAATTAATAATGGCCAAAAAACTCACTGTAAAATATTCACAGAAAAGGTATTAATAATCATATATCTCCTAATTATGTGGAAGAAGATGTTGCTGAGGTTGGACCCCTGCCACCTATCACTGTGATATTCTGCACAGGAATTAAAAGAGTGAAAATAGAATTATTAAGGTATAAAAAATCAACTCTTTATTGACAAAGCAGTAAGGAAAATTTTCATATTAAAAAAACAGAATCTAAAGGGACCGTGGAGAGATTAAGTGATGGTGTTTGACTCACACTCAAATTTCTGCTGATGGAAAACATGGAAAGGTTGGAAAAGACCTCCAAGATAATTGAGTTGAAAATATTGTATTTACAGAGGGCATATTTAACACATACCCCAACTAAAGTATAGGTGTTTATAATGACTAGAAGGAAAATTGTGGGGAATTAATTTTGGAATTACAAGGGGAACATTAAGACTGCACTAAGAAGTAGAAGGCAAAACTTTTCTTTAGAGAAATCAGGGAAAATTCTCAAAAACTGAACAAAAGGAATTTTTTATCAGTTCTCAAGATTATTATGTCAATCTGGACTGAGCAGGAGTCCAAGATTTGAAAACGGGAGAAATCAGTGGCAAAATAAGTTAGTTTTCCATAGGTTATAAAATATCTTCGCAGCAGGATTTGGTTTGGTTGGAAGATCTTTCCAGACTGGTGAGAATAGCAGAAAGCTCTGTGATAAGACATGGAGCTTCCACCAGGAAGGATGGCTTAAATTATCCCCTCCCTCTCTCCTTCCTACTACACATTCCTCTCCCTGTGCCAGGTAAAAATGAGTTTATTGCAAAATATTCCTGCATTTTTTCCTCTACTGGATAATGGGCCATTTGAACCCCGGTAATTTCAGTCACCTGGCTCAGAAAATGACACTACAAGTGGTTGTGTTTTTACAACCAAGGAGGAGCTGGCACTCAGCCCTGTAAAGGTGGGAGAAGTGGCAAAGGAGCTGGGAATCTCCATTCACCACAGGGACAGGGAAAAATCAGGATAACTCGTGAGATCCCTTCAAAAAAATGGAGGTAAAGGTTAGTTAGCTAAAAAGAGATAGCGAAGAAGTCAAGAAAATCTTAGGTTTGTCTGGAAATTCCTTTGGGAACAAAAGAATGAAGGGATTGCCACACTTTGAATTTATTATATGAATTTCCCCCCCAGTAGATTCATTAATTCATCAATAGAAAAGTGTCTCTTGATCCCACACAAACATTAATTTTTATGCATTAGTTGGTTATCTTATCATCTTATTTTATCTTATCATCATTGGTTATCCTTTTCTCTGTTAAGGATCCCACGTCATGAGCAGGACCTTGTTCTGTGGGGAGCTGTGCAACCACAAGGTGCTACCTAATGGCCACCTCATTCTGTTGAATTCCCAGTGGTCAGGTATGGAAAAGTTGAACCTGGGTTGGGATGTGGCTCCCAAAAAAAAAGGTGAGAAACACTACAACTAGAAGGTTTGACTGCAAAACATTAAACCTCCTATTGACCCCAAACAATATTTGGCATGAAGTTCTTGAGTGGCTGAACAAGATTCTTCTACATCAAACTATTGTGTAATTAATGGGCAAGTGATTAATGTGACAACGCCTGAAGGACTAAGGTAAAGATAAACTTCTGGACCCATGAGCTAAAAGTTTTACATCACAAGGAACGTGATGACTCCTGTTTGAACAATTGAACAGCACCAGAGATATTTACCTTCTTTCCATCAATAGTGTAGAGCTTCTTCACCGGGAACTGCAGGATCTCCGTGATCTCATCCAGGAGCGTTTTGAAACTCCGGGCATTTCTGCGGTTCAGGATGATGGAGCGCCGAAATCCACTTTCCCCATTCTTAACCAGAGTGATTTTCTTGGGTATTCTGGGGCCATGGTGAGTAAAATGTGCAGAATAATCTTCCAGCTTGCCCTCCTGAGCCGCTCTCCTCATGGTGCTGGAAGGGCGACCGTTCCGTGGCGGGGCTGGCCTGTGTCCCCCAGAGGTGATGCTGATGGGCTTCACGTACTTCTTGTCAGAGCACAGGTAGCACCCTCCATCCTCCAGCTGGTCCAGCTCACTGATGCAGTGTATTCCTCGTGGGGTGGTGATGGTCCGGACCCCGAAGGGCAGCGGGACCCGATGGGAGAGGTCATCCATGAGCGCGTTGAAGCTCTTGAAGCTTCGCTGGTTGATGGCCATCTTGACTCCTGCAAACTGAGGGTCTCCACTCTTGAAGAAGGTTATTTTTTTGGCTGGAGGGACCTTGCTGAGGGTGCTGGCCCGAGCCACGGAGGGGAGGGGTGGCTCATAGTTGTAGGAGCTGGTGGTTGACAGGTAGTCAGCAGGCACCTGAGTCATCCCTCTTGCTTAAAGGTAACTACAAAGAGAAGAAAAAGAGTGGGGTTTGTTTGAGTTAGGAAGGATCAGGGCCTGAGCAAGTTTTGTGCTCCTCACAACAGCTCCATCATGAGCAGATTGTACCAACATCTCTTAGATTCATGGATCAGGCAGATACAGGGAAGCATGGAGAGTATCCATAACCCTGCTCCTCACAGTCAAACTCTCCTGGTCCTGCAGATTCCAGTGGGAATCCAGTCAGTGTCAGTCACCCCCAAGGCACAAAAAACATGAGTCAGACCCCAAGCGAAAGCCACAAAAAGTGCTTTGTTGTCCTTCGGAGTTTTGTGTCTTCCTTGCTTATATTTTTGAGGTTTTCTCTGAAATTATCAGAGGCAGTTATTACTTCAGCTTTATTTTTACAAGCACAGCACTGAGATTCTCATGTAACCCTTTAACCCTGTGGACTAGAGCATAACAAAAACCAAAACAAAGCTGAATTTCTTCATGTTGTGATTATACTTTGTAGCAGACACTCAGTCCTGAGCTCACTGAGGGGCAGAGCAGTCTGGTTTTAGAACAGGCCATGCCATAACGTGCTGAGTTCTGGATTAAAAATTTCTGGCAGACATGCAAACAAATAACAAATGGCACAAGACTTGAAATAGAACTACAAAACTTGGTTCCGCTGAAGAGTGGGATCGATCATCTGCCCAATTTTTGTTGGTGTCCTTCACTTTGAAAGAGAAACTGATTTGGTGTTTCAGTCTGGTGGTTGCATGCCACATTTTGAACACAAGTGGTTTTAATGTCACTGTCCTGATGAAGACAAGACTCCTTTTTACTTGCCCTTATCAAATCCATTGCCTTGGAAGCCAGTTGCTAAAAAATTCATACCTCACATGGAATAAAATTATTATGCCCAATTGATTTTTGATTTTGACATGAAAAAAAAAATAGAATAATTAACACTATTTTTACAACCACTAAAATAATGGCTGCAATGAGCATAATACATTTATTTCATGAATACAAGCAGTGATTCCCCAGTTTACGCCGAGTTAATTACTCAGATTTCAATGGAGACTCTAAAAATGGCACTTAGATATGTCATCTTCAGGTAATTTATCTACTCACACATAGGAAATAATTTGAATTGTTAGTAAAGAATCAGTAGAATTGTAACTTGCAGAAGGCGGTTCTGGACACAAACACCTGCATTAAATTTATTTTCTAAATTCTGTTCTTAGTTGGTATCAGTTTTCTATAGTGACTTTCAAAAAATATCTTATAAGAAAGGAAATGTTTTTATTGCTCTCAAATGAATTAGAGAACAGTAAATGTATTTATAATGAAATGGTTCCTTCAGTTTGCTCCTGGTTACCTCTCTTGCTGAATGAAGTTCTAGTTTGAATCATTGTGATAATCACAATTTATTACTCAGAGAATCAATTTGGTGCCCACTGACATTAATGGGAATTTTGTCACTGTTGGAGCATTCAAAAAGCTGTAAATGCTGAATTTTTCTACATTTTAGAACAAAACCATTATATTCTTACCACAGTACTCTCAAGTAAAATATTTGTGCACGTTGTACTACAGCAAATGCTGCAATAAATGGAAGTTTGAGCTCAGCTAGGTGAGAAAAGACATTAGGCATCATTTGAAAAACCATTATTATGACAAATCCTTGCTTTTTTTTTACATCCAGGCACGCCCCAAAGATTTCAGTATGATTTATTCTTTCCATACACACATTTCACCAAGCAATTATTCACTTATTTATTTCCCAGTTAAAGGTCAATCCATTACTCCAGCTCATAATTTCCAGGAAAAAATATCTCATTTCTCTATTTTCCAACAGCTTCCAGAAAGGTGGGTTCAAATTTTCTCTACAAGCCCCACACTGGAGTTTTCAAACAGTGACAGCATCATTTCCAAACAAAGCCATTACCCAAATTGTAGTCACTGGACCAGTGGTGATCCACAATATGCTGACTGCATTCCCAGAAATCTAAACTGCTTCCCGAGGATTTATTGTACATTTTTCAAGTTTTTAAATCATACTGTAAGAAGTGCAGAAAAAATTATATACAGGACAAACCATAACATTCTATCCCAATACTACTTTTCTTGGGGAATCATTTCATGGGATTGTTATGGGGTGACTAATTTAATGGAATATTATTCCTTGAGTTTTGGGTGATAGAGCTGACTACCTACCCCAGCCTAGAGGATCTATCAGATCTATTCTTACAAAGCCATATATCCACAAAAAAAAGGAAATATAAACAGTTCCCATACAGAGAAGTTTAATATTATCCATTTGAAGGGTCAGAGTTGGAAGGGAATGCTACTGTTAATCTACAAAGGAAAATGCTCATCTTGCCCAAATGCACCTTTTTGGAGAAAAAAGAAAAGTCTCAATCCATATTTTTGTACTTACATTGGAATACTTCATCCCTCTGGCTCAAGACGACTTTTTCTTACAGAATATCCAAGGGATTAAAAATAAAATCAACCAAATAATGATAATTTAGAAAAGCAACACATCTAACCAGCCACCTGCAGGATCAAACACATTGGAAAAGGCAGGGAAAAATGTTAACAGGTTACCTGCTGTCAATCAAACTGGCCTCAAAATGACTGACCACAGCTTGGAGGGTTAAGCAGGGCTGTGTTGCTAAGGATAGAAAGAAAAGCTACCTAAGCTGCTGGAGAAGGCTCTCAAATCCACTGCGGCTTTAGCCACAATTTGTCCAATCCCTCTTTTCCTTGTGGCCATGTAACTCTAGCATAAATCTGACTCTGATCTGAAATCACACCAGTACAACTGGAAATGCAATTCTTCTCTTAAATAAAGGCCTGCAGAGACCTGGAAAACTTTCCTGATCCAACCCACTCATTAAAATGCTTTGGAATCTTATTTCTCTTTTAGACTCCAGGGAAATCAGTGGGACTGAAGTAAGGATGATGGTGCCTCAGGAGGATCTGTCACTTCCCACCTGGCTGATACTCAGTCCCTTACTAAGGGCATAGATGGGTGAGATCCATAACAACTTTTACAGGGAAATATTAACAGGAAAGTCTAGACAGCCCTAAACCCAAAAATTTTCAAGTTCGTGGCAGATGCAAAGTCAATCTCAGAGTGATGCTTGACAGCTGGATCATTGAGATTTGAGCATGAAATACAGACAGACAAGCACATGAATGACAAATAATGGGAAATTACTTCTTCTGTCATAATTCACCTGGAAGGGCCTTCCTGTTTTTTCTCTCAGCTCCTATTTGCAAAAAAAGACACATATGAAAATAACAACAACAAAAAAAAAAAGCTGGATTTAGGTACGAAATCAGGGAGAAATTTCCCTTCTGCATGGACTGGAATTCTTGAAGATTGGACCTGATAATCTTGGAGGTCTTTGCCAGCCTTAGTGGCTGTGATTCTCTGATTCCACTAGTCACACACCCTGTGCACCTCTCTTGCTCGCAGCACAAAGCACATTCTGTTGTAGAAACAAATTACTTGCAGAGAGATCAGGGTCCTAAAGAGCTTCTATTACAAGGGTAGGCATTTGGGGATCCTGCAAGAATAAATTCAGCAAGGTTTACGTCTCAGATCCTTAACGGGAATCTTCTAAATGTAATGTCAGTGTAGGAGCCATTGTAGTCCTCTTTGTACAGCACTGCTTTTCCAGCTGTGTACGCATCTTTGATGGTCCAGAAGCCATTCCTGTGGGATCCTTGACCCAGAGGACCAAGGTCATCTCTTTGTAGGCTTGCATTAAGTATAAGAGCTCACAGCTCTACAGGAAAATTTGTAGCAGTCCACCCATGGGAAAGACTGAACCCCTCATGGAGGCCTTTCTACAAACTCAGGGCTGTGCCAAGGAGTTGATCCCTGTTTTTCAATTTTCCTTCACAGTTCAAAATGAAATCTCAAGAAGAATCTCAACCTTATCAACCTTCCACCACAGTGGAAGCTGTGTGACCCCTTAGTCAAAACTTAATGGAATGGTTTGGGTTGGAAGGGACATTAAAGATCCTCTCATTCCACCCTCTGCCATGGACAGAGACACCTTCCATTCTCCCAGGTTGCTCCAACCTGGCATTGGACATTTCCAGGGATCCGGGGGCAGCCACAGCTTCTCTGGGCATCCTGTGCCAGGGCCTCATCACCCTCACAGTCAAAAATTCCTTTTCAATATCCTATCTAACCCTGCCCTCTGGCCATGGGAAGCCATTCCCCGTGCCCTGTCCCTCGTGTTCCTTGTTTAAAGTCCCTCTCCAGCTCTCCTGGAGGGCCCCTTCACTTGCTGCATCAACATCTGTTCACCTTTTGTTCCCTGCACTGCTCTTATCTTGGAAAGTTTTTGTTCCTCCTTCTCACTTTTGGGGGTGTAGAAGAAGTAAAGGAATCCAGGTGTCACCCAGAAGGTGACCCTTGGCCTGAGCCAAGGCTGGAGAGCTGTCAGGGAATGTGACTCCATGAACTGAGCACCACTGCTCAAGACCTCTATGAGGAGCTTCCAGACTTAAATATTTTAAATTATCATGAATCCACTCCATCCAGCAGTGACAGCTCATTAATCTCACTTAATACTAAAATCTGTGTCTTTCCTCTCACCTGAACAGTCCCAGTGTCAGGTTTTTTTATTACTTTTGTTGACTAATCAGGGTGCAGAATTTTGCTGGAAATTTCTCTTCCCATACAAGTAGTTGCAGCTTCTACTTCTGCAAAGTCATTTCTTTCAGACAGAGAGAAATTTACAGACCACCACTAACATTTGGCATGCAGCTGATTGAAAACTCCAGGTTTGTCTTCCAAGGAAATCATAAACAAAAATGACTTCATGTGGAATTTTTTCAGGTAAGAATTCCTAGCTAGGAAGATGAATCAGTTTGAAGATTTAACCATGTTTTTATTTTTTTTTTTCCTAAAAAAAGCTCATTTCAATTTGCTCCGTGGTCTTTTTGATGAAGAAAATTTTTTTATATATATCAGAGTGATCTTAATTAACAAGGAGTATTTGGTCTGACCAAGACAAAGTAATGTACGGAAAACTACAAACTTGAGAAATTTGATTCATAAAAAGATAAAAGCATTGAATTGGAAAGCAGATTATCCATTTCCCTATGAATCTATAACAATTATCTGAAAAAAAAGGAGACCAAAATGGGTAGAATGTTTTCTCCTCAATTAATTTGTTATTTAAATTACTTGGAAAGGATAATCAAAAGGGCCTTAAGTTTTTCATTGTTTGGGAAGGAGATTTCTAATAGGTAACGTGTGTTATTCTATTCCACAGATGAACAAGCCTGAACTATTCTTCACTTTTCCTCACCCAGGTCCTTGTCAGAGCTGGTCATAAACCCATGGAAAATCACCTCCAGGTAGGAACAGAGTTGGAGGTGTCAGGGATTGACACCATTGCTTGAACCTCACTGCTGGATCAGAATGGAAGCTGGAGATGCAAACTCTGCTTTCTGTGGCAAAAAATCTTCTTGATTTGACAGCACCTACAGCTTAGAACTTTTTCACCATCTATTTTCTAGGAGGGTTTGGATTCACTGCATCTAAAATCATTAATTTCTTTTCCTTATCCTCTGGGATTTTGTTAGGAATTTGCAGGATAGGTGGGTGGGTAAAGGCTCCATCTCTGGAAACATTCATGGACAGGATGGATGGAGCTCTGAGCAACCTGGTCTAGTGAAAGGTTCCCTGCCCATGGCAGAAGGTGGAGTTAAGTGGTCTTTAAGGTCTCATCTGTGATTCTAGGAGTGCATAATGTGGGTCATAAGAGATGATAAGAGCACTGGAATTGTTGAACCTGGAGAAGGACTTGGGAACATCCACATCCTTGTCTACCTTGGGCATGGTGTAGGTATGGGATAGAGACTCTTCCCAAAAGAGCAAAGCATTATGACACAGCAGACACAAATGGCAGCAGGAAAAAGGTTATTTTGATAGCAGAAAGAAATAATTTGTGATGATGATTACAGACAGGAGCCTCAGAGGTGGAGGAACAGCCCAGTCTGAGGATACTCAAAATTCATCTGATCTACTGAGCCTGTGAGTGTAAAACCTCCAAATTATCTTCCAACCTAATTTATTATGTGATTTAACAAAGGCAAGGCAAGGCAACTTCTGTAAAAGTTGCCTGCACTGGGTCAGGCTCTTGTGGCAATTTGGATCCACCTAAATGCCAGTTTAATGTGATCCATCCTTTGCTGCCACCTGAACTGTTCAGTCATCAGAGATGTTTTTCTGGGATCTGATGGAATATTCCACCTCAAATTTCTTTAACATTATTCGCTCTTCCCTTTTGTGATCATTGGATTTCCTTCTAAAAATTCAAATATTCATTTACACATGTGACTTTTTTGTTGTTCCAGGTTTTGGCGGCAGGGGCAGGGCATTGGTGGAATTTTTTTAACAGGGTAGGTAGGGGTTTTTATTAATTTGGGTTTTTTTTAAAAGAATGTACTTCTTTTTCTTTACTTGGGTCCATATCATTTTGAAACAAGTCCAGCCTCAAAGCACAGCAATCCAAGTTGCATTTCCAAGTACAACCTCCAATGCAAAGGATTACAGAGCACTTAACCCAGGTAACAAAGAAGCCCAGCCTTCTGAAGGATAAGAATTAGTCTCAGGGATCAGATTCATCTACAGAAAATCTCCCTGCTATTCTAGATGTATTATCTAATTATTTTTCCAGCCATCAGCCACCGGTGCAAAGAAATAAAACCTACTGAAATTAGATTGAAATATCAGGGCTTTTTTTCCATGTTCCTTATTTTTAAAGCATTTATTCTTTTACAAGATCTCTACAGTTGATACATAATTTTCCATGGGTTTAAATCATGAAACTGAGTGCCTTCAACATGAGTTACAGAGGTTGTGTTTTGGAACTAGCTGGTGTTTCCCTTCCAGCCCAAACCATTCTGTGGTTATTTCTTTGGCAAGGGGTGCCTTCACTATGCAAATAAAAGGTGCATTCATGAAGCTGAAGGTCAAACTCCTGGTATCAATTCAGAGAGTAGGGACTGAGCCCTAAAGGTCTGGTTGAGGATCAGGACCTCAGGCAGGACAGATCTTACCAAGACTGGCTCTAAACCAAGACTTGGTTCAAACTCCTCAGTGGTGAGTTTTGCTTTCTGCTTAGGCTGCCTGTGGAAGTAATGGAGTAACCATCCCTCAAAACGTTCAGGAGACACGTAGATGTGTGGGGCCATGGTTTAGTGACAGTGCTGGGTTAAAGGTTGGACTCGTTGATCTTTATGGGGCTTTTCCAACCTCAATGACTCTGTGGTTTTTGGTGAGCAGGAGCAGGGACACCATGATTCCTGTTTGTTATCCCTTCCCTACACATCCTGTTGTCCCCATCTCAGAGTCCCTCTATTCAATCATGCTGTGACATCTTCCCCAGGATGCTGATAAGCACTGTCCACTGTGAGATTAAAACACTCTCCCACCAAATGAGACCTAACAGAGAGAATTGTTTTCTTTTCCTAAACAAATGTAGGATTTGTCTTTCCTAAAATGAAGATGAGGGTTTAATAAACTAGAGGCAGAGAGGCCAGTTCTGCCATTTGCTGTTCAACACCCACCTGTGGTCTATTGAAACAACAACCCTCAATCATGGAATGGTTGAATCGGAAAAACCTCCAAGACCATCAAGTCCAAGCTATGAGTGATCCCCCACCTTGTCACCCAGCCCAGAGCAGAGTGTGATTGGGCACTGGCACAGCCCCACGGCTGCCAGAGCTCCAGGAGCATTTGGACAACGCTCTCAGGCACCGGATGGCATTGTTGAGGTGTTGTGGGCAGGGCCAGGAGCTGGATCAATGATCTTTGTAGGTCCTTTCCATCTCAGGAGATTCTCTGATTCTATGATTCCATTCATCACATCAGACACAGGAGAGAGCATGGCCAAACTGGAGGAGCTTGCCCAACTCAAACCTAAAACTGTACAATTAATTACATGAAAGGAACACAATCCTAAAACCATACATGGATCACAAAGATCAGGAATGGGCCAAGCAGATGTTAGCAGATCTTTTGCCTCTCCATGGAGACTGTCTGGTAGGGATGTCCTTTGATTACGTTATCACGACAACACAAGATGGCTCCTGTACCTCCCACCTCTCATCCCAGGGCTGTTTCCAGCTCAGACACACAAGGAGATCTCCTAAACTGGTGAGATTTCCTAAGCTGGTGAGCTCCTCTGCAACAGGGAATGATGAAAGAGGCTGAGAAAGTTCAGCATCCAGGGAAGCAAACCAGGTGACTGGAGTGAGAAGCTGAAGAACCAGGAATATGCACAACACCCAGGACCTGAGACAAGCCACACCTAAAAATTGCCACCCAGAAGCTGATTGCTGAGAGGCAAACAAAGAGAGTCTCCATGAGCTTCGGGGAGGTTCCAATCTGCAGCTGGATCAGGCCTGGCAGCTCAAGGCTGCACATC